>VZRR01012883.1:12614-203112 GCA_013398015.1 Oreocharis arfaki | reverse complement strand
TTTTTTTTTTTTTTTTTTTTTTGGTGAAGCAATTCTTGAGTTATTGAAGGTTAGAGGAAATGTTTATCTTTATAAACCCTTTTATGTCCTTCTGGGATTATTTTTTTAGTATAGCAATCCTTTGCTTCAACTAATAATTTAGACAGTTAAACAGATGCGTTATCTTTTTTTTATTATTTTATTGCTATTTTGTGCATTAATCAGCACCTTTTGTACTGATGAGGTTGTTCTATCCCTGGTGCTGTGGAAAAATTTACAAAGAGTAATGGAGGGAGGCGGAACATCTTAATAAACAGAAAGATGTGATCATAAGAGCCCAAGAGATGGGATGGGTCATTCAGGACAGACTACTACACAAATATTTCTTAGCTTTGAAACAAAGAATATAATTCACCATGAGATAATCCTTAAAAAAAGAAGCCAGCAATACCTGAAACTCCTTTTCACTGGTGTGTACATACAGGTTCCTCCATACAAGCTACTCCTGTTGTATGTCAGAATTCTCCCCCAGTATTGTCAAGCCTCCCCATAACCACCAAATTACTGCCACGATCTGTCATTATAAGAGCACTTCACATCATGGGCTGGAACCTCCTGTGAAACTGAAACACAGCCATAACCACCAAGAGCTTCCCCACAGATTTCTCATGATTCCTGACCCCACAGTCATTAAGCATACGGAATTCCATCTCCGATTTATACTTCTGTATTTGAAATTCACTCTTCTGTCTCAAACGATGACATCCATTGCCACTTACAGTTATTGGCTCCAGCTTTGCTGGTGATTCATCTGTTAGCAAAAGAAAAATTGTTGAGGTAGCAGTTACTTTCTGTGGGATCGTGTCTTCCCCTCTGCACAGCCTCATGACAAAAAAAGCTTCTGTCTACTTGTTCTTCAGGATCTCAAGATCTAACCTGTGCTACCAGTGAGTCCATTCCAGACCAGTACATGTGGCTCAGCTTTTTGCTTGCTGGGACAATAGGGTTGATGAGCTAAACTAAATTGTTCCTGTTTAGTTGAGATGCCTTAATGCTACTCAAGGTTCACTCCAGGCTGTTGCATGCAAATTAAGACGTGAAAACAAGTGACGCTTAATGATGGAAACATTATGCAGTTTGCAGCTGTACAGTGTATTGCGTCTTTGGTACAAATTGTATCCACTTGAAAGCTGTAGAGGATGCAGGACTGCAGCGTAGGTGGCTGGTAGTGACAGAAGCCCCGATGCAAATGTTGAGTGAGGTGCTAAATTGTGAGCCTGGAACTTGTATAAACTGGATCTTATCTAAATGCATGGTTCAAGGCAGATATTTTACTCCTCTCCAGTGGGATTGCTGATGTGTGAATATTACTTGTCTTGGAGAAATGTAACTCCAGCTGTGCTTGAGAGGTGTGCTGTAAGTGCCAAGTCAGACCCCATTAAATGGCCTGTGCCATAAGGGAAGGGCTTCACAAACCCACTTGCTACTGGGAAGAGAGAAGTTCTCCCTGATTTCCTGTTTCTTCTTAGAGTACAGCTTCATTGTCTGGCCTCATTTAGGACTTAGTTTTGTTTCTGCAAAGCCCTGTTCACAATCGGTCCTGGCTAGCAGAGATCTAAGACCTCCTGCTATCCTGCTGGATATCATTTCACTCCACTGGAGCAGTGACACTGTTTTTTGACAGTGAAAACGTGGGGAAGATTAAGCTTGCCTTGGGCCGTGCATGTGAGGCTGTCAGACACAAAATAAGAATGTCAGAAGGGTGTCAGACATAAAAATGAGGGTGTGGTATTTGCAGCAAAGCCCAGAATCTTCATGTAACCAAACCAACTATCAAGACATTCCTGTCTGCTGTATTCAGTCACTTTCTACGCTAGCCTTTAATTCACTGTTTGAAAAGGCCAAGGGAGAAGATAAATTCTTGTTCCTCTTATATTTGAGGAGGAGCTAGGATTTCTGGTGATGGAATTGATGAAAGCAAGCCTCAAATTAGATTCTTCAGTTTCAAAAAATATTTAAATCCCGTTCCTTAAGTTTTAAGACCTGTCTTCTAGCTCCAACCAGATTTGGTGTCCTATTGCTCCTGAATTTGTAGTAGTTACAATACATCTACTGTTAACAGGTTGGGTTTTTTCTGCCTTTGGGGTCTTTTTTAGCTCCCTTGGGCAGTGTATAGAACTAACAGTCTCACCAGTTTAGCTGACGTGCTGCAGGTGGAGTAAGTTGAAAATTTTAGTTGAATAGTCTTTAGGACCCCAGTAGAGGCTGCTTTTGCACCCACTGTGAACTCTTCCCTTTAAATAGCTGTTTTCTCTGATGGGCACAGTTTTCATCCTCTGACTAATGTCTGATTGCTGCTCAGGCCTGTGCATTCTTTGGAAGTGATGGAAAGTGAAGAGAGTAGGAATATGTTTTTACACGTGAACTTGAAGAGATGGGGAAAAATGTATCTGAAGTTAGAATGAAAAGGCTTTTTGAAATATGGTCTTTGATTCCTAAAACTCTTAATCCTGTAGGATTTGTGTTTGTTTATATGTTCAGCTTCCTCATTATCTTTGTTTGGTTTTGGGTGTACTGATTAGTCTGTACATTGCTTTGGCTGGGATGCTCTCCTAGTAGGGCTTGGGATGAGGGAGAATCCATTCCCTCTCTGCTGGGCAAATCAACTAAATGTTTTTAAAATGAAGTACTGCAGTGGTGAAAAGAGTACAGCAAGCAGAAGACATTTTAAAAAATAAATAAGTCACAAGATGGTAACAACTCCAGAGGAAACTTTTCCACCTGAAAACTGTAGGTTTGAGGAGAAACTGCCAGAAATGTGAAAATGACTAGGCAGACCTTAACCCACATGGAGGACATCAGCAACACCATCTTGTGGATTTCTGCACTGTTGACAGTGTCTTCCTGTGGTGAGAGCATGCAGGGGAGAAAGCATCTTGTTTGTGCTTCTTTCTTTAAAGTAAATTTTTTGAAAACACTAGAAGAACTTTGACTGTTGAAAGCGATGTTTTAGTATCATCCAAAGCAGGATGAGGTAATTCTTGAAATAGGGAGAATGCTGATCAGCAGGGGCAGATAGCCCTTACTTTATTTTAATCTGAAAATAATTCCCCTATACCAGCAGTTTTAGCACCTCCACCTCAGCACAGATTCTTTCCTTGCTTTTTTTTTTCTTGCTTATTTTTCCCTTTTTTTTTTTTTCTGAAGTCTAAAATTATTAGCAGCTTTGTATGTTGCAAGAAACTTTACCCAGTCCCCTTCTGTGGCTGCATCCTAGGAAATCGGCCTTACTTTTGTCCTTGTGACCCAGCTGCATGTCTGTTCCCTGCTATTTTCGGTAGCCTCCCACTCTGTCTGCAGTGTTGAAGGCTCCCTGCGTTCTGAGTCTCTTGCTCTCTTTTCTGCTTTGCTCCCTGGAAAATTTTCTTTGTATGGCTGCCCTCAGCTGCTGTTGAGAAGGTGGAGGCTTCTCTGTGCTCTGTAAGAGCCTGTCTGGCCCAGGACACTCCAGCGGGTTCAGTGTGGGTCTCGACAGCCACTTTGCTGTTGCCCAGCTGCAGACTTTTAAGAGAACTCAGTGTGCAATGAGTTCCAAAGTACAGCATCTCTGTCATGCATTCACAGCTCCTTAAAGTAGATCTCACATGCAGTTTTTATTGCCTGTGGCCTTATTCCTTCTGGGACCACTCTATGTATAAGGAGTGCTGCTCTATACCTGTCAGCTCCAGTGGAGGTAAAATGTGCTTCGTATGAGGCTTGTCTCTTCCCACACACCTCATGGCACCTAGATAGTGTTTGGCTGAACCCAGAGTCTGGATCAGGCCATTTCATTACTTTGAAAGGATATTTAATTGTAAACCTGAAGAACCATCCAGATATAGTTCTTCTCTTAAAATGCGTCTGGAGATTGTACGGTGTTGAGCTTTTGAGGGTTTTCTGCCCCTTGCTCACAGGAGTGAATGTCAAAGTTTTTAGATTCCTGAAGGTGCAAGTTTATGGCTGTGCCGGCTGTGGCACCAGCAATATGTACCTGCTGCTGAAGATGCAGAAACTTACTCCTACCATGCCTTTGGTACTATTGAAAAGTATCCTTGTCAGCACCAAAGAAAGCTGGGATCTGCTGGGGAGAATCACAGTTAAGTGCAATAGCATTAGTGTCTGTCAGGTGTTTTCCCTTTTAGAGATGTGTGATGGTCTGGGATGTAGCCAGTTCCTGGGAGACTGGTACTTTAGAGATGTGATCAGCAGAGATCAGGGTAAGCTGGACCTGAGCTGTGGGAGGGCTTGCTTTTTCATGTTCTAGCTCTCCCAGTTTCTGCTGGTTTCTACCTGATTCATATCCGCCTGTCCAGTCTATATTTATGAGATGTTATGCATTCCAGTACATATTTATGAGATGTTTGTCTCAGCAGAACCAGCTGCTATTGCTCAGTGCAAGTCCAGCTGATCAGAATTAGGACTGGAATTGCAAGGAGGACTTCTTGGAAGTTAAGAAGTTTTCAGGGGTTGTCTAAAAAGGAAAATCCAGTCATGTTAATAATGGGGTGTCACAGAGGGCGAATCTGGATTAAAGATGTGTTGCTGGGAACCTGCAGCAGTGCAGTGGTGTGGGCTTGGGCTAGAGCTATGGCAATGATTTCTATGAGCTTTTCAAGTTTTCTCTGATCCCTTCATGCTTTTGGCATGCGTAGAGTGTAAGACAGAATCAAACAGTTTGTACTTTCCTGAAGCTAATTGCCTCAAGGAGAAGTTAATACAGGACTGACATCAAAGGGAATAATTTTAAATTAAATCATTAGACATTTGAGGAGATGGAGAACAAAACAGGTACTAAATCCAGTTGTTCTTGTATTTTGAATGAGAATAAAAAGCCTTTGAAGTTGATGTCGAATACTGGTATGGTTATAGCACATTTACTCTGGGACACCAAGATATTTCATACAGATTCCCTCTCCCTCTTCCTCCATTGTAATTTAGGTAGTTTTCAACTCTGGAGTGGAGAGAGCTTGAAAGGACACCCATAATTCCCCTCCTAATCTTTTATCAAGTCTGTGTTTTGGGGTTGGGAAGTGGGAGAAGCATCCATCTAATTGAAGTAAAAGCACCACGGTGTTATTGCTTCATTTTGGTAGTCATGGTCATGAAAACCAATGTCACCCAGCGTCAGCAGTGAAGGGATAGTGTCTCCTACCGTTCATTTGTCTTGTACCAGTGGCTGTGGTTTCATATAATAAAGAAGCCAGCTTGATCTAAAAGGCTGAGCATGAATCTGGGGCACAGGCGCTTGGGAATATTGGCCTGTGCTCAAATGTGTAAAGTGGAGGAATCACCTCCAGTGGGTTAGCTGGTATTTGTACATGTGAAATGTGCAGCTGCTAATTATGGAATCTCCACTTGCTGAAGGTGCCCCTTCTGAACAAAAAGGGAGGCATTTAATTTTTCCTGCATAGAAAAGTTTCCTGCAAGATCTGTGTTGGAGCTCACAACACCCCTTGTATTGAGTACTGTGCCTTAGGATGAAGGAGAGCAAGTGGGCAGCTGTGGAGAGGCAAGGTGATAGGATGGTAATGGGGCAGTAAAATTTTATCTGAATATTGCTGTGTTTACCCTTCACTTTCTGTCAGAAGCTATCCAGGAGCTGCTCACAATGCAGACACACATCTTGGGATCTCTCAGTGACCTCTCAGACAGGCTGCAGGTTTTCAGAAGCCCAGTTGAGCTGGAGATTGTCTCACTTTCTCAGTCACTTACTGTGTTTCTGTTTTCCCTATGTCTCTCTGAGATCACAACTGATTTGGAGGATGAAAAATGACACAAAGTCATTATAAATGAACCAGGCCCCAGCTCCTGGAGACAGCTGTATCCTGTTTGTGGATTTGGGGGGAAGTGTTGAGATTTCGTGGCTGATCTCTTGTTCTTTTCTTGCTTCCAGTTTGTCTCTTCCTCGTTGTTTAGAAGTTACATCCTACAGGATTAGGAGGGATTTTTCACTGGTGAAACAAGGAATATAGCTGAACTAAGCTTGCAGGGAAAGAGAAACCAGTGGTACATAGCTCTTCTCTTTAGTGTTCTGGCCATGGTTCTGGGGCTGCAGTATGTGAATGTTTGATGTTTATTAATATCCTTATTGTTTTTGAGCAAATGTTTTGGGTTTATTTAATGAAAACAATAGGGGCCTGCTTCTGCATCCTTGGAGTTTGGTGTTTGGTTTTTTTAGAACTGCATAAACCTCTGAAACAAAGGAAGCAGTCCTGGGGTTACAGCCACAAATTGTCATATTTTCATTGATCTCTGTGGAACAAGGCAAGCTTGCTCTTTTCTTTAGTGTGATGCTGTGAAGAGATAAAATTGCTTTGTGATCTGACATTTTTGTAAGTCACTGTTTCATCTTTGTGATGAGCAGCAGAACTTTTTGAGAACAAAAGCAACACCTTCAAACCCATTGAGAAAAGTGGCAGGTTGTAGACTATCAAAGGCTGGCAGACAAGGCTCCCTGTGACAGAGCAAGTTGGGGAGTGGGGTGGCTGGAGGCAGTGGCATACTTAGCTGAGCAGGCAACACTTAGCATAACTCCTAAGAACTACACTTTGAAAATTGGGTATTTCAAGCTTATTTCAGAAGAAAGTCTTTGTTTGGAAGTGAATGTACAGCTGGACCTCAGATTAGCTTTGAAGTTGCATTCTGTTTTTCTCCTCAACCTTTGGCTCCTCCAAAGCTTAGGGATGACATTGAAATATGCAAGATGTTGAAACAAAATATCATTTATCTTCATGTTTCTTTAAAAGTCACAGAGTTGTGACCTCTAGAGATCATCTAATCCATCTCACTGTGCTCAAACAGGGTCAGCTGGAGCAAGTTGCCTAGTACTCTGCTGTTGAGTTTTTTATATCTCCCCAGATGGAGACTTTACAGCCTCTCTGGACAACCTGTTCTAGTCCTTGACACCCTCTGTAAATATTAAAGGTTATTCTTGTTTTCAGATGAATTTTTATGTGTCTTTTTTAAAATCTGTGCCTATTGTCTCTTGGGACTTTTTTTTTTTGAGGTTTTTCATAATGGAAGACTGAACTTGCTAAATTTTCCATTACTTGTAGATTTTTATTCTTAAAATATCTGATGACCTGAGAAAAGCATGCGAAAGCTGAAATGAAACATAATTATTTTTCAGTGCCTATATAATATGTAAGCTGTGATGTCTCCAGTTTAATATTGTTTCAGTTGTGATATTTTTGAAGACTCAATAACACGTCTTAAGAGGATATTGCATTCTATCTTTTTTTATTACTGTTTGTCTTTTTCCAATGGAAACAAATTCATTTCCCCATGAAAAGAAAATAACACTTTTTTAAAGTTTTTTCTGAAAGTTAGTGGCACTGACACAGAAAACACTCTTCCGTTTTCTCATCAGGCTTGAAATTGAATTTTAGAGGCAATGCTGTATGAAGCTTCAGACTACAAATGATAGTGATTCTTCTCTTCCTCCTCTCTGTTCATCTTGGTAGGAAAGTGAAAATCAATGCTTAGAAAAGAGAGAAAATAAGCCGGGTGCTGTGCTTTTTATTTAAACACTGATAGTCTGACTTGTTGCTCTTTTTTTTACTTATAGACGTCAAGTGAGGCAAAGGAATCTGCAGAAAAGACCCATTTCTTCAATGTGCCTGCCTTCCTGACAGTTTCTGGCCAGCTCCATTTGGAAGTAATGGCAGGGTAAGCAAAATTAGAAGTTTTTGTCTTTGTCTATGGGATATTCCCAACTGGTAATTTTGCCCTGTTGGTATCCATTACAGGATATGTGTACCTGCCAGAAATGGACTGAGTGGCAGTGGCTGGATGATGGGCAGTGAGAGGCCAGCCTAGACACAGGGCTAGAGCACCTCTTGTATGGACACAAGCTGAGAGAGCTGGGATTGTTCAGCCTGGAGAAGAGAAGGCTCCAAGGAGACCTTAGAAGCCCCTTCCAGTACTCTTCCAGTACAAGGGAACTGAGAAGGTGCTTTGGACAAGGGCATGGAGTGACAGGGCAAGGGGGGATGGCTTCAGATTGAAAGAGGAAAGGTTTAAATTAGGAAGAAGTTCTCTACTTGAGGGTAGTGAGGCACTGGCATGGGTTTACCAGAGAAGCTGTGGATGCCCCATCCCTGCATGTGTTCAAGGCCAAGTTGGATGGGGCTCTGAGCAACCTGGGATAGTGGAAGTTGTCCCTGCCCATGGCCAGGGGGGTAGAACAACATTGTCTTTGGGGTCATTTCCCGAACTATTCAATGACTCTATGCTCTGGAGAGTCTCACAGCATCTAGAGAGTTAATGCTGTGTGATGTATCACTGCCGTGCTTTTATATCTAGAAGATCTTCATTTATTTTTGAAGACTGAAGGGATTCAATACTGCTCGAGCTACAGGCCTCAAAAACTCCGTGTACTTAAATAAAATAAAAATAAATGGAGCGGGTTCCCAGAACAGCTATGGTCCATTATGAATAAACACAGCTTATCTAAATTTAGATGGCCCTGGATTCATTTAAAATGCCTGTAAGAACAACACACTACTGTAAAATGGGAACATGAAGCTGTAAGGTACTGCATACTGAAGAGCATTGATTTTTTTATTTATCCATCCTTAGAGAGCAAGGTGCATCTGAGTGATACCAATGGAAAAAGTATTTACCAGAGAGGTAATTTGCCCACTTTAGCTTTCTCCTTTATCGTAGAGCAGTCTGTGTACTATTTAAGAGGTACAGACTGATGTAATAGAGTGAGATTGTATTTCAGGTTGATCATTAGAATCCATATTCTTTCTTTAGACTTATTTGAACTGTGGAATTACATCTTTCAGTAAAGGTCGCAACGCATGACAATCAATTAAGTGTAACACATACAAACGCATGTCATCCCATCTTCCAGGGACCAAAATCTTCCCCCCTCTTCAGTTAAAGAAACCTCTTCCTCATTAACTTTCCCCAGCTAAAATCTGAGATGACGCCAGTCTTTGGCTGCCAAATGACCTGTGCTTAGACCACAGCAGACAGGTCACCACATGAGAAACATCCTGTCTGTCAAGAACGTCTAGCTTGAGTATTTCAGCATATCCCAGACATTGAGCTGGTCTGAGAAAAGACCGTGTCTCTCAGGGAGAACAAACCAGGCAGAAAAGAGATTTCTGAAAATATTTATGTGTTTTGATTTGTATGCAAAAATTGCCCTTTGAAAAATTTCACTGCAGCTATTTATCAGCAGCCAATTAAACTGTGCGACAGTGATTACATAAAAAAACTCCCATGCTGATTCTCAACTTTGCATATGAGGCATGGACAGCAAATACTATTAGAAATACAGGTCAGAACTCCCACGTGAAAA
The DNA here is from genome assembly GCA_013398015.1 of Oreocharis arfaki. Lineage (NCBI taxonomy): Eukaryota > Metazoa > Chordata > Aves > Passeriformes > Paramythiidae > Oreocharis > Oreocharis arfaki. Next base: position 193,781 of record VZRR01012883.1, on the reverse strand, counting down.
GGCTGATCTGTAAAGTTCACATTTTCCAAAGCTAGGATTTTATCCCTTCTTTTTTCAGGAGGTTTCCACTGGACAGAAAGTGATCACTTTAGAAGTGTTTTTAAAGTCACCGTAAGTGCATGATGGACTCCCTTGGTGCGTGGCAAACAACTGCAGTGCTGCCTGCCTGAGATCTGGTCTCTGACAGGCTCTATCAGCCATCCAGCTGGCCAGCAGTGATTTGGTTGAAGTACCGTGTCTGAGGAGAATCCTCATTGCAAGTGCTCGGAAAAATGTGCCTTCAAATAAGGATTATTGTGCTGATTTCACTCCAGTGGCTCAATGTACTAATTTAGTTAATTTATTGGGAAAATTCAGTGTAGATGAAGACCAAACCCATTATGAAAGAGAACTCTCTCTTTGACAGACTTGACGCTTTCCTTTTAATCTTAGAGTAGTAAAAAGTGAGTCTTCCACCTCCAAAATGGAAATATTCTGGTCTTCCCAATAAACAAATCAGGTAAAACAGTAAAGATTTATCTGTTTTGTATTTGATTCTGTGAACTTTACCCCTTGTTTTAGCCAGACTAAATTCTTCATGTCCACAAAACAATCTAGTCTTCAAAAACTACCTTTTGCTTAAATATAATGTCGACATGTTGCAGTCTTAAAGCTCTCAGGAGCACTTTGTCCTTGAGAATTTTTGGGAGGAGACTGAGATGGAAATGCTGAGGAGAACCTTCCTCAACCAGTCTTGGCCCGTATTCTGTTGTGACTTATAGGACTTGGGAGATGGACAGATCCTGCAGAAGTCCATTAGAAACCAGAGGTGGAGCGGGATAGGTATGTCCATGGGGGTGTATGTCAGAAGGTCATATAGGCAGTCATAATTTTGGGGTTAGCTTTTAGCTTTACAGAGCTCATGAGCAACCTCCAAGCTGTGCCTGGAAAAGGCTGGAAAGGGGAAATATGGAGCAGACTTACCAGATGAGTCTGGAATCACACACATCTTCTGTGTCCTTGCAGAGAGTTCATGTGCAGACCACAGGGTATCACCTGAGTGCCCATGCTTTTGTGTTGTCCAGGGCTCAGGGCTCTGTTTCATGGCAGGGCTTCTTGGGATACTATTCCTGATCACAGGAGAGAACAGTGAGCCATTTATAGCTGGTGAGTTTTTTCTTAGAGGAAAAGTGGGGAGAGAGATGTTCCTGCGTTTATTGACCGTCTGCTGTGCTGTGTATGCTTGTTATTGAAGGCAAGGTCAGAGCAGTTCTCTCAGTGTGACACGAACGGCCTACTTGGCACAACTTCTCATTTCATTGCGCCTCATCTAAGTGGTGACGGCATCTAGGTTGTCTGCTCAGTGTGTCTGAATCATTGTCAGCTGCTATAAATCTATGGGCTTCTTAAGGTCTCCAGAAAAGTCTTTATTCAGTAGTACAGCTCTCCCCTTCAGTCTCCTCAGTCTCGGATGAGTCAGTAGCCAGTGTGTGCAGTAAAAGAGTAGGGCTGTCTGTGTCCTGATATCTGGTTTTAAATGTCATTGGTTTGCTGTGAGGTCTGTGTGGCATTTCCTTGTCCCTCAGTCCTCTGGTGAGGACAGAGGCCCTCTCTGGGGCCGTGAACTGGGCTGAAGATGATTCAGAGGCATACTGGAGGCAGCCAAAACCAATTGTTGTCAAGAAGTACAGCTTGCTGGCTGCAGTTACTTTTCTTCTCCTTTCCCACAGGTTGTACCTGCTCCTCTCTTTTCCACCTCTCTTGTTAATAGTTTAACATCTGTGTTTTTCCCTCGTGCAACATTTCATCCCAGGCAGTCTGTTCTGCCTTTTGCATCATGAGCTTAAATAAAACTGCTTTTCCTAAAACTTCTGGCAGCTATCCCCTCCCTACATGGCAGCATGAGTTATCTCCTCATTCCTTGCCCTCCTTAGCCCTGTTTCTTTTCTCTTATCAGGCCTTCACTAGGTTTCTCCTCTCTTGATCATCTCACATTCTCTTGAAGTTCCCTGCAAATGGGTAAAAGGCTGAGGGGCAACCTAATAGCAGCCTGTTAGGACCTGCAAGGAGGTTCTCCAGGAGACAGCCCCGCTCTTTGCAATGGTGAATGACAGGAGGAGAAGAGGCAATGTGGGTAAGTTGAAACAAGTGAAGTTCTTAGTGGACATAGGGAGGAAAATCATGAAGAAATCAGTCAAGCATTGGAAAAGATTGATGAGAGAAACTGTGCTCTTCATCGGAGACACAGCTAGATGGAGCCTTGAGCTGGTTTGCCTTCTTGCTGACCCTGCTTTGAGCAGAAGACTGGCCCAATGACCTCCTGAGGTCCCTTCCATTCCAAATAATTTTCTTCTAAGTTTTTTCTTGCCTTTGTTCTCATTGTCCTCTCCACCTATTTCAGGCACAGTACCATCTTGGTGAATTATCTCTCTAGATCAATTTCAGTTCAACATCCCCAGGACTTGTGTTTTCCTGCCAGCTTAAAATCTCAGCCTTTCTTACTGACTTCTGCCTGCTAACACCTAATTATCAAAGTTGGTTTAGTTGCAGCATAATTAATCCCCCTCTCTTTAAGCACATCCCCTTGATTTCTAAACCATCCTGTATTGTGCTGCTCTTCTGCCTAATCCAGATATTGTCTGCAATCCTGCAACTGGTTTTGCAGGTTGCAGAGAGGGTCTAAAAAGCATCTCAGTCATCCAGACTATTTTGACTGTGTCTGCCTGAGTTTGTAGAGAGCTGAACTCAGTGAATTTCCTGTTGTTTGCAGAAGGTACTGAAATCACACTGATTTCACTTTTAAAATGCCACTACTTCAGTGTTTTTCAAAGCATGGAGGATGGAGAATGAGAGAGAGAGCTGTCATTTTGATGTTCAAGAAAACACTGCAGAGCTCAAAAGAGATGTGTTTGAGGCTTCATAAAAGGCTTCTTCCATAAAAGAGGCTTCATTCTCAGCAGTCTGGCAACACACGCTCTTAAAATTTGATTCCAGAATTACTTGCTAATGATGAAACAGATTGCATTGTCTTTAAACAAATATTTGCTCTACACTGTACAATTTTAAATACTTCTGAATGCAGCTGCAGGAATGATGTCCAGTTGTATAACATTCCTGTTGCTAAGAAGTAACAAAAATAAGTGTAATTATTTATCTTGGATGTCTGAAAAAAATTTCTGACATTTCTTGCACAACATTTGTTTGAGTCTGAGTCATTATGCAGACTCTTATAATTAGTGCACTGACTTCCATTAATTAGGCTGACACTTAATTGGATCTATAAAAAGCAACCGTGACATGTCTGGTTTTAATCAATTACTGCATGCTTCAGTCTGGTTCATGACTGCTGCAGTGATTGTTAATGACTTCGTATTACTGGGAGGCCAAATACATGAACTCTGTAGGTACAACAGTGAGTCTAGAGTTGCTTGGCTAGTTCGAGCTTTACAGTCCACATGGATATCCTGTTGGCCCTTTTATCCTCTCCACCTTTTTGGGAGGGTAAGTAGGTACTATGCTTGCAAGCATGGTGAGTGTGTGCTGAGGGTAGCTGCAGTTCAGCCATATTCTAGGATCCTCACATGGAGGGCTGAATGCAATCCCAGGAGTCTTGGACTATGTGCTCTTTGTGTTACATCCTTGCTGTAAAAATCAAGCGCAGGTAGCAAGAGAAGAACAGGTTTTGTGCTCATCTGGTGAAGTGTCATCGGCTGGAATTCTTGGTCCGCGTTTTATAAGCTAAGCTAAGCTAAGCCAGTATGTTTCTGTCTTGAATCCAGTGCATAGTCCCTTCTCCTTCTCTGAATACCTTGTCATCCCTGTTCTGGTCAGTGGTAGGTGCTGTACGATCTGTGTCAGAAGAACCCAGCATCCACATATGTTTAGGGCCTTGCTTCTTCACTTTATCCGTGTGCCCAGACAGCACTGCGAGAGCTGCAGGGGTTTAAGAAGCTGTGGCTTTGTGAGTGACAGTAGGGCTGTTACAACCCTCTGCCCACATGCTCCTGTGCCTCAGTAGCCACATTCATGGTGACTTCTGCAAACTTGTTTTACTTTATGACTGAGGCGAGCAAGAAGCCTGCGGACAGCTCAGCTGACCATCAGTGGCAAACCAATGCCGTGGGAAGCTTGATAGCTTATGAGAGCATGAACCTGCCTTGTGTCCAGGTTGCAGCTTGTGCTTCTCAAGGAGGCTCTATGCCTTGGGAAGCGGCTCCAGGATAAGATGTGGAGTCAGGCAGCTTCATCCCTATTTGCTTCCACAGCTTTCCTTAAAATAGATGCACAAATCCATTAGCACATGCCCTGAAATTCTTCAGTTTGCTGTCATTGTACTTAGTAGAATAGAATATAGATACATGCTGTAGTTAACTGGCATGTGTTGCATTTTATATGGATTTTAGTAAATTTTTTGGTACAGTTGCTTACTTTGTTTAGTTACTATAGAATTTGAGGCTTTGGAGGTTTTAAATAGTTACACCCAAACTTTGGAATGTGGCCTGAACCATGACTTCTTTTGTTCAGTAATGCACGCACTGATGCTTTTTCTTGTTATGATTGATATTTGCAGAGTTCATAAAACCAATGTTCATCTGAAAAATAAAAAAATTAAAATCAAATATCCTCTTCATGGCTGTTACGATGCAGTTTCTAGAGAACATAGGTTTTTTCCACTTTAAAAGGAAAAAGATTTAACCCAGTTGTTCCCCCCCACGACATGTTGGTAATATATTTTTATGGCTTAGAGCAGCAGTCAATGGGATGATTAAGTTTGAAAAACATCATAGCTACCTCTTTTATTTAAATCTTTGAACATTTTGTATCACTCCTTTGTAGAATATCTCTATTAGCTAGAGCATGGGAAATGGTTGTTTGAATAAATGCTCAGCTACTCTGGTGGCTTTCATCAACCCAGCTTGAGCTTTCATTGCTAATCAGTCATTTCATTGACTTTAATTAGAAACAATAATATCAAAACTAGGACAAAGCAAGACTCCACAGAGAGTAAAGTACAACACTGTTGCTTAAAAGGGTGGAGGACCCAGGTTGATGAGTTCTTTGAGCCTGGAGCAGACGACTTGTATGGCTCTGAGTAACTCTTATGTCCTTTGTCTTGGTTTTCCCCTATTCTCCCTCCATCTGTAGACTAACAATCCAGCGTCTAGCTCTGCTGTGAGACTTAATAAACAAACTTCTGGGTGCTTTGCCAGATAATTAGGGTATATGGGTCACTTTGTTGTTAATTACTCAAGTGTGCCTGGATCATATTCAAGCAGGGGGGAAGACCTGGGAAGGATCCTTGTCCTGTCTCCTGTTTTGTGCTGCTGAAGCCAGAGCAGAGGCCGTGGCAAGGGGAGAGCAGGTCCTGGAGCATGGCAGGAGGGTGCTGTGCGCAGGTGACCTCATGGGCATCATGGATCCCTGCCCTTTGGAGGTTGCAGCGAGAGAAGCTGCTGCATTGCTTCAGTCTGACTGGCTGCAGGGGGAAGTTGGCACTTCCCAGTCCCTGTCTGGGAACTTAGACAGCTTTCTTTTTTTTTTTCATTTGTGTATTTATTTTTGGCTGCTTACAAAAGGAAGTACAGTCCCATCTCGTCGCATCATGAGCTGAAACCTCAACACTCAGCACACCAGCTCTGCTGCCCAGGCCTGGGCCTCACATACTGCTACAAAAGTCCTTGTCAAGATGCAGCTTTTCTCGTCTTCATTTCTCCAGAGGGCAGGCACAAATGACATGTCCTATGAGGAGTTTTTTAAAACTCCTTTTTCTGGGTAAAATTCAGTCCCTTCTGCTGCCTTTTCAACAGAAATGTGCATTTTCATTGGGCAGAATCCAAACCACCAGACAATAGTAATGCGAGTATTATTTTTACACTGAGGTTAAAACCCAGATATTTCTGTCCAACTCTGACAGGTATTTTTTAACACAGTCTAGCCAGCTAAAGGATGTAAAATATTCTGCCTCTTCACACTGCCGGGCACCTGTACCTCACTATCATCATTAGGAGCTCTGGGATTCCAGCTCCTCTAAAAACTAGACCCTGGAGACATTGGGTTGATATTTTGAATGGTTTTCTGTGTGTCTGTGGGTTCGTGCACAGGGCCAGAACATCTTTCAACATAGGAATTTCAGCATCCCTAAACAATCCCATTTGTGTTCAGGTCAAGCACTGCAGCCAACTGGTGTCTCCTGGCAGCTGAGCAAAGTCACCTGCTTATTTCAGTGGAGCAGGCAGTTCCTCCATGCTCAGAATGAATATGGTCATGCCAGAACAGAGTGGAATTAAATCAGATGGCTCACTTTATTAACTTCTTCCCTTCCTAAAGGAAAGGACAGGGGGTAGGTAAAGCTAAACTCCTGGGCTTTAGGGTCACCTTGCTGTTCTCTCCTCCTCTGCTGACATCATGTGTTGTTTTCTATTTGGGTTAGAAGTTACTGTTTCTAGATTTTCTTGCAATCTGGATTTTAGCGTGTGTATGGCAAGGAGGGGTTGGTGGATTTTGATGCAGGGGAACATACTGTGTTGGAAGGTCACGTGCTGTGTTCATTTAGCATGGCCAAAGATGAGATTTGGCACAAGTCAGTGTTCAGCTTAACTCGTCCCTGTAGACCTGGCCAGAGTAATCAATATATTTGTGTTTATGTAGACATGTGTTGTATTTGGGGTGACAGCGAGGGCACCATGAAAATGAATTGTTCCCCCTCTGCCATGTTAGTAATGTATTTTTATGGCTTACAGTCGGAATCACTGGGGTGATGAAGTTTTGAAAAACGTCTTTGCTCCCTGTGTGTACTGGTGTGGTTTAGTGCTCAGCCCTGAGTCACAGGAATCAGCTTCTGCTTCCAGCTGTGTCACTACTGTGTGGTGTGACCTTGGCATTGGCTGTAAGCTGACTGTGCAGGGATTGCATCTTCTTGATTAATAGCCTTGTTCAGAGTTATATCCCCTTGGTTCAACAGCACAAATAAGTCTTTATTACCTCGGTAGCAGTGTGGAGTTCTGGCTCAGAAAAGGAGCACAATCCATTCCTGGCTTGGGAACCATCAGCACAATTAATTCTATTTGGATTGCAATGTCAAAGTTGCCAGTAAGGCAGAGACGCTGAGGCCTACAAACATTGCATGAGTTTAATTAAAAGAATGATTTAAGCAGCTTTGGCTACGGATACTTATTAGTTCTCTATTGGTTTCTATCACTTCCTCTATAATGGAATGTCAGCGAACTCAAACAAAATGAGCTTTCATTCTGCATAGCAGAAAGCTCCCAGAGGTGGCTGCTTCTGGAGACTGTTTTAGTAGTGTGTAAAATAAAGGTGAAAGGGGGGAAGTTTCTCCCTTCCTGTCTGATCTTAGGGTGGAGAACACAAGTGGGGCCTGTGCAGCAGTGAGCCTCCACTATCTGTGCAGAGGATGGCTGTGCCCCAGCAACACTTCCAGGTACCGCTTTGGTGTCCAGAGGGGCTCCTGGGAGCCTGTAGCTAGAAGTGGCTGGGCCCTTCACTGGGCTGGGATGAGCAAGCTCAGCGTTTTGCAGGATGGGTTCCTGCCTTTTGATGCGTTTCAGTGTGTCGGAAGGAGTGCTGTGGGTATTCTCTTGGCCTCCACATTAAGCTCTCAGATTTTCCCAGAGAACTGGGCAGAGCGAAATACAGTCACAGAAAGGGAGCAATTAATTAAGCGGCTCTGTGCCTTCTTGCGGTGTCGACCCCAGCAGCGCCTGTGAACTGCATAAATGCACTCGGGTTTGCTGTCCAGAGCTCTGATCCTGGGCAAAGCTGCCTGCAAAGGGACTCGTTTCAAAGCCTCTCTTGTATTCTTTGGTAGCACGTACAAGGACAGTGTTACAGACATTACTGCTCTGCCTGTAATGGGTAAGGAAAAAGGCTCAACAGATTAGTGGGCTTTTTTTTCCTCTCCTGTGTGTATGCTTTTGTTGGAGATGAGGAATTAGCACTACTGATTTTTTTTTTTAAAGATTCTTGATTGCCCACAACCCGAATTGACCTAGGCACTTTTGGAGACTTAGCCAGAATTTTTGAGTTATTTTTAAATGCTGGAAGTCTTGCAGAGGTCTGGGAATGTTAAATGATTGATTATTTGCATCATAGAGCATAGGAGTCACAGCCCTGCACTGAGGCTCCATTGTGCTAGGTGCTGAATGCACACAGAACAAAATGACTGGGTTTGCTCTCAGTACCAGGAAATCGGAGCAGAGTCAACTCCCATCCCTCTTTTCTGATATATCTGTACATGCTCAGTGTGATACAGCACTGTATCAAATCACAGATAAGTTTTTTATAGCAGATGAAGTACAAATAAAGGCTGGAGTTGTATAGCAGGCATTTGCTTAATATCTTGAATGGCAGGGCACAGTAAACAGTACATAAATGCCTGGATGGAAAATCATTGTTCACGCACGGAGCTGATAAGTGACTGTGTATTTTTAGCTGTATTTCTCTGTCATGTCCAGGCCTCTGGTCAGTGCTACATTGCTGTTGCCAGATGACTTGCATTTACTGCGCTCCTTTGATCGCTTTGCCAGCATGACATCTGGCTAGTTTCCCTTTGCCAGGGTCCCAGGATTCTGGTGAAGTTCTCACAGTTACTTGTTTCTGTCTTTTCCCTGAGAAATTAATGATTCCTCTCCTCCCTGCAGATGGGGGTTTATTTGATGGGGGGCAGGGGAAGAGTGTTGTTTTTTTTCCTTTCTTTGAAGGGTCAGGCAAATTCAGCCCCAAACCAGTGATGTTAGGTTCTACAGGCTGTCAAAAGCCCTTACACTTACTGTTGATGAGCACCTTGGGATAGTCCAAGGTAGTAGAGTTGCAGTGCTGATAGTTTGCTTTGTAAATGTAGGGGGTTCTCAGTGTACAGGTGCCTAGAGCTGAGGAAAGACAGAAATTGATTACTGTGGGAGTTGTTCTGCACTTGCCCTCCCCAAAAGCTCTGTCTTGGTCACAGAGAGGCTTTATTCTTGCAGTTCAAAATTGATCTCTGATTATGAAGTGTTTGACCATGGTTGATACCTTGGAGCAATAAGAGGGTGGGGTTTTTTTGTTGCTTTTTATTTTTGATTGCTTTTAGGTATCTTGCAATTTGCAAGCGCCTTGAAAGATGAGTAACTAGTCATCATGCTTGGGCTGCTGATCAATAGGAAATAAGTGCAGTTCAAAGGGCTCTTAATAGCCTGCATTGCTGGAGACTGTCCTTCTGCCTTGGTAACCTACAGTAACTGAAGTGTCAGTGCCTGTGCCTGGACAGCTGCTGAGAAATGTCTCTCCCTGAAGCCAGACTGTTGCTCTGTGGGACAGGATCTCCTGCTAGCCAGCCCGTGTCACACTTCAGCTTTCAGTGTTACTTTGAGGCCTTCATGTCAGTGAGACATTAGAGACCTGCACATGAAACTGTGCAGACCTGAGTGAGTACTTCAGCAATTGCAAGCTTTTCAAAATATTTTCATCTGTGTCTGATCCTGGCTCAGTTACAAACTGACCTTGTGACTAAACTCATTTATTTAGGAAAATTTCTTTTTTTAACTGAAGGGCCTTAAATTGAAATATTTCAGCAAAAGCCTGAAATGTGGGGACAGGTGGAGCAACAACCTGCATCTAACTCGCGTTTTCCACTGCAGACCATCCTCTGCAACCTGGCAAACAAAAGATTTTGACCAGTTCTGTCTTAAACATAAAATGATTTTGACTGCGTGACTCATTGTTTCATGTTTGTTGTTTGTATTGCTATAGCAGTTGAGGCTCTCAAGCTTTGGATCCAAGACCTTGTTGTGCCAGGTGCTGTTAGGAACATGGGAAAAAAAACAAACCAAAGAGCCATGTGAGGAAGAACATGAATTTCTGTGTAACTCAGGACAACAGGTGGCTACAGATGGGGGATCACAAGGAACTGATGATATAATTATGAATGACCTGTGCAGTGAGTAGTAGTCTTGGTACATCCCTTATCTAAACATTGGTGAGATTTTGTAGATGCTACAGCAAAGGGCAATTTGAAGGAGGATGACGTAGTGACAGAAGTTTACAGTAACATCTCAGCAAGTGAGAAAGGCCACAGAGGGAAAAGTGGCATGCTGAAAATGGTACTTGAAGAAAGATGTCTGCTGCAAAATCTAGTTAGCTGGTTGTAAATGCTGTGGTCACATATGAGAGAGTGCAGGTACAAGAGCAAAGTGGAGACAGAAGGTGTGTTTTTTGGAGGAAGGAAAACAGAGCCATGGGGAAAAGTAACCTATGGGCAGGCTACATATTCAGAGTCTTGACCTGAAGCTTTCTTCTGGTGTGTTTACTACTAGCAGCTCAAGGAAAAAGAAAGTGCTCTTTCTTTGGATAGTAACCTTTAACCAGCATGTGACATGAGGGAACAGATGAGTGAAGCAGAATGTGTGTGTTCCTTTATTTGTAGCACAGATGTCTCCATAAGGGGCAAAGGAAAAATGCTGCTTTTTGTAGTGTTTGTTTATTTAAACTTCAGTTTAACAAAATTAGCCTGTTCAGAAACTTCAGTGAACATCCTTTTTAAGTTGAAAGCTTGCAGAGCAAGATGCAAGTCAAATGCCTGCCCCAGCAATCAGCACACATCCATTCACGGGTGTCAAACTGTGCTTAATCTCTACTGATCGGGTTCTTTTTCTCCTACATGCTAGGAGCTAAAAATAACACCAAGTTAAAGATGTACCAAAGATAGAAGCTGCCCAGTTCATGGTTTTTCTGAAGCAGCTTGCTCTCTTCCCCAGTCATGGTTTTCTTTCCATGCAGCATGAGAGGAAACACAGATGTCACAGCACCTGTTTGGAAAGCTCTTCCTGGCTTGAGCGTGTCCGGGAGCTCAAGTGTTCATAGACCACAGTGTAAAAGGTATTGCTTGGAGTGCAGCTTCCCACATAAAATCAAAACTTCTAAAGGTGTAGTGGTGTTTGATAGGAAGGTTTCTCAAGAAGGAAGTGGAAACACAGCATGGCATGACTGCAGAACAAGAGACGATGTATTTAAATAGACTCCCCAGAAGGCGGCTGGAGAAATGGCTTCATAATAGGAAATGCATTGGTTGCTTCAGCATCAAATGCTATCCCAGATGTGCTCTGTGCAGTATGGACCCCTTTCAGCTGAACCATTTTTAGCTGTGTGGAAGAACCCAGTTCTTTATCTTGATGGCTCTCTGAGCAACGAACTTTGTCTTACCACTAGAGGGGGACTGCACGCCGTACACCTCCCATCCTGATAGCTTCACTGGCCATCCCTCCGTGCCCACCAGCCCAGCAACTCCAGCAGCACGGCCCACTCTGCTCTGTTGAGCACTGGGGTCTCATAGCACCCGTGGAGGTCAGACACTGCAGCCAAAGAAATGTAAAGGCACGTGGATGAGGAGAGTGTGCCTGGTACAATATCTGGGTGCTTCTCTAGTTATCTGGTTCTGCAGAATGTTGGGTTTTATTCCCACACAGTTGCAAAAAGTGTCCTGAGCACGACTTGTGTTCAGAGAAAGTTGAGTAGTGTGTGTGCAACCTCCTTGAGTCTCAAGATGTGAATAACCCCTCTCCATGCCTGCATGAAGGAATGTAACAGTGGCTTATTCAGCAGTGCCATTAAACTGGTCAAAGATTAAATGGAAACATGATTGTTTCTAGACGCTGGGAGAAAAGTGAGGACTTTTGGTGTAACAGACTCAGTTGTGTGCTGGACCTGACCTACCTGTTTCTTGCTGCCTTGCAGGGCTTTTACTCACGTGTTCACCTTTGGCCCTACGTTCCGAGCGGAAAACTCGCAGAGTCGCCGGCACCTGGCAGAATTCTACATGGTGGAGGCTGAGCTGTCCTTCACTGAAAGCCTTCAGGACATCATGCAGGTGGGCACTCCAGATGTCAATGCAGGACTGGTACCAGAGTTTCTACCTCCTCCCTGAGCTGTGCTCCCTGCCCTCAGCTGAGCTCACAGCTCCTCTCACCCTATGTGAGCCATGTAGAGGTAGCACATGTATTTCCCAAGGAAGAAGGTTTAGTCAGCAGAGATGAGGCCATAGAGGGGATTTGGAAGGGAAGATAAAGGTGCACACAGCCCTCATCTGAATGGGAAGCTCCAAAGTTGCTGTATTGCCAGGGAATGTAAATGTGCTTGACTAGGGCTAATGAAAGTGGCACTCTCCCTTTCAAAATGTTCAGCACCTTTCCACTGAATGGGCAGTGTTTAAGCAGTGTGTCCCTTGGTGTGCTCTGTAAAGGCTTCCTTGAAATCTGCATTGAAATCTGAAGTAGAAAGAACAGTTTCTGGCATACACTGTTCACTGTGGCTTTAGCAGATGACTGGAGGAAATCCTTAGTCAGCTGGCTTTTGATTTTTCAGGATTGACCTCTCAGTTGCAGTTTAACCACATGATGGATGCTAATGCACCTTACTAGTCTCAGTATAAGCCATCTTATACCCAGTAGGACTTGTGAGTAAACATCTGCACGCACTCTCATTTATCAGATAAGCTCTGTGGAAAGTGATTGGAGAAATAACCTTATAAAGAAAAATTCCTGAGGCACTGGCTGCAGATTTATAAAATAACATCCAGGTGGTGGTTTCTTCAGCATGGGTCATGTACAGTTCTGAATCAGCATGGCCTGAGAGCAGAGCTGACGTGCTCTGTGTGCTGCTTCTGAAACTGGGATGTCTGGATGGCACTGGGCTGTGTGGACTGACCCGATGGGAGTCTGTGCTCCATCATGGATTGCATCCTGCTCTTTCTTTTCTCTCTCCTTTTCTCCATAACAGCATTATATATTTTTAGAGCACAGCCTATGTATATGTACACACCTTAACTCCTGAGCTCTCTGTTTCTCTAGGTATCAGGAGCCAGTTGAAATAGTCACTGCTTTTATCTAGTATAATAAGCAGGGTCTTCTGTTGAGTGGTATTTGAGCCCTTCAATACAGAGCCAACATCTCTTGTGCAGAGAACCCTAATTTCCTGGCTTTTGAAGTTCAGACAGCCAGTTCAGACAATTCAGAGAATTAGATTTGAGAACTCTTCTGGAATTTGTAGGGCTTTTATTTGTAGGAAAAGGAGGAACTTTCCCCCTCAATTTTGTCTTTGTTGTTGCTAAATATCTTTTGAAGTCTCAGCTTGTGCTCTCTGTTAAATCTTCCCTCTGTCCCAAAGTCTTTGACAAGCACCTTTCCCTATAACAGAAAATCTCCTAGCAGCCATTATTTTGCATTCCTCATAGTGAGTTGGTATTGCAACAGGCTTAATTTTGTGGTGTTCTTACTTGCAGAAGTGGAGTTCCCATTTTGTTTATTTTTAAATCATTGGGCAATCTGTCTTAAAACAAAACAAAAAAACCCAACCAACAGAAAACCCTGCCAGTTGCTCTAAAGCCTGAGTTTCTTTCCTGGTGTAACTGACCTAAATTCAGTGTTCTCTTACGTATCTGCCCATCGGGTATTTTGTCTGTTTATTGTCATCTGCAAGTTCTTTGTTCGGTGTAAAACGCCCAGTTGAAAGCCTTGGGGGCTCTTGGCCAGGGTTAGCATCCGAACTTTGTCCTCACATAAGGAGCTGGATTGTTTAAAATTTATTTTTAAAATTGCTGTTCAACATTTGGACTAAGTATCTCTCACTCAAGCAAGTTAGTGTGCTGGGAATGCTCAGCTTCTTCAGGGACATCTTGAAGTATTTGCTTATACACCATTGAAGAGCCTTGCTACAAAGATGTACATGTTTACCATTCACTTATGAGGTTTGAGATCTTTCAGCCAAAGCTCCAAAAGAAACATAGCTTTCCTTATGAAATAAAAGGAGAAAAGAAGATTTAATAACCAAGTTACATGTATTTGGGAACAAAGAGCCTGAAATCTTAGAGCAGTGGCCTTTTTTCCTCACTGTAATTGCACAGAGTAGTGCTCAGTTATTCCTAAATTAGTAGCGCAGTTCTTGTGAAGTCTCATGTGTCTTAATCATGCAATCTAAATTTCTGTTCTGTGCCAAAACGTGTTTTAGTGCTACAAAGAAGCTTCAACTCTCACAATACTGGTTTCACAATACTTTCTGTGGAAAGTCCCATGTGCTCAGTGCAGTACTTTACATTGCATGGCTGGGTGATAGTATTTCTGCCTTAGTGTACAGGGTACATGTAAGAGTATCTAAGGAGGGACTTCTGTAGCCTCTTTCTGTAGGTCCAGTTAAGAAGTTGGGCCAGGTCGTCCCAAGGTACTTCTCCAAAATGGATGAGAAAGAGAAGGATTTAGAAAAAGGTCAGGTAGACAGTGGTAGAGGTCCAATTGTGGACGTGTCTGGACTCGCTAGAGATGTCAGCTCTCCATTACCTGAATTGGAGGTCCAGGGTCTCCAGTTTCATTTGTCCTCTGAGATGCCTGTAATCACACTCTCCCTCTCTCTTCTGTGCTGTGTCATGTAGTTGTATTTGTAGGCCATTATCTTCTATTTTTCGTTCCACTGTCTCAGCAGTGCAGTAAATTTAAAGGATCCCCCTTCATTTATGACACTAATGGAGTCTCAGAGAGGCTATATGATACAGTCATTATTGAATTTCATCAAAAGCACATACAAAGCCATGCTACTAAAAAAGACATTATTTAGGCTGTAAAGTTAGGAAGTGCCAGGAGGAAGGTTTCCTGAGGGCATTTTCAGGAGTTTATGCATAGTGTTAGTCTTCCTTAACAAGATCACATCCTAGCACCACTGTCTCTTTAAGAGATGGAGAATAGATCTCTTTAAGATGGAGAATACAATTTAACACTCAGTATTTGAGCTCTGTCCTGAGGGCAGAAGTATTGTCTTCCACTGGTTATGTACTTCATCAAAATTAATTTGCTGTCATTACAGCCTAGTGACATGGAGCATTGTTACCTCCATTTTACAGAGGAGAGTTCAGGCATGAAATGAAATCAGTAGCACCAATTTTGGGTGTCAGCTTTAGAGAGCTTGGATCTAAAAGATGTATGTGATTTGATTTCCAGACTAGCTTTCCACTCAGCATTCTGTCTTCAGTACCAAGGCTGAGGCACTTGAGCAAGTCTGGCTGCAGTCTTGAGGGAGCAAACACTGGTAATCACATGGGAAAGGTTTGTTCAAAGTGTCTTGCACAACACTCTTTAGGGACACTGGGGTATCTACAGGACTGCAGGTTCCTTGTCTGAGGTGGCATCCAGCTGCCATAGCTGTGGCTTGTTCTCTTCCCTAACTTCTATCAGCATTCTGCTTCAAAGGCCAGTGAAGCAGTGGTCTGGCAGACAAGTCTCCTTCCTTGCACAGCAACAGCATCTCTCCAGAGTGGGGCCTGAGCTGTTGGTTGTGTTGCTGAGAGGAGAGATTTTATGACCAAGATCAGATGTGAATCCTCCCCTCTGTGTGTGTGTGTGTGCACACATGTACCATGTGTGTGAGCAAGCATGGAGCCAACAAACAGTGGTCCACTGGTGAGTGCTTCATGTGTAAGTAGCCTGTGATCTACACTGCATCCATATGCAAGCCCCAGGTAAATACATAAATAAAAATCCTACTGGCAGGTCATGTGATTTTTCTTATGTAATAAAGATGATGATTTGAACGTTTCTTGGAGTGCACAGCACCTTCAATTGCTGCTGCTGACTTTTACTGCTGTTTTATTGATGATTTGCTCTGTTTCAACTCTGGTCCTAATTTTATTTGGGAAGAGGATAAGTTGCAGTATCAAAAGATCCAGGGTAAAATTAAGCAATACCCTTGGGAGCTGCTCCTAATCAAAACTGAATTGTTAGCCATTAAATAACAGAGCAACACTGGGGAAGGCCAAGGTTGATACTGCTGAAGTTTCAAAAGTGAAAATCAAAAGAGAAGGCCTAAAAGGGTTGAGGGAAGGGAGAAAGCTTTAACCTCTGTCCTCTTTGCCTGCCCTCCTACTAGCACAGTTTCCACATTGCCATTGTGAAGCAACCACATTATTGGGCTTTCGGGACATCTGGAGTCCCACCTCTGAGATGAGCTACTTGATGTGATTCCAGTGCCTTTCTCCCTCTGTAAGTCTCCTGTCCAACATGTTTCTTCCAGAATATGTTCAAACCAATCACCTATATCTCAAACTCATGTGTTCCCTTAAACCAGCAAGCCAGTGGTTACACTTCTCCACTCATTTTTCCTGTAGCCTGCTTTGCAGTCCTTCATTATACTATCTGCTTAAAGACATAAATTCTCAGTTTGAGGGATTTTTTTTCCCTCCTTTTCTTTTTTTCCATCTACTGTTTGTGCCTGGTACACATTTGGTGTAAATAAGAACAGTGAGGAGGCCAGTGTATGACCCACATGTCTGTCTTTTTTGCCAGGATAAAACCTTAGTCTCAAACCTGGAAATATTTCTCAGATTGTTTTTCCCATACCACCCACATCTTTTTTCCACAAGAGGAAGCTGCTTATGTTGAATGCTGTGGGAACCTAATTGTTACTTTATCGCACAGTGAGGAAAAAAGTGCTAATTAAACAACATGCTTTTCTGAAACCAGATGATACTTTCATTTTCTAGAAAGAGGAAGCTTAATGTAAAATCCCTTCGTCTCTGCCTGGTGAAACCAGATGAATTGCCAAGAAGTTTTCTAATTTCATTTGCATAAGCCTTTCTCTAGCTACTTTGAAGAAAGTTCAAAGCGGACTGTTTGGTTATTTGCCACTCAGCAGCAGGAATGCTGGCTTTTCATTTCCTCTGTGCTTGAGTATCAGGAGGGGTAAAACTGTTCATCTGCATATGATAATCCTGTTCCCTTATTTGCATCTTCCTCTTTTTAAAAGGAGGGCCCAGGTTGATGCAGGAGTCTTGAGTCTGAGTTTGGCTCCAGAGGAGTCCAAATGGACTGCTTTGCTTGGTGGGATGGTGGGATGCAGAGGTTATTCACCAGCACAGAGCAGTGTTTCAGCAGCCTGGGACAGGCGTGAAGGATCTTCTTGATGCCTTAAGTTTTAACTTTTATAATTTAAAATCCTGTACTGTCTAGAGTATAACTGAAGTTTCTTGTAGTCTGTGAGCTGCTGCTCTCTTAGGCCAGATAGACATAACAGACCCTCTCCAGGCCTGCCCTCCAAGGACATACAGCCTGTCCTAGGCCCAAAATGTAAACCAACATCTTGGGAAGGGGGTAGTGAGCTTGGGGGAAATTACATCATTAACTGAAACTTTAACTGGAGAATTGAACTTGATATGCAAAATAGACCAACCTCATAAAAGTGTGAAGAACTCATGACCTGGAGTCCATCTTGGGGTCCATCTTGGCAGTAGCCTCTGGCTCCCCAAGGTGTACCTTTGAAGGCCCTTCAAACAAATACCTACCTTTATTCCCTTACTCTTGTCTAGTCTCTCTTTTTTAGGTAGCCTGATAAGGCATCATTCTTCTAAACGTAGGTTTGAACAACATGCCTGAAATCTCATCTTGGCTATGTTAGTAGCCCAGTTGCCTTGTTTCTGTGCCTTGTGTTCCTCTTACCCTGTAAGATCTGGTTCCTTTTAAGGCATAGACCTACTGCTGCTGCTTCTTGAGATTTGCTGACCGAACAACAGCTTCATCTTTTCACAGTCACAGGCTTTGTGGTGTCTAAGGGCTGCTGCTCACCTAGGTATCATTAGTGGGAAACTTCACTTCTGTCCACTCTGCAATTAATGAAGCAGTTGTTAAGCTCACCAAAAAAAAACCAACCAGGAATGTGCCAGAGCACTGAGATGCTTTTTGTTAGGAAAAACCTTGTCCCATCCCAGACTGAGGTGACATGCAGCCCCAGCTGCATTGCTCTGTTCTTACAAAGGAGATGAGAATAGGAGGGTGATTTTGAAGAAGAGGTGGGATAATCGTCAGTTGATACCACGGGTGTCAACTACCTGCTTTGTGCTGGTGTAAGACTACAGGGAGCCATGGGAACTCTTAGTCTGCACAACAGCAAGTGGCTTGGATGGTCTGCTTTGCTTAACCAAAAGAAAAAATGGGTTGATGAAAATGCAGCAGCATCCCTTGTGGGGGCTTTAAATGGCATTTTAATTTCTTAATGAGTGAAGCCCGTTTTACTGGATAAGTATATCCAAATTGGATGATAATGTCATTTAGTTAATCCACATTAGTTTAGGGAAATGGAACCACATCTTTTTAGTTTCTCAAACATCTTTGTATTGATGTGTCCTCTGCTTTAGCTCTCTACTCATCTCTGTACATGTTCGCTTTGCCCTTACTGCACAGTCTCTCTAGCTGAGATCTGTTTGATGGGCTTGCTCTACACACTACAGGTTTCCTCTTTCCTTCAGTTTTGCCTTTTCTAACAACAAAGCATAAATCTGGAATTGTTCATTACAGGACAGATGCCTCACTAAGAATTAATCGAGACAGGAGCCACAAATGGTTATAACGTGTCTGTGGCTAGCCAGCCTTGCTGCTTGAATATTTTAGCTGTGATTTTTTTCAGTGGAGATACCTGAGTGAAGATCTGAGGCCATCAGCCGACACTGAAGCCCTAAACCCATAGCAAAAATAAAGGTTCCAGTCGTCTTCAGCTACTAAGCAAGCCTGCTAATTAAGAGCATTAGCAAGCTGGTTCCCTCTTATGCAGTCTGTCCATGCAGAAGGACAAAAGCTCCTTCTGTACCCTTTGGCTGGTGTGTACTGTGTGTCATTTATAGTCTGGAACACCTAAGCAATGTTCATTTTTCATGCATTCCTTTTTTCTCTGTTAGGTTATGGAAGATCTCTTCAAGACAGTGACAAGCACTGTGCTCTCCAAATGTCCTCATGATGTTGAGCTTTTTCATAAATACATAGCTCCTGCACAGAAGGTAATGCGTGTGACAGGAAAGAACTGCAGTCCTGTCATGTATTTTGGGGCTTCTTGGCTATAGGAAGGCTTAATTTTTTTTTTTTTAACTGTGTTGTCATGTGTTAAGAAGCTGTGAAAAAAGCTAAGTATCAGCTTGAGCTTAAGTGGTTGTTCAGGCCAACAGAGAGAGGACACACAACTTTCTATAGCTGGTAGCAAGTGTGGTAGAACTGTAGTTCTCACATCATCTGGCAGCCTCTGAATCATCAGCTTCAATAATTGGGTACCCTTTTAGCACCAAATGACCGGGAGTGGATTTTGACCCATATCTCAATAAGAATGCAGTCCTGCAAATTACAGTATAGAGGGAGGTCACTTTCCTGAGTTTGCCCCTGAACCCTTAAGGGTAGCTTTACATGTTTATGGTTTTTTTGTTTGTTTTTTTTTTTTGACCAAGGGCAGGTTGGAACAAATACTGAAGCACAAATTTATGATGTAAGTACTATTTCAAAGTGATCTTGCAGAGGGCTTTTGGGGAAAGAGTTCCTATTTTGTATATGTTCTTTTTCTTTCACAACTCAGTATCTTCTGAGTTAGCATAATTTCTCCAAAAGAGCATGAGTTGCAGTTCCCTTTTACTGTTTGTCAGGTGTACCCTTTCACCTCTGCATGAGACTGACACCTGAATCTGCTGGCCTTCGGCTTTTGCTCCCCTGGACAAGATCCTCAAGAGTATTCTCCTTCCAGCATGTACTTGTACAGTGGTTGCTCACAGTCTTGCTTGGTTTTGGCTTTGATGCTCTGCTTTCATTCACACTTTCACCCCAGTGGTTATCTTTTTATGAAAGTATTTGATGATATTTAAAAATCCCAATCGGTTTTCTATTCTCAATTGATCGTGTAATTCCTAATCCCAGTTCTCTTTGTGCTAAAGAACTGAAGGGTTTGGGTTTCCCTCACTGGCCTCCAAGAGTGCCACCTCTTCCCTACTCCTGCTTGTCTCCTAAAATGGTGGAGCTCTTCATTTATCCCACAGAACATTGTTGGGCTGCTCATCCCAGCCCTGGTTATCTTGTTCAGCAGCTACAGCCACACTTGGGCGACAGGATCATGATGGATCCCCGCTCTGCCTCTGCCTGCGTGAGCACCATGGGACACCTCAGTGAAGTTGCCATCTTCCTATTTCAGTCCTCTCTTTCAACCTAACTGATATTCCTGAAAGGACAAAGTGGCACTCAGCTTCTCCCATGCTCCAAGGAAAAGGAGAGAGAGTCAGACCATCTCTTTCTCCCTCTCTGTCTCTCTCTTCGTCAGCTGCTGGCAGATCTGGGGAATTCCTGGCTTACACACATTGGTTACATGTGTTGAACCTGTGCCAGTGATATACCTCATTTGGTCTGTGGCCTCACATAACCCAAACATGTGGAGCAATATATTTCTTCTTGAGGTATTTCCTCCAGGAGCCTTCCCTGTTTTAGTGGAACTTTGTAACTGGGTGTAAAGAGCTTGTGCTCCTTAGGGAATTTGGTTTTTAATTGGATTTAGCCAGTGATACAGAGACGAAACTATTGTGATCATGTTTTTCTTTCTTCTCTCTGTCCACAAGATTTTGCTTGGTATGTGGAAAACTTGTCTGCCACATTATCTTCTATTGATTTATAATTTCCAGTTACCAAACCTGGAGCATTGTTCACTGCACTTTTTCTGTTTGCTTTGCCATGATGCTGGTTTTTTGTGCTGGTCAAAATTGGTGGAGAATCTGCTCTCAAATCTGCCAGAGAAGTAGAGAAATATTACTGCATGTAAATCTCACGGTTTTTACAAAGTAAAGTGGAAACATTTGAGCTACAAGCCCTTTGCACCCTGGGCTGTTATTTTTGCCTAACACACCCTGAACTAGAGTTATGTTGTTGTAGCTATGCTGATGAGGACATATTGTTTTCTTTAGAAAAATACACTAATTTCTATGAAGCAATTCTCTGTAGAGCTCACTTCTGACTGAAATGCAACATTGCAATAATGCAGAAGTGTTGAGAGCTTAGCACTTCCTACCCTGCATGTGGCTGAAGCACAGGAAAACATAGGATTCTTGCCATATAAAATGCTTTTTGGTTTCTGTCCAAAGAAGCATTGCTGGGAAGTCTGACATTACACACAAGTTGGCATGGTGGTGAGGAAATGCCTCCTTAATTTTCCAGCATGGCACTTAGCCAGAAAACTTTGTTATTCCTTTCATAGTTATCTTAAAGACTTTTTTCTTCCTCTTGCAGAATTTCCTACAGTGAAGCAGTGGAAATTTTGAAGCAAGCTCCTCAGACTTTCACTTTCAAGCCAGAGGTAGGTCGTTGCCAGCTGGTTTGTCCCTATGCAGAGCCTGAACTTTGTAGAATCTTATTTCTCTCTCTCTCTCATACCACAAAATTGTTACTTTGAACAGATTATCTGCCTCTTGGGGTGTTTTGTTTGCTGGATTGTAAATCTGGTGTAACTTTTTGCCCTTTGGGGTTGAAATGGGAGTAGTACAAGGAGTGAGATCTGAAGCAGAAGAACATGTAACCCTTGCAGGGAAGGAAGTGATGAGATTGCAGTTGCAGGACCAAGGCTTTAGCAAAGGCACTTCTCTTTCCTGTGTGTGAGTAGTGCTGAGAGTGTTGCAGATTCAGCAGCAATCATCTAAGAAGAGTTGCTGTAATAGTTCTCAAAACAAGGAAACATAAGAGGATAGCACTGAAAATTTGACAAGGATTAATAAACCAATACTGTGTCAAAATACCATGTAATCCACATGTAGGTAAGGGGAATCCTTTGTCTTTCCAAAGCATAGACGTGGACTGGGAAAAAGAGTAACATGCTAGTCTTTCTAAAGCTATTAGATTATGGTTTTCTAAAAATCATATTTTGCCCAGTTTCAAACATACACCCACTCCAGTATGGGACAGCATTTGTGGTGGTGCTCATCTTACATGTATTTTGTTTAATCATTATCTCATGATGGTACTTTGAGGAAAATAACCCTCTGGCTGAAGTCACCCTCATAGCCAGTTGGGTAACTGTCTCATCTCTGTGCACAAGTGGGTGTAGAACCTCAAATCTTGCATCTGTACTACCTGGATCTGAGACAGCAAACTTGGGATATTTTAGTATGAAGAGAGTCTGGGGGAGGTCTGTTGCGCTCTTCTCCTTCCATTCCCCCAATGTTCTTTGCACGTCCTATAAACGGACTGGGGGTCTGAAGTCAAAAGCAGCAGGATTTATAACATCCCTGGAAAAAAGGAAAAGTGAAGGGTATTGTAAATGTCCAAGGTTTCTGATAACAAATAAGTGGTTAATAGGGTGCTAGGTTTTCTTAAGTGAGAATTAATGTAGCATGTAACAGGACACAGCAGGGAAGAGAGCAATCAGCCTAGGAAAGCTGCTTTCTATACACCAAAGGTAATACTGAAATAAAGCTGCTTTGCTGGGTCGAGTAAGCTGGCTTTGGATAGGTGCTTGTTTCCCTTTAGATATGCAGAGTGTGGTCTGGGAGTTTTGTTTGCGGTTTTTGTGTTTGTTTATTTGGGTTTTTCCTGATTTGATACCAGATGCTTGGGCTTGATGCAGGGACGATCTAGCCCAGTTCTCTGAAGTTAAATCATATTATATTCCATGCTTTGCTCTGCCTGAAAACTTGTGAAACTGTTACTTCCCAGTGACTCATGTGAGAAGTTGCTTTGGTTGGTTTCATGTTACTCAAAGCAGCACATCTCTCTGTGTACAGGGATTTTGCTGGGTCTCTTGCCGTGGGCAAGAGGCACCAAAGCAGATTCCCAGGCCCCTTTTGCTGTCTTTACAGTGGGGCTGTGACCTCCAAACGGAACATGAGAAGTACCTGGTGAAGCACTGTGGTGAGGTTCCTGTGTTTGTGGTTAACTACCCGTACGACCTCAAACCTTTCTACATGCGGGACAATGAAGATGGACCTCAACACACAGTGAGTCCGTGGGTCACACCTCCACCACTTCTTTGTCTAGATACATGTCTTGGCCTACTGATAGACATCATCTGCTGGGCCTCCCCTCAAGAAGTTCAAGATAACCATCAGGTGGTCCTGTCCATTTTTTTCCCCATTGTAGAAAAAATACACAAAGCGGGAACAAAAGGAGGAGGAAGATTCCGGTGTTGGGATAGTGTTAACTTTTTGCTTAATTCCCTTCAGACAAGTTTGTCATCGTTTATTTGTTTTCCTGGTAAACTTCTGTACTGTTAGGTGAAATGCCTAGATTTGGATGGCTCCAAGCAGTCTGTGATTCTCTTGTCATCCAAATGTAGCATCCATGTAATGTTCACATAGCAGATGGACACAAGAAGTAAGCTCTATGTCAGGTCTCATGCTTTGAAATTGTGATTTCCCAACTGAACTGAGACAATCTGAAGCACTGTTTCTGCTAAACAGCACCACCATGTACCGCTGTGGCTTCAGTGGCTTTAATTCTAGCAGCACTTCAGCTGTGGGATAAGAAAAATAACTCTAGAAGATAAACCAGAGAAGACAGACAGCCCAAACCTAATAGCTTAAGTTGTAACACTTGGATCCTAATGCTTGGATCCAGCACGAGTGCCATTGCTACCAAATCCATTAGAGCTGGCTCAAGGAATGAGGGTAGATAGGGCTGAACACAAGCTACAGCATCAGAGCAGGAAATTAGAGCTTCAGAAAACTTGCCTGTGTGTCTTGCTGTCTTTGAGCTGCTGTTGGGTTCTTTATAACCCCATACAGGTTGTCACCAGAGTAACTTGGTGAGATTCAGTTCAAACCACTTGCAGTAGATGTCCTCAATCTGGGGCATCACTGCTATCATTTAGGTTTCCTGTAGATTACTGATGTTTATCCTTGCAAAATTTCCTCCCAGCCTTTTCCCGTTAACAAGAGACTTTTCAAGTATGTGCAAATCTTTACCCAAGTGTCCTGGGCACTGGAAGAATTACAGTAGGGTTTTACAAAAAACCATCAGTGTCAACTGTTCTTCTGCTAATCACTGTGTGGCTATGTGGCATGACTTGAATTAGTTTTCTTTCTTTGAAGGTTGCAGCTGTTGATCTCCTTGTACCAGGAGTAGGGGAGTTGTGTGGAGGCAGCTTGAGAGAGGAGCGACTGCCTTTCCTCGAATCACGCTTACAGAGGTATGGAAAATCCACAGATGCCAGGAGACTAGCCTGACCAAGAGAGTGTTTCAGCAGCTCTCAGTGGTTGGCAAGACAGAGGAGTGCAAGGGCAGCTAACAGTATTTAAAAGAAGCCTCTTTTTGTCTTTGTGATAGCTATTTATCTGAGTAGGTGACTGCAAACTGGTGAAGAAGTTCTTGTGCTTCTGTTGTAGGTGTGCAAAGGGCCTCTCTGTTTTAGCTCATCAAAGAAGAAGAGTTTTCTTTATGCTAAGAGGCCAGGGCAGGAGAATGCCTCAGCTCTGCTGCAACTGTATAGAGCAGGGTCTGCTGTGGGACACTTCATCCTTGAGCCTTTCCTTCATAGTTTTTGTGGCTGAAAGTGGATTGTGAAGGTGGAAGTTGTCACATATACAGAACTTAGATATCTGTCATCACGTTGTGTAACTGAAGAATTGCAGGTTTTGTCAGAAGCTTTGCCAGTTGTGATGCAGCTGGCCTCAGTGACGGGCCTGATTTCAGAGAATATGGTTCTTTGCTAATAGTTTCATGGGAAGCTTCACTGAAACTGCCCAAGAGCTATACTGTATCATGTGAGCTCTTCTTTCCCTGCTTCCTCAGGGCAGCATCTTGTTACTTTTGGTAATTTTAGGCTAACTTCAGTGTCGGAATATCAAAGCTGCTGTTTAATTAACAATAATTGATGTTATACATGATGTAATTCTCCACAGACAGTTATTCTCTGGATCCTATCTGATTGTTCAAAAATTTTGTAGAATCAGAGAATGGTTTGGGTTGGAAGATACCTTAAAGGCCATCTACTCTCAACCCCACTGCCGTGGGCAGGGACACCTTCCCTGAGATCAGGTTGTGCGAAGTCCCATGCAGCACCTGAACACTTCTATTTGGGCCAGGCATACTCTTGTGCAAAGCAATGTTGGAGGAAGGTTAATCCCAGAGT
Source organism: Oreocharis arfaki (assembly GCA_013398015.1). NCBI lineage: Eukaryota > Metazoa > Chordata > Aves > Passeriformes > Paramythiidae > Oreocharis > Oreocharis arfaki. The sequence continues at coordinate 168,926 of VZRR01012883.1, read as the reverse complement.
AACACCATTTGCACATCAGGAGTTAAATTGTTGCTTAAATCATCCACATGCTCACAGAGATATATCTAGTTCATGGAGAAGAGCAAAATCTATTTCAGCATAATGGATCCAAAAGGCACGGGGCAGTTAAAATCACCAGAACATTAATTCTCTGTTGTTAGTGTAGGATGATGATATTCCCTGTGCTTCCTGCTACTCTCCCTGTAAGCTCTCTGAAGCAGGCATGCTTCAACTGATGTAAAGTATGATGCTGCCTGCTGCACTTTTTCAGTCAAAAATTTTTGCCAGTATCTGAGTCCACAGTCCTCAGGAGGAGGAGAATGGTCCATGTGGAGTTTCAAGCCAGGCTTTCTTGTTTGTCAGGAAAGTCACAGAAAGCATTTCAAGGTACAAATGGTGTGTGTCTTCAGTAAGTCACACCTCCTTTCACAGGTTTTTCTCAATTTTGAGTCCTCAGGATCTGATTTTGTTGAGCCCAAACACTTTAGACCTTTAAATTTTATTTCCTGCAGAACCAGCATAACCTTAGAGAGAAAACCAAGATTCTTGTTTCCTTATGCATGCTTCATACATTAGTCCACCAGACTTTCCCTTTTCTTGTAGCATCCTCTTCCAGGCAAGTGCTGCTTGTGCAGAGTAACTCTGTTCCTTTACTTACAAGGGGTTTTCTTTTTGTTTCACAGATTAGGACTCACAGATGCCTATCAATGGTAAGCTGCTACCTTGCTCTGCAAGCTCTATTTCTTCTTTTGAGACTATTTAAGCAACTGGGGATTTTGAGTTTTTTTTAATTTTGGTTCTGTTCTTGAGGGAACATTTTTTGGCCCTGTTGCCCTGCCATCACTGCTGGTCTAAATTAAATAGCCAGTCCATTTAAACAAAGTTTAATCTAATGCTTCTTAGTTTATGCTTCCAATTTGTCCACTCATGGCACAGGCCATTCCTCTAAGGATTGCATGAGGTGGATTTATTTACAACCCATAATGATTTTTGATATTAAAACATTAGGCTGTGTTGGAAGATGCGTACATTCTGGCCACCGTGCACTAGATGAACAGGTTACAGAACCACAAGCAATTTGTGACCTTTAACAGGTCTATGAAAAACTCCCTTTGCAATTGACAGGGCAATTGGGTCAAAAAATCTTCCCTAACAAAGCAGTTAAAGCAATTAAAACTCTCTTCCTAAGGAGACAGATCAGCCTTTGAATTAACAGTTTAACCTATTAAAACAACAGAAGGTTCTTAGTGCTCTTCTTGACAAGTGTTTCTTGGTATGTACTTCATCGTAGCTACTGAGAGAGTGCTAGTGCAGAGATTTTTTCTTTAAATTTAGAAGAGTATATTCAAATATTTTGCAGTATTTTGATGGATCATTAGGAAGGCTGCCTTGAAAAACAGGCTGCCTAAGTATAGGTTCTTCACTCTCCTCTTCCCACAATATGAAATCGCTGAGGAACAGTCCAGTGTACAGCAGATCTTCATATCATCCACGTGCAAACATGGTGAATTTAATTTCTTCCTTTGTTGTTGTATTTGTGGGCCAGAATACACCTTTATCTGAGGGAAGGATTATCCTGAACAAGGGTGATAAGCTGTGTGGTTAGATGCTGAGATACAGCCCGAGGAAGTCTGGTGTTCAATGACAGAGCCTTCCAGCACTACTAAGATAGCACAGCCCTGCCTCATGCTTCCCTCAGAAAAAGATTAGGACATTGCCTGTCAGCCATTTGCATTTTCATGTGATATCTAGCAATCACATTCTGGAAACTCTTCCTGCTGTAATCTTGTTTTGGAGACTCTTTCCTCCTTTACTCCCTCCTCTCCATCACAGACAATGGAACTTCCTAGAGAAGATGAAAGCTGTGTTACTGCCTGCCATAGCAGGGTCTAGTGTCCTAGGAAGGTGCAGGATAGTAGTAATTCTGGATGCTTCTGGACTGCAGTCCAAAATCTGCCAGGTAGGTGGTTTGCCAGCATCCATCTTTTCAGTGGAGGTGGCAGGAGAGACTAAAATTAATCTCCTCCAATTTAGTGATTGAATTGAGTCTCCAAAGCTGGCTCAAAAACTCCTGGAAGAACAGTTGAGTCATTTCTTTTTAAATATAATATTTGCTGACTTCTGAATGTGATCTCTTTGAAGTTCCTTAACAATTGCCGTATCTCAGATTCTACCTGTTTTCTTTCCCCCACTAAGCAAGAGGATACTGTGGGGTCTGACTGTTTCTAAGACAGTTTCAGGATTGCCTTGTTTGTAGGAGAATCGTAGGGCAGAGGCAACTGATGATCTGAAATACTGCTCTGCTTCTTGCCGTTTCTACCTTTTAGGAAGCTTTTCAAAAAATAGATAAAGTGACATGGTCAAACTCTATGAGTCTTCTTCAGTACATCTTTCCTGTTGTGCAGGTTTCTTTCCATATAGAATATGAGTTGGAGTGGTATTTGGCATGATTTTGTAGCTGTTTTATCTTACTTTCACATTTTTTCCTTTGACCTGTAGGTAGAAAATAGCTCAGAGCCGTAGATGATGATCTTGGCTAAAGTGAGAGGTCTGTGGAAATGAGGTGGGAAAGTTGAGTGATGAGAGTACTCTGGGAGTTCACTTGATTTCTCTGTGACTAGGCAGTATTAAGTATATTGCCTTGTAAACAGGGGACTTGATCCTGTTTGCAGCCTCCATGTGCCATCTTAAAAGTAAGGAAGCAGATACTTTGTAATGAACAATGTGTTCCCACAGCCGTCAGCCTGAGCAGGGTTTCAGACAGTGTTCCTACGTGTAAGGCACCGCTTTCCTTACTCTGATTATCATCATGTGCTTCGGTGGAGACAGCTGTCTCATCCTGCACCCTTTACAGTCCAGGTACCTTTTTGATTTTCCGGTGTAACACTGGTGACAGTACAAAGAGCAGAGCAGGTGTTGTCTGCTGTCTTCAAGTGGATGTTACTGTGTTGTTTGGGCCCTGCTCTGGTGAAGGAGGCTGAGCTGTGCTGGGCTCCTTAACTTCTGATATTCTTTGAATGTCAGAGTGTTCTGTTGGGCCTCGTGTGGCAGGGTAAAAAGGAGGAGTTGGGCTTAGGGAAAAGGAGCACTGGTGAGCCGCTTGCGGCCCGTGGCCAGTGACTACATTCACATCATCCTTTAACCTTCTTCAGAGCCCAGTAAAAACAGGTAGCTCATCACTGTCCTTGGCAGCCACCTGGTCCTACTGCTCCTCTTCTGGGAAGAAATTGGAGTGCTGTGCTGGGCCAGACAGAGGCAGGCAGAGAGTCAGGGGTTTTTTTCTTACAAACACACACCCACACACACACCCCAGTAGAATATTCAGTCTTATGGGCTGTAATGTCTTTGTTCTTTCAGCCTTACTTTTTTCAAACTGGCCACAGAAGCTTCTGTATAGCAAGGGGATTGCACAAAAGGTTGAGATTGTATTTGTGTTGAAAAGAGACTGAAAAGAACACATTCTGTTTATGAATGGTCACTAGGAGAGCACTGCTGTTCGTAGTGCCTTGCTGTGCAACACAGGGAGCTCATGATGATGATAAAAGAATATAAATCTTTAAAAGGATGAACGGAAATGCTCTTCTAATGTGGCACATAACGAGCTCCTGGAATTCATTGCTGGGGGGTGTTGTTACAGCATACACTTTAGTAAGATTCAAATCTCTGAAGACCTACCAGTCCTGAGGTCCAGAATAGGAACACCAGGGCTATCTGGGGTCGCAGAAACTTACTTCCCCTGTGGAATCATGCTGCAATGTCCACCAGTTTCCAATGGAGGAGTGCTCAGCTCTCTTCTTAAGTATGAGCTACTAGCAAAAACAGGTAGCTAGTTCACGACTCTTTTTGAGGTGAGAAACATCCAATGTCTGTAGACTATTGAATGAAGGAAAACCTGAGGGTGCATTTTCCAGCCTAAAGGGATTTTTCTCTTCATCTGCAGGCAGTTACTTTTTCTTTCATCTGTGAAGAATGGAAAATTTCTCAATTCTTCTGCTTCTTCTATGCACAGTCATCAGAAAGGATTCACAGTCTTGATCCTCAGCACATTTAATTCAATGGGCTTTTTCCATTAACTTTGATGGGTTTTGTTTCACTCCTTTTGCCAAAATGGCTTCTTAAAGTCCTTTGAGATCTACAGATCAAAGTCCTGGATAAGCAAGGGTAGAATTTATTATTATTGTTCATCTGGAAGAAGCTGAGTTATTTCATCTTCTTACAATGACTTTATAAACTCTGTTGCCAGCAAAAAGGGAGAGAAGATGCTGGGCTTAGTCTCAACTGCCTTTGCACAGGCTGATGCACTTATAGACATCATCAGAAAAGTTTATGCTGTTACTTGTATCCCTAGTTACAGCTAAAGTCGTTACCAGCTGGTTTGCCAGTTCTGCTCAGAACTCCTGAGCTGAGTCAGATGGATCTGTCACGGCCAGCACCCATATCCCTCACATTTATGAAGTCTTTCCTGTTTACTTAGTCACCACTCTCAGCAAACCCTTGTAAAGTTGCACAGCAGAGCTCCCCAGGAGCAGTTCCAGGGTATTTGTAGAGACACAAGTTCTTCTTAATGCAGTGTAAAGTGGATAGAGATGGAGACCACCATACTGTTGCACAGCCTACATGTTCATACCCTAAGCATAATCCTCATCACAAGGTGTGGGGTGCATACACTGACCCTTAGTGAGCCAAGCTGACACCCAGCAGCACAGCACGTGGGTCCCAGTCATCAGAAAACATGTCCCACTCTTGGGCCTGCTGCTCAACTTGCAAACTGTACTTTGTGTGTCAGTGCTACTAGGAAGAAGTAAGCTCTGCTTCTGTTTTTGCTATTTGGGCAGTGGAGGGGAGGGGGAAAACACTGGGGAAGAAAAAAACTGAATATTGGATTCAGTGTAATCAATGTTTTCCCAAATTTTAACTGCTATTAATGAGCTGTAAGGAAAAACTGTATTTCATGGTATGAAAGGCATACTGTCAAACTGAGTGACAGGGCCACCTTGCAGCTGTAGAATTTGTGGGAGGGTACTTTTATTTTGCAAGTAAGGGTGATCATGGGCTTTACTTTGTCTTCACTCTGCTAAAATACAGAAAGTTCTGATGTCCAAGCAAGTACACTCAAATATACCTAATGTATATTTTACATATTTATACATATATGAGTGTTTATACATATATAAGTATATATACACACAAATATAATATTTCCTTGCAGTTTATTAACAGCATGTAAAATTTGGGAAGCCATTTATTGCAATCAATCCAATCTTAATTTCTTTCACAGTGTTTCCCCCCCCCCACTCTACTGCCTAAGTAGTAAAACATATGCATTTATATTTAAGTGCACTTGATTTTTTATAACTGAGATGATGAAATATTCATAGACCAAGATTAGAAGCAAGTAATAGATCTGGAGTCACTCAGTCCCCTCCTACTATAGAATTATATCATAATGTTGTTGACACCCATATACTCGGAGTATCTGCTTCCAGACGTTCTCTGAGTTTTCTGTGCACAACAGGTGCTGTTCTGCAAAATGAAATGTCGTGTTCCAGATCTCATTTTTAGAGAAGATATGTTCAAGGGGGTTTTTTCTGGCTTACTATGGAAATAAATGAATCAGTCTGTAAGAGTGATTGGGGGAAAAGTAGCAAAAAGCCATCATAATTACCTTAAAAGAAAAAAAGAAAAAAAAAAAAAAAAGGAAGGAATGTTGAGCAGACAGACAGCAAGACCCATTTAAGCTTCTGAAGAAATTACTGGAGATGAAATGACTTAGGCTATTGAAAAGCAAACAGAAAATGAAAGAACTTGCAGGGCAGATTTCCACACCAACGTGGCAAGGGCTAGACAAGCCCAAGCAGAGAGCTTCATCTCCAATAGTGGAAGTGCTTTGTGATTCTGTAGGAGCCTGGGTTTGTGCCTCTGCTAGGAATATTTTAGGGACTAAAATTACAAAGGTGTTTTCAATATGAGCAGAGCTATAGTGCTCAAGCTGTTCTTCATACCCAAATAAGTTCTTGCTCCTAAACAAAACATGCTGTAGGGTATTGGCCAAGCATAGCTCTGCTGGTTTAAATGGCTTCAGACTTGGGGTTTCTGCTAACACAGTTCTGCTTCTTCACACCCCTGACGAACACAGAAATCACAGTGGTTAGGGTCAAAGGGAGTTAAAATGAAAAGCAAAACCCTAGATAAAAAGCTCACTTTAATGACATGAGCATAACCATGCTGCAAATGTAACTGTCTGTTTAAATTACAGGTATCTAGACCTCCGAAAATTTGGATCAGTTCCTCATGGAGGCTTCGGAATGGGGTTTGAACGCTACCTGCAGTACATCTTGGGAGTTGACAATATCAAAGATGTTATTCCTTTTCCCAGATTTTCTCACTCCTGTCTCCTGTAGCTCAGCAGTTGACTCACATGGAGAAAGCTGCTGGTGTAACTATGTGTATATAACATACCAGGATATGACTGAGTGTGTTTTAGTGGGAAATCAAGATAATTTTTATATCAATGAAACTCCTGGTCAATTTAATACTGGGTTATTGAAAATAATATATGTTCTGGTGAGATTATGGAAGGACACTGGCAGTTAATTTGATAGCAGCTCGTGTCTTTAGTGCACTTCAGCACTATTAATAAATCCCACTAAACTAAAGGGTTACGATTCTCATGAGACTAGTACAAGCCTTGGAAGTACTCTGAACAAGCATTGTTGGAAGGTAGCAGGGGGTTTTATGTGAAATATTAATAAGGAAGTGTGACCTAAAATATTGTCATGGCTGTGATGCACTTGCTGTCATGAAATGGCTGCTGTAAAGCATGATTCTCCCCACTCCAAATTAAAAGCAAATATTGTTTACCTTGGGAAAATCAGCCAGACCTAGCAAGGAACATTGTCATGTTGAAACTGCTGGAGTGAGTTTGGTGAATGATGTTCGATTTTGTGAATCATCAATAAAGATGTACACTGGGTTGTTTTATAACTCTGTATGGTTTCTTCTTCTGTTATAAAACTGTAGCTCTCAGCATCAGAGAGTTTCCTTCAGTGTCTTTGGTAGAGGTTTCATTTTCTGTATAACCAAGTTAGTTGCACAACTTCTGCAGAAGGTATCTGTTTTCTGTTTCCAAGAAAGAACACATTCATAGCAGACAGAAATGTTCAGTTAGATGAGAGTTCATTCATCCATCCATCTCTCCAGAGCCACCTTGCAGTTCATGGTGGGGTTTTGTTGTTGCTTTGCCTTTCTGTTGTTGTTACTGAGAAAATCTCTCATGTGCTCATCAGACCAAGCAGTTTGGTCTTTATTGCAAAACAATCAACAGATGCTCCCAAGTACTGCTATGTATTAAGTAACTGCTTATCACTATAGGATCTGAACTCCTTTGCAGTCTTTAATGGGTTTATGTTCTCAGCTTCTCTGCCAGGTAAAGAAATACTCGTTTCTGTTTTGAAGACTGTTACAGGAAGACCAAGTGACTTGCCTAAGGCAACTAGAAACTAGTGATTTATTTGGAACTTGAACTGAGGGTTTCCAGCATCCTTCTTCCCTTCCAAATTATCGCAATCCAGCAAATTATCATTTGCATAGTGCTTGCTACTCTGGAGCCCACATACCTGGAGTATAAACAATCTATATAAAGAGAAAAGCAAGGTAGTGGCCTTACTGCTGATGAACCCTGTGTAAATTGGCACACACTATATAAAGTGACTGCAGGACAGCCCTGAAGACTTCTTTTCCAAGTAGATGGAAGAGATTGAAAAATAGTAATCAACTAGCATTGCGCTGGTAATTCTGCAGTCACAGTTTTCTCTGTTAAAGCTGTGTAGTACTGCACTTGCAGTATCTAAAAATACCTGTTTATGTCATGAGGCACCTGCCATGTCTCAGTGTGCTCCGTGGCTGGGGTTTTTACCTGTTACGATCATGCAAGCAACATCCAAATGAGGTCATTACTTTGGGGGGTTTCTTGTGTGCACTGAGACATCTCCTGCATATCAAGACTTTTTCATGTCTCCTTCATCCACTTGATTAGGCAGGTGTTAATTGTGTGTTTGCTGGTTTGCATTTCCCAGTACAGCCCTGAGTTGGCAAGTCTGGTTCCACAAAACGGTTCGAGCACCTGCCTTCCCTTTGAAACCACTGTGAAGTTCTTACATCAGAAACCCAAGTATCTTCCTGCATTTGGACTGTCTCTCCTTTAGTATGTTATCTTGAGTGTTATTGCTGTCCTTTATGTTTTGGAATTACTTCTTTCTGCAGAAAGATGTGGAAAGAGTACAGCTGCCAAACAGCCCCATCCATAGTGTGTTGCCTAAATAACTTGCAGCGAGCAGGTGTCCTTATTGAGATCCTTAGTCACCAATTCTGTCACAGTCGCTGTAAATGAGAGTGCCTGAACTGGAAGCCCATCTTCTGAGAACAGAGTGGGAGGATAGCAAAACATCTCCTGTCCACTCTGCTGTCAAATCCCCAACAGCAGCTCTGGGCTGCCTGTGTTGGTTTTGGCATCAGCAGGAGGTTGATCCCTCTGTGAGATGCCAGATCTGATGGGCAAGGTGGGGCTAAACAGTGACAGGTGAAAAACAAGATGTAAAAAAGAAGACAATGGAAGGTGCCAAAAAGTTCTAGGTTAATGTGGCATGAGTCACAAGTTACAGGGAAGGACACAACTGCTTCAAACAGGTTTGCAGGGTGGCTGTCAGGGTGACACTGCAAGAACAAAGAACTGGTCTAATCCACCTTTTGTTCTTTGCCCTTTTCAGAGGTTGTTGCAGGACTGACGGTAAAGGTTGAATCTTTGATTTGTAGATAGGTAGATGTAAGAAAGAAGTAACAAGGATGCACCGTGAGTGGGTTTTTGTGCGTTTCCAACTAGGTGACCATGAGGAAGCACTCTCCCCAGTCTTCTACATGTCCTGGTTCATTTCAAGGTGCTTGATGAGCTGGGTATCCAGTGAGCTAAGGGATCATTGCCCTTGGGTCTGAAAGTTCATCGAGAAAACTGCCCCTGGTAATTTGGCAGATGAAGCCAGAGCTGAGCAGGGTTTTCCCAAGAGAGGTAACCAGATGGCTCAGAAGGGGAAGGAAAGGTTGTCTAGTCTTGGTAACAGCCTTCAGCATGTGCTGGTTTTGCTAGTGGTGAGAGGGAGAAGAGGCTGAGCCCTGTGCATTATGATACTGCTCAGGGTTAATACCGAGATTGGCGTTCTTGTGAGAAACTTGATTTATGGGTAGCCAGCAAGGGTGGGAGCCACTGTTTCCCTCCAGGCTGGCATTGTTCACCTCGTGCTATGTATATATAACATGGACTGGTATTGCCAAGGAATGCGACATGTTGTTTCTGGGATTTCCATGTGGAATGTCATGTATTTCCTTTGAATCTCCCTTCCTAGAATGAAACGGAAGTTAATCTGGAGGACGGGGAGTTCGTTTCTCTTGGACATGTAGGCAGGGAAATGCACCAAGATTTTCTTAATTTAAGCAGCTTTCCTTGCTACATTTTCTCTTAGAGTCTGCCCCCTGACAGTGGCTGAAGCCAGATAAAAACTGTGACACTTCTTCAAATAAAAAGCTGTTATTTTTGCACGCAGGAGTCATCTCTTAGGCTGACCATGCAGTGCAGTAGCTGACACTGGAATGTTTTTAGTGCGATAAGCAGTCAGCTCTCAAGCCCAGGTGACGAGCACTGTCATCATTTTGGTAAGTATTCCTTGAAGTTTCAGTTCCTCGGCAGCCTGTGCTTGCCTCTTTTCAAGTTTGTCCTCACTCTGAGCTTCAGAGGAAAGAATGAGTGTCATTGATTACTGCGTCAGTAGCTTTGCAACATTAGAACAGAGTGATGGGAGATAAAAGAGCTACACCATAAACTTTGCATAACTAAATGCCAGCCTCTCAGAAGAGTGTTTAGAGGAAAATGTCTGGTTTTTTTTTCACTTCAAGAATATCAGATAATCCCTTCACTTCATTTTTTAATGTGTAAGATCAAAGTATCCCAAAGTACTCTATTTTTAATTGAAAAAATAATACTTGGAGTGCTAACACCATGTTTCAGTCTTCTCATTTTTAAATCCACAGGAGAGCAAATGCACACTGGGAAGCTAAGAGTAGAGATGGCTGTTCTCTCCCTTATGATTTATGTTGTGATACTGTGGCAGTGTTCAGATCCTGGACTGTTGTACTACCTTCTGTACAAGCAGAGACAAAAAAATACATCGCTGGGCCAAATGTTTAAAAGTCAGCAGACCAGCACAGGGATTTTAGCTGAATTACCTGCATTCAGGCCCCCAGACCTGAGGGAAAAGCAGCAAGGTGCCCAGCTCAGCGGTTCTCTCTCCGGTTTATTTGGTAGTAGTTGTAATTTATAAAGCATCCCATTGTTTGAGGGAATGCCAAGACTTTGATGGGAAACGTAATGTACAGTTTTGCTTGCTGGACTAATATTGATTGTTTTGGGAATAGCTTATAGATGTGTTTTTCTTCAGGGGGTGAAGGGGACTAATTTGCCAAGAAACACTTTTGTCATTGTTTCCATTAAATGTGTGTATAGAGATAAATGTGGCTTTGCTGTTGCTGAAACCAGTATGACTGTTGTTGTAGCCTTTACCTTACGCTTAGGGAGAAATGAGAGATGGGTCCAAAGGACAAATAAGAAAGACTTTGTATAAAGATTGACACAGCTCTAATTTCCTCAGATCTAACCAAAGCTGCCGAAGCCACAAAAATGGTGGTCTCAGGGGTGAATTTATTGTTTTGTCTTACTGTTTGTTGCAGAGCCATGACCTTCAGAGGGGTTGTAAAGTTTTATTTTATGATCCTGCTGATAAAGGGACATATGTAATTTACTATACGAGTTCTTACAGACTTGGCTAACAAGAAGTTTGACCCAGAGTTCAAAGAAATTACAGCTCCCGTTGTTTTATGGTGGCTGTGCCGCAGTGTCTGCTGCACAAAGTGTACGGAAAAGATGCTGTAAAGGGAGAGCTTTCATATAAAGGGCAAGAGAGGGACAAAACTGTGTGGCCATTTAAAAGTCATGTACCAGCCGCATCAGAAATTGCAGGCCCTGTTGTGAGTGAAATACGGATGAAATTACTTTAGAATCCATGTTGCTCTTATTGCTGACACTTTTTTACTGCAGGAAATTGAGGCACGGACCAATTTATCTGCTTGCCAAAGGTTATGGTAGATGTGTAGCAAAAGGATGGAACTGACCCAAATCAACCAAATCCCTGCTTGGCACCTGCCCACGATGCTTCCCTCTGTTTGCCTTTGGGTGCACTGCCACACCAGAAGCAAGGCAGGATGTTTGCAACTGATCTGGTTTCAAACGCGTTTTTGGCATTTCTAAGATCCTAGACTGTGCTTCAGTGATTTTTATCTATCCCTGTATGTCCTGGGGCCTTTCAGAGTTAGCAATCCTGCTGGTTTTTTTATTACTTTTGATTTTTATTACAATTGATTTTTTTTCTGAATAATTTGAGGCAGCCAACAGAGTAGATTTTTAATTTTCTTCAGAAGGCTTGATCTTGCTCTTTGCTCTTCATTGATATCTGTGTATCTTACTGTCTTCAGCAGGTTAATGTACTGATACTGGTGCTAAAAGAATGGAGTTTGGAGTTTTTAGAAGTCACTGATCATACAAGTTGCTGGCAAAAAAGTACGCAAACTGCTCAGAAGAAAATCAGTGTGGTCTGGGAGGAGGCCTGGGTAAATCATGTAAACATTTAGTTTTCAGTATGGGACTATTCCCTACTATCTGCCATGGCTTCAAAAAGAGGCTAAAAGTCCAGTCACAGTGGAAATAATTATACTTCATTAACACAATGGTTTTTAGTAATACTTCTGTGGTATTTATTTATAAGGTACTTTACCTTCAAAGTGATTTTTGAGCAATAATTCCAGTATCTTTGATGGCCCTTTGAAGATCCTGGGCTCTCTGTGCTCAGTACTGTGGTTAAGCTGTGTGAAGCAGGCGTATGGTCTATATTTTTCTGAGACACAGGTCTCCTGTTTACTGCTTGTCCCCCAGCTCCGTTGCTGAATGTGTGGCCATGGGCTGCACATCCAAGCAAGAGACAGCTGAACTCCCACCACAGACAACTCAAAGGCTGAGTGACCTCTCAGTGTCAGTGCTGCCAGGGCTGTTCAAACAGCTGGGACGCTCCAGGTCAGTGACAGATGAAGGGACTTGCCAGAGGCTGTGGAGGGAAGCTAGAGTCAGGATTAGGGTTTAATTTCCAGGCTCCTCAGTCAGAGTTGAGGACATGTTTCTCCCATTTCTGCATGAAGTTACAGAAACTCAGTGCTTAACCGGTAGCCAGTTTGTAGCTCCAGGAGATCCAGCTGTGAGCACTTACCTACTGCAGAGATCCTGTCATCCCTGTAACTGAGGAGGTCTCCTTTTGGCCAGTTGGACTCACATGATGGCATCTCTGTGAAGCACTTGAAATGACTCTGGAGTTGTTTAGTATAAATAAATCACCGTGTGCTTTCAGGCTGGCTCAGCAGCGTCATAGCTGCCGAGATGGGGCTCTGCACGGCAGCTGGAGTGCTGGGAAGTGCCTCTCTGTAAACAGGCATGGCTGGTGCTTTTCCAGATCATCCTCCACGGCTGAACTTTGCCACCTGCATGACTCAAATAACCATGCAAATCAAATCTGAGGGCCTAGTTTATACAGTGCCTTCAAACAGTCTTTCAAATTCCAGTATTACTAATGGCATTAATAAATTATTAGCGTTCATGGTGATTTAGAAACTATAAGATTCAAGTATTTAACAAATTTCATGAGCCTGTTTGTTAATGAACTTGATGGATGACTTGCCAGGCAGGATTATACTCCCATGTCCTTGGAGTACACGCTAAAACACGATGTTTTCAGCACTGTGTTACTCCAGTCCCTAATTGAGATCCAATACCATCTGTAACAGTGCTGCCATGGTTAAGAGGAAGAAAGTTTGTGCTAAACCCTCTGAGATAGAACATTATGAAGTGTTCATTTCCCAGATCATTAGAAACTTAAAATAGCCATCTGGCCAAAACCAGAGATGCATATGCCTGCAACTACAGCTTAACAACATTCAGCTGGGAGGGTGGCTGCTGTGTAGCATTTGGGACTGGCCAATGCAGAGCAGCTTTTGCTCTGATCTCAGTGAAGTCTCTTCACACTTTAGACTTCTAGGAGATGTCTGTTTAAAATGCAATCAACATCTCAGCCAGGAATATAATACACTCTCGATGGGCTAAAATGCTTTGAAACCACAAGGGCTTATCCCTTCCACATGCTGCTCCAGTGATTATATTCACTGTTTAAAAAGTGCTGTGTTTCAATCTCTGTTTGCCTGGCCTCAGCATCTGTCAGGAAGATATCAGCGTGTCTTAAATCTCAGCATTTGAGGGGCATTACAAAAGACAACAGGCTCTTGATGCAACATTTGACCTAAAGCATGGTGGCTTCACATGCTTCTTCTTTGACTTAACACTGGTAGCAGCTGGGGGTCTAGAGGAAAATGTCTGGTTCTGCTTTACATTTAGGTCTTTACATAGGTCTTTACATTTACCAGATGCCACTCTCTCACCTGTAGATTACCTGCAGTAGAGCTATAGGTCTGCTATAAACACAACATTTTGTATATTCCTTGTTCTCACATGGTGGTATACAGTGGAACATAGGACCTGGGGGAGTCCATCCTCATCAGCCACTCACTCGTGCTCACGGTCTCAGCTTCCCTACTTGTATAGTTAGAGTAGTAAGATTTATAATTCTAAAAGCTCATGTGCATAGTAGGTCTGTGTTCCAGTAGTTTTAGCTCTAAGCTGTGCACAGTCAACAATTGTAAACAAACATAGAGATACATATTCTAAGTAATTTACACTTTGTAGAAGAGGCCTGGATGTAATACAACAGCAATGACTTCCTTCTTCTAATAGAATTTTTAGTTCATTATATTGGCTGTACAGGGCAAGCTCATATCCTGGAGGGGTGTCAGTGGAAGGAGGAGTAGGGGGGAAGCATCTGTTTTTATTCTGGTTTCTGTTTCGGCCAGCAGATATAATGGCACATGACCGTTGAGCCAACAGTAATCCAGTTACAAAAGTCTTCAGAGTTACTGCACCAACCAAATTAAACTTGATTACATCCAATTATGCTGAAAAGCCAGACAACAGCTCTTAGCTTGGGGTGAAGTAACTTCTTGCAATCGCATGTGGGGAGGCCTTGCAGGGTGTCAGGAGGATAATTGCTCGTTTGCTCTACCACAGAGCACCATCTGCTCTTGAAGTAATGCCTAAGGATGTGAGAGTACACCGGGGTTGGATGAGCAGGCAGGGAAGCCCGGCAAAGACTTCTCCCTGCCTGCTTTATTATCATTTGTTTTATGGTTGCTTGCCCTGGGTCCAGCTGCGGTCAAAGCCCCATTGTGCCGAATAGTGTCTGTAGAGGGAGTCCTTCCCATAGCGAGCTGCTGGTCTCATCGGGGAAAAAACAAGGATGAAGTGGCCTTTATGCTTATGTCAGAATAGTGTCTGTGTCTGGAGCATTGCCTGGTGCACTTTCCACCATGCAGTTGTATAATGGTTTTCTGTTTTGAGGAGGTGAGAAAAAAATGGGAAAACTCCCAGTTTCCTTCTCTTCTGTGATAAAAATAGCATAAGTGGGGGGGAGGGGGGTGGGGAAGGTAAAGGTAGCTGCCAAAAATATGTCTGGATCCAGGCAGGAGAGTTTGCATGAGGAGCTCATCCATCCTAGAAGGAATCACCAAGCACAGAAACTCTACCTGGGTCCAGAACTGAGAAATGCATCAGTAGTGTTCTGTCCCTGCTCAGCTCCAGGCTGAGCACTAGACACTTCTAAGTGTCTAGTTTGGTGAGAGAAGTAGGACTGGGCTTCAGTGTGGACTGAATAGGAATAGGAAAACATCTTTAATAATCTTTAAGTGTGAGGACTGGAAGTGTCCTCCAGCTGCATCCACAGACACTGTCCAGCTCAGCACCCCAGGCCCCTCCCTGTGCTGCCCAGGGGGTCTCTATCCATTCTGGATGGGATGTGCTGGTTTTGGCCAGGATTTCCAACAGAAAGAGGACAAAGTAGGATCATCAAGTCCAAGGGAGCCTGTGTGCCTTGAACACTGCTGACATGCAAGTTATCTCCTCCCTTTTCTCTGTTTCAAGCCTGTGTTAAGGCATCAGAGCTCTGATACCCCTGTCTTTGCCACAACACTGTACTGAAGATGCTTCAAACTGTCTCATTATCTGATCAAAGCACCTTGTGCTACTATTCCCTCTACTCATGGAAAGCAGCTGGTGCTGCTGGAGCTGCTGTCTGTCACAAGAAGGAAAGGACTGTCTTGTGGTTTGGCTTCAATTGCAGTTGTTCTGGGGGGCTTGCTGTGCTCTTTTGTGGAGGGTGGAAAGCTTGAAAAGACTTGACTTCTTGAAAGAGGTGATTTTTTTTTTTTAACCTTGAAAATTCTTCATTAAATCAAAAAGCTGCTCCCATCCTGCTCTGCTGCAGGAACTGTTGCGTGAAGATAAAGTCAGGTCCTATTGTTGTGGAGCTGGATCTCAGGAGACTGAGCATTCGCTCAGAATTAAAAGCAGGCAAGGAGCACCAAGCCTCACAGCAGATTTTTTCAAGCCTTTTCCCCCAGCCTGTTTCGTTTTATATTAACCTCCGTATAGGGCATTTCCAAGGGATTTGTGCGTGGCTGGGGTAAATAGCCCGAAGCGTTTCAGCCAGCTGGTCCCTAATCCACAGGAAATGCCCAGTGTCTCCATCCATCCCGACTGCTTGCACCAGCGACGGGGAGCGAGGAGGGGAATTGCTCCGCCTGCAGCTTTCCCGTCTGCCAGCAGATGGCACAGCTCATTTGAATAAATTTGGAGCAGGAAGGAGTAGCGGTGGACATTGTGGTTTCTTTCTTAGAAGTTCTGATTTTTCATAGATTTCAGTTTCAGATATGAACAAGAAATCACACTGAAGGTTAAGATTAAGGACTCCAGGGGTTTCTGCAGAAGAAAGTGTCACTTCGTCATGCACCCCAGCGAGCTAAAGATGGTACAAGGGCTTTTTCTTAGAAAAATGTTTCTCTCTCAGCCTTACCCTTGTTCAAGGAATATTATTTCTTACATGGCATCTCTTAATTTCTCCCTTGCTATGCCTGCTAATTCTGCTGTTCCTCCTTCAGTTACTCCTGCTGGCAGAGATGGATTCTCGATGGCTTCACATAACTCCCTCATCGGGTTTTTCCAACACAGGGATGTGGTTTTCACACAGTTTTCCGCCAAGGCTGCTGGCTGTTAGCTCACACTCCAGAGATTTACGTAGTCAGCTGGGGCCAGCCTGAGTTCATTCTCCAGTGCCGGTTGGAGGAACAGCTTGAAGTTGGTAAAACTGTTACGAACGTGCAAGCGCTGCCAAATCAGAGCCGTGCTCATGACAGACATCATCTTTAACTCCCAGGAGCACTGAGGGTAGTATTTGTGTATCTTCCTGGCCAAAAGCTTTAAGGAGGGCCAGCATTATAAGGCGTTGTAATGTTACATGCATTGGATCATATGTAATCTGGCAGCCTGATGCCAGAATTAACTCACTGTTCCCACTCTGCATACAGCCACAGTGGAATTGGGAAGGCACGTTCACGTGCAGCATCTTTGTCTGAAGCATTTTTCTGCACAGAGCTTATATTACAGTTGGACTTGATGATCTTGGAGGCATTTACCAACTTCAATGATTCTATGATTCTGTGTCACATCTGAGACAGCAGCATATTTAAATATACAGAAAATGTAACCATATCTCATCCAAAAGTCCCAGCAATCTGAGATACATGTGTCAGGCATCACCAAAAGCACGGAAAAAAGAATTCACTGGGGTTCTTTATGTTTTGGACGCTGTTCAGATACATCTTGTGATATAACCAAGTCAGTAAATGTGATCCAGAATAGCGGATGAGCAGAGAGAAGGAATAGTAGAGCAAGGGAGCAGGGTAATAAACCGAGGGCTGTCACAGAACATGTAGAATAATTCATTACAATTCACACAATGATAATTATGGAGTATTTCTTTAAATATCCATCACCCAAATGAAGTGTTCCAACTCCGTGTGGTGGAAGTTGTTAACATAAAAATGCAGACAGGGTTCTCTGCAACTGGTATTCAAACTGATACCACTTTGCATGGGTGTCAGTATGAGTGAATTCCTAACCTGTGAATCATTAGCGTACACCGTGGAATAGTTTTGCAGGACACCTGTGTGTTAATCATGATCATCTGTTCTTGATTGAGTCTTTCTAAATCCCCAATAGTTCATGGGCCTCCCTGAAATTTCTGTGTGTTTTGGGAAGATCTCTTGAGTGCAGGTCACCAGGACAGAGTTTTCTCTGTGAATGCACGAAGTGCCTCTAACCCAGGAGAGTTTGTGGGTGAGACTCTTGCTCTCATGCAGTGTAAATTGATATAACTCCAGTGCACTGAATAAGGCGATGCTGGCTGAGGCTAGCACACAACTGGTCTCTCCATCCTGCCCTGCTCTCAGCGCCATCACACACGCTGCGTTGGCAGAGATGGGCAAGCTGATCTGAGCATAGCCTCTCAGTGCAGAGATTGCCCAGTGCTGGTATAGGATCAAGCGCTTCCTTTGGGTGGTGAGAAGGTAGAAAAATCTTATTTAGCCTTTGCATTTCACTGGCAGAAAAACAAAGCTGTTGAGAAAATACATTCCTAACAAATGACTGACTTGTTCTGTAAGGGGTTATTTCCCTACTTTATGCATTCACAAAGATGATAAACAACATATGGCTTAACCGTGCTGTCCCCATCTTGAAAAGAGGTGTTGTTCCTACCTCCCAGAGGCACTGCAAGTTGCAATTACTGCTCTAAAGTGATGCAAGATCCCTGCTCGAACGGTATTATACAAAGGTTGTTGTTGTTTGACACACAGTAGCACATCCAGCCAGCATGGAGTTATTGCACCAGCTATGGTACAAACACGTAAGGAGGGACCATCCCTGCCCACAGAGGTTGGACAGGCAGGGAAGCTGAGGCAGAGATGACTGAATGTGCCCGAGCAGGTTTGGGGCAGAGCTGTTATATAGAGACAGGTCTTAGAAATCCATCCCTAGCAAATGGGTTGTGTTTTCCACGTGAGCATGGGCTAAGAGGAGTCAGCTTTTATGGGTGTCATGCCCAAGTTTTGCTTTAAAGGGTGCAGTGACAGGAAGGTTAGAGCATAACCCAACTCTCAGGGCTGTGGAGGGACCTTTTATTAGTGCCTGAGCTGGGGAGGAGAGGATCAGGCTTTGAAATGTGCAACGTTTCTAGATCTGAAAGTTGATAGTGAATCTCAGCCAGGGTGTAATACACTGTAATACAAAACCTGGCTTGTCTGTGTAAGACTCCAATGGCAGTCAAATCCCCTTTCAGTGGTCACTGCTCCATTACTTAAAAATCAATAATAAAATACGAAGCTTTTATTGATTTCCCTCGTGGTTTTTTATTGCCTTTTTTTTTCTCCAGGAGGGTTTTTGGCATCACTGGTGTTTGGCCGTTTCTTGCTCAACCTCTTTGTTTTCCTATGGCACCTTCATCTCAGGCACAAGCCCCTGAGGACAGCGGGGCTAAAGCCAGCCTCGTCTTTCCGAGGTGAGAAAGACCTTTTCCATCAAGAGAGGGGAAGGGTCCTGGGGTAATGAAACCTTATAGCAGAGAGGTTTGGGGAGAGCTGCACTTTTTAATTAAGGAAACGTTGCGCTGTTAGAGATCACCTGCTGCAGTACGGACAAAGTTTCTCTATAGGCACTGTATGAGTGCGGGGGGGACAGGGACGAGAGGCAGCCCCTCGGGGGCGGCGTGGGGCCAGGAAGCCCCTCTTCCCGCGGGGTTTGTGTCTTTAACACGGCTGGCGGGGCGCCGGGCGGGCGGAGGCGTGGTGAGCCGGGAAGGAGCCAGTTTCCTGCTTCCCCGCTCGCAGCCGAGCGGCCGCGGCGGCGGGGGGAGGCGCTCGCCGCCCCCCCATCCATCCTTCCATCCCTCCCTCCCTTTTTCCCTCCCTCCCTCCACCCACCCATCCATCCATCCATCCGCTCACCCACCCACCCCCGCCCGCCCTCCATGGGCCGGCGCGGCCGGCGCTGAGCGCCGGGAGGCAGCGCCCGGCGGCGCCCGGCTGCCGCGATGAGCGGCGGGGAGGTGGTGTGCTCGGGCTGGCTCCGAAAGTCACCGCCGGAGAAGAAGTTACGGAGATACGTAAGTCTCAGCCCACCCCATCTCATCCTTACCCCGGCCCCGGGAAAGCCGGGATCCATCTCCCCCGCCTCCATCCCCGCTCCCCCGCCGCCAGCCCGGGTGCACCTGCCGCCGCCTCTCCCGGCGCCGCGGAGGCTCGGCAGGGCGGAGGTGCCCCTTGCCCGGGCGGGGAACGAACGCTCGTGGATCCTCGCTGCTCGGGGAAGGCGGGTGGGAGCATCTCCGAGGCCCCCGGCTTGTCCCCTGCCCCGGGGTTGTGGGGTGGGCGGTGACGGCCACGGCTGGAGCGGACACTCGGCGCTGGGGCCGTTCTGGCTGCGCCCCGCGGTGGCCGGGCTCACCCGGGACCCGCGACGGTCACACCCCCGCCTTTGAAGTCGTCTGTTTTAGGGGAGGCTGGGAATACCTTGGTCCCAAAGAGTAAAGGTACTAACGCATCTTGGAACCCCCCCAACATTCCTATAACAGTCTCTCTCCCCCATCCCGTGCACGGTTCCTATTAATCATTGAACGTCCGAACCCTTTGAAGATAGCACCAGTAGCGCTTCGATAGCCTTTGTGCTGTTAGCGGCTGAGATCAAACACTTCAAAGAAGTTGTAAAAAGAGGGTCCAAATGCCAGCTCTGTCACATTCCCCGCTCACTGAAAGAAATAACTGTTCTTTGCGTCCTCCGCCTGACAGTCCTGCCATGTGCTGCGAGCATTAGCACTCAGAAACGCGCTGCCATCGTATGACTCGGCACATCGCTCCCCAGGATGTCAGGGGTCCCACTCCGTGACACCAGTGACCAGCCTCAGCCAGCCTTCAGTTGACTGGAATGCAGCCTCTGGGCAGGAGCTGGATGCTCTCCCTTCCTGGGGGGACACCAGCCAGATCATCCTTTAGGTCCTGTTGCTTTTGCCTGCGTGCATTTCGGGAATGGCAGGCAGAACAAGTGCAGCTGGTGTCTCACCAGTGCCTCTTATTGATTGATGGAAGCATCACTGCCTACCCTTGAGAGGGAGATGGATGTCTGTAGTCCCGTATTGCAGGCTAGAGCAGGACTGGGGGTGTATCTGATTTGTGATAGAGTGTTATTAGTCCTGCCCAGAATGGGTTCAGCCTCGTAGACATCAGTGGTACCACATCCCTTTGCATTAGACTGTGTGTCCAGTTGCTGTTGGCAATCCTTTCATTGTGTGCCTCATACTCTTTGAGGGCATATCAGGTTGGCACAAGGCTGTGGGATGGAACTGCTAGGGAATCCAGTAAGGTAAACTTGAGTGTTTATGTGGGTAATATCAACCCCCTAATGAATGTAGGCAGGCTTTGTGGGAGGTGGACAGAATGACTTTGTGCATGCCGAACTGTGGAGGATGCTTTTAGCTTAATGGAGCAAAGCACCTTCCTCCCGCAGAAATCAACTAATTGCTGATCCTGAGTCACCAATGGCCTTAACTCATCAAACATCATTAGCTCCCCAGCATCTGCCCCATGAAGGGGTGCTCACATCACTGTCTGAATATCCAGCTTGTGCTCTGGCATTCCAGCAAGCGCTGAATAAATCTGCTAAATGCTCTACATGGAGGGTGTGACACGCCAGCGGTTAGTTCTAATTATCGATGTGCATAAGAGTGCTTTTCATGCACATACATCCCGAAGTGCTTTGCAAGCCACCTATGTTTTCAAAACATCCTCATTCCCCTAAGAGGAAATGCAGCCGTGCTGAGATGTGCCCGGCCAGCCCACACAGCCTCTGCGGGGCAGGAAGCAATGCTTGGCAGATGTCACTCGAGGGGATCTCTGTGCTGGAGCGGTCCCGGCGCTGTGGTCAGTGGGACTTCCCTTCCAGTCACACCAGTTGCACCAGCTTCCTGCATCGGTGGCTGGATTTGAAAGTGTTGGCTTTTAGCTTGGACTGTGTCTCACTCGGCAGCGCCCCATCCCTTTGCTTTGTAATGCATTATTATTGATACTGTATTTATATAGCTGTGGTGTGCACTCAGGGTATTGGGGTGTCGATCAAGTTCTCCTCGAGAGTAGTTCAGAGCAGCTTGCTGGTACAGAGCCTGAGGGTGATGGCTTTCCTCCTGTAAAACCTGCCTCTGTCTACAACAAACCCGCATGGTTGGACTTCGGTTTTCATGCACAAAAGGCAGTTTACGCCGGCTTTTGTACGGCCTCAAAGGGAAGGTGCTGAATCGCTGGCTTTGCTGCTTTCCTTATATCTTCAGTTTATATTCTGCTTTGAGACGTCAAAGGAGAAATCTCAGGCTGCAGGATGCTGCTAATGGGGTTTGAAGTTCCTGCTCTGGCTGTATTGACACAGAGTAGATGATAGATTTATTTTTTCTTTGACAAGTGCATTTCAGATGTGTGTGTCTGCACATGGGTGTGTTGCTAGCGCTGTCCTTGAAGTCCTGTGCTTTTATAAGCCTGGGTTTGTTTTGCTTTTATTTTTCAAGGAGATCTATGGCAAGAGAGGAAAGCACTAAATTTTCTCTCAACTTCCATCCAGGGTGGTTGGGAAAGGGGACTCTTCTCCACACCTTATCCATGCAGCATTAATCTGCATTTACAGAAATACCTGCTCTGTTTCACTTCAGAGGATTGTGTTTGTGTGAGACTGTGGGACCTATTTGTGCAACACTCTGGGAAATATTGATGTTGTGAGTTTCTCTTCTGTTGGGGGACATTTAAATGATCAAACAATGACTGCTTAAAGGTTGAGACAAAGTGTGCCTTTTTTCAGCCTCTTAACTGCAGACAGGGGTTCATGTAGACTCCAGGCAGTTTGGCTGTAAATGCTACTGTAATATTGATAATAAAAGCTAAGCAAATAATTGAAGGTCAAAAGTAATTGAGGTACCAAAATATCTCTTTTCACCTCTGTTCTGCTTGGGACACCAAGCTCCCTTGTCCTCTTGTTTAATTGCTTTTTTTCAAACAAACACTTTTTGTACCTTCATAGAATGGTTTGGGTTGGAATAGACATTTAAAACTCATCTAGCCCAACCTCCTGGCAATGATCAGGGACATCTTCAACTAGACCAGGTTCCTCAGAGCCCCATCCAGCCTGGCCTTGTATGTTTCCAGGGATGTGTATCCACCCCCATTTAAAAAAATTTTCTTCCTCATATCTGGTCTGAATCTACCCTCTTTCAGTTTAAAACCATTGTCCCATGTCCTGTTGCTACAGACCCTATGAAAAAGCCTGTCCCTACCTTTTGCCTTTCTGACTTTCATGCATGAAAGGGTCTCCTTGTGTGCAGCCACAAAGCACAGAATCGTCTTTCAATTCTCCTCCTGGCTCCTCCTTTAAAGACACGTGAAAAAGATTTTTAAAAAAACCCCGATCCCTAAACAAAACCCTGGGCTTTAGTTGTGTGACCAACGAGCTGAGACCAGTGCATGTTGTGCTGGTCCTGTACTGACTCACTGTCTCCTGGTCCTCTCCCACTGGACGTGCCTGTCTGTTGTCTCCTGAGTTAGACGTGGGTTTAGAGCAGTGTTTTGTGTCTGCCCGCTGCCCGGCACGATGGGCTCGGGGGTGGACTGTCTGGCGGGGAAGCACTGTGAAAAATAAGTGCTGTCGTAGAGCAGCTCAGCTCCCTATCGTTAGATCAGTGTGCTCTGCCTGCTCATTTATGTACCATGAAGTCAGAGTATTTTGTGTCTGGCTGAGATGTGTGTCTGCAGTTCTGACTAAAACAAAAGCTTCTCGTCGTGTACTGGTTTTACAGTCCTTTAGTGCTTTGGGTTGTTTTTTTTTCTCCTCCCAGCTGGTTTGTCTCGGTTTTGCTTTGTGCATCAATGGTTGTTCTTGTATCAGGCAAAAGCAGTTTAATCAAGGTCATTGGAAGAGCTGCTCCTCTCCAATGGGATAAGCAAGAAGAGGTTAAAGGGGTGATTTACCAATTGCAGCCTTATTCCTAGGGGCAACTCTTTGATGAAGGGCTTCTTTTGGTTCCTGAAGTAGATCCTTCATATCCCACCTCAAAATGCATTGTAAGGATGTCCTCCTTAAATGAGAATGTGGGATGTGGACTGAAGTAGGACCATTAGTGCAGAGATATCATAGGCTGTCAAATGGTGGAGATGCCTGCTGGAGTTTGGCACAGTGCTGATTGGGATGAAATTTTATAGGAGGGAGAAGAAAGAACATCCCTTTATTCTGCAGCGAAGTACAAAAGATGGGTATTGTGCAAAATTATCTCCTTTTTCTTCTTTTCTCTAAGGAGTTTTAATCGGTCACTCCCATGCTCAGCTGTGCCATGCCTCATTTGGGATGGTCCACCCTCTACCAAAAATAGGAAAAAGTTGCAGACACACCAGAGAAAAGCACAAAAAAATGAGCAAAAATATAGAAAACAAAGACTGAAGAAAATGAGGTTGTTAAGGGATGAGAGGGCTGAGAGGAGAAATAACGGTCCTCGAGTATGTCAAAGGTAGCTGTGAAGGGGAAGGCAGTAAACTGTTCTTCATGTCTAGTGGTTGGAGGCCAAGAAGTGCTGAGCTTGAACTGCAGCAAGGGAAACAAGTGTAGGAAAAACTTCCTAACCTCTGATTGCCAGAGGAATGGAGCAGTGGAACAGATGGTTTGGGATGGGCTTGAAGTCTCCATCGTGGCAGTTCTGAAGTGCAGGTTGGCCAAACTCCACTTCAGAGAGCTGAATCTGTTTTGAGGCAGTGGAATAAATTTGACAAATTCTCCAGAAGTTCCTTCCAGTGCTGGTTTTGGTTACTTTATGCATTTTGAGCCTGGATGCAGGGAGGGATAGTTAAGAGGCTTAAGGGCACCAGTTATGTCACCTGTATCTCCTGATGGGACTCAGGGAAGTCCTCTGACAAGTTCTTTGTAGAAAGTTTTGACAGCACTGAACTCCATGACTTTGCACTTATTCCATCTGTCAAACTGCCTTGCTGCACCCTGCTCCTCCCATGTAATCGCCCAGCTTGATTCAAAAAGACCATAATATATTTTAGCTGTTGTCATCTGCCCCATGATTCAGAGGAGGGATGAACACTTGCTCCGTCAGAGAAGGTTTTGCAGGTCAGGGGGTGCATTTTGCTTGCAAAGCCAGTGCCTGCCAGCACTCCTGCTACACCAGCTCTCTTGTGCAACGCTGCACAAAGGTCCCGCTCTCTAACTTGTTTCTCTGCTCCATCATTGCAGATGAGTCAAAACACTCAACCTCTGCCCTACAACCTTCTTTTGGGGTCATTTTGTTTGAGTGTGGGGCTGCACTCCTTTGCCCACTGTAGCATTTTCTGAAAACAGTCAGGTGGTGATGTATTGTCATCATGATAATTGTGATCTCATAAGATGCAGATACTTCGAGGATGGTTGTGGGAACGATGGAGTCAAACTCTTCTTGATTGTAGAAGGTGACAAAATAAGGTGCAACAGCCACAACCCAGCTTTGGAGGTTCAGGCTGGAAAAGCCCCTCCAGTAAGAGGGTCATGGTGTAGAGGAACTGGTTCCCATGGAGGCTGCAGGGTCTTAGTCTTAAGATGTTTTCAAGACTTGGCTAGAGGAAGTTCTAGCTGACCTGATCTAGTAATGGCACCTCAAATGCAAGGCTGGACTAGAGACCTCCCGAGGTGCCTCCGTCCCAACATTTCTTACACCTCTGTGACATACTGCATAGAGCCACCAATCTCAGAAGCAGTAGAGCTGTTGTAGCCCAGCTCACTGTGAAGGTGGACTATCTTTGTTTTGTTTGCTGCCAACACACGTGCTGGGGCAGCTCTTCAGCTGCTGAAACCCAAACTGGTTTGGTCAGGACTGACCCACATGTGTTCCGAGGCATTGCATCAATTGAGGTGGACATGCCCACAGAGGTTAAGGAGTCCATGTATTGTGTGAGGGGTGAAACTGGTGTATTTTCCTGGTACTTTGGCTTTGCTAAGATAGCTTGAGTGAATCCTCAGCTATCTGTCATGGCTTCAGAGCTGGCCGATAATCCTGGCAGCCCACAGTGGATGTAAAAGATTGATGGTGGCAAAGCACAGGTTGAACTTAAGAAAGACAAACAATACTTAAGGAAAGCCTGCGAAGAAGCTGGCTTTGTTTCTCTTTGAAAGAGAGCAGAAGTGATACTGAAACCATTTTTTTTCCCTTTTTCTTTTAGCAAATATCAGATGCAAGACATGATGCAATAGTGTTTACCAGACCGAAGCACATAATTTATAGTAGTGACTCAAAGGCAGAACAAAAATTATTTATCTGTTTTACAATAGCAGCTGACACGACTGGGGTTCAATATGCTGAGTGTTTGGAGAGACCGCATCTGCCCTGAAAGGTCTGGTCTGATGGGGAAACTGAGGCACGGAGCAAGTCAGTGATTTGGCTGCACTTGTGTTCAGGGTCATTCCCACAGCTGGAAACTCACCTTGGCTTTATGGTTGCTACCTGAGCCAGGGGTTTCCGAGTTGCTCACAAGCTGCTGAGGATGTGTGGAGCTATGGAAATGATTGCAGCTGGTCCAGAGAAGTACATAATATTTCTGTCAGGGATTTGGATGATGAGGGTTCCAAGGTCACCAGGGGTCTGTCTGCGATGCGTTGATCCAAAAGGTTTGGAAATTACTGCTTTTAATATAAATGGTGCTTCCTTTCCATACTCCTTTAAAGTCTTTAAAGTCTCACTTTCCTATCATAATGCTTAGGTGGATCTTTCAGCACCTTACGGTGGTGACAAAGTGTATTTCGAGGCGGAAGAAATAAGAGAGACTTTGATTTACTTCAGGGCACCCAGCGGGCAGCAGTAGAGCTGAAAGACATTTTGCTGCCGTTCTGTGCAGCTTCTCCACCTTGCTGCCGAGTGAAACTGGCTTTGTGGTTATCATGTGGTTATCATGGGTTAAACCACAGCAAATTGTCAGTGAAGGTGGGAGGAGGCTGTATAGATGAAACTAGTGTAGAGCATGGCTGGTGACTGATCATTAGTGAGGTTCCTCAGGACTCAGTCTTAAGGCCAGTGCTCTTCAACATCATAAAAAATTCCTTGGTTGCAGGACTCAAAGTGATGCTAAGTAAATTTGTTGATGGTAATAAGTTGGGATGAGCTGTTGGCTCCCTCCAAGGCAGAGAGGCCCTGCAGAAAATCTGGACAAATTAGAGGTCTGGGCAATCACCAACCTTATGAAGTTTAACAAGGGAAAGTACCAGATTCTGCACCTGTGATGGGGCAACCCTGGATGTATGGACAGACTGGGGAGTGAGATTCTGGAGAGCAGGGACATGAAAAGGGACCTGGGTGACCTGGTGAGTGGAAAGTTGAATGTGAGTGAGCAGTGCCCTGGCAGCCAGGAGGGCTAAGTGTGTCCTGGGGTGCATCAGACACAGCATCGCCAGCTGGGCAAGGGAGGGGATTGTCCCGCTCTGCTCTGCATTGTTTCATACATCAAACACCATGATGTATGAAAGATACAAAGCTGTTAGAGACCATCCAGAGGAGTGCCACAAAAATGGTGAAGGCTCTGGAGGGAAAACCTTATGAGGAATGGCTGAGGTCACTCCGTCTGTTCAGCCTGGAGAAGAGGAGGCTGAGGGGAGACCTCATTGTGTTCTGCAACTGCCATGGAAGCAGAGGGGCAGACACTGATCTCTTCTTTCTGGTGACCAGTGATAGGACCTGCATGAATGGCATGAAGCTGTGTCAGGGAAAGTTTAGGCTGGGTATTAGGAAAAGGTTCTTCACCCAGAGGGTGCTTGGGCACTGGAACAGTCTCCCCAGGGAAGTGGTCACAGCACCAAGCTTGGCAGAGTTCAAGATGTGTTTGGACAACGCTCTTGGGCACATGGTGTGGCTCTTGGGGTGGTCCTGTGCAGGGCCTGGAGTTGGATTTCAGTGATTCCTGAGGGTCCTTTCAACTCAGAATCTTCTGTAATTCTATGATCACTTTTCTTTCTTATTTGTGACAGAAAAAGCACATGTTCAGCATATTGATTCACAAAACCAGACCTGAGACCTTAAGAAGAGATCCAGACCATTTGCATGCTACCAGGCAAACACACATGCACCAAGGTGTGCCTGCCATGACCTTGCAACGCACAAAGAGGATTTCCTCAAGGTCAGCATGCAAGCCTGCACAGTGCCATCATACATATGTCATCAATCATATCTAGTCATACAGCAATTTAAATGCGTGCTGTGTTCAAATAGAATTTTTTAAAAAATAATAGGAAATAGATAAAAAGTGGCTTTGGTCAAAAAAATTGCTGTTAGCTGTCTTTAGCCTGCAAGCTGTGCTTTTAAAGGACAGGAGGAAAATCTGAGTGCTGGAAGCATATGTTTCTTGCTGTGTAAGATAGCCAGTGGTGCCTGTTTCTCCAATGAATCTGGACTAAATCCAGCAACTGGGGGGAGGGGGGGGGAAGGAAAGGGGAGGCTGATTTCATCTCTGGATTTTTGTTTTCGTATTTGGTTCCTATTTTTTTTTATGAGTTCTTTTGCAGTTTTGCTGGAGAAGGTTCTGATCTGGGAAATCTTGCATCAGTCTGGTTGTCTGCATTACACTAATACCTAGAAATGAACTTCTCGATCCAAATGTGCATATTCTCGCCCCAAAATGATGTGTGTGCAGGGTAAGAAGTTCACTCTTGGGCCAGAAATGGGACATTTTTATTTATAGTTTAAATCTGGTTTTGAGGCAGGACCAGTTGAGAACAGCTCTTAGACATTTCTGTATCAAGTGTTCAGATTGTTTCTTCTTTTCCGTTGCTTCAAAAGCTTTTCTGTCTCTGCCTACTCCAGACTCCTTTTCACATGGCGTCTGAATTTTTAAATACTGTATATTTGTCCTCTCTGTTGACAGAAATAATAATCTATTGACAGAAATGAAAATCTATTGACAGAAATATCTTCTGGTTGGGTTTTTAAAAATTATTATTTATTCTTTCTTTTGCTTCCCCACGCCTTTTGGACACATCTGAACTATTTCCATCATGTCTTCTGGATCGAAGATACTGTCTTAATAGCATTTCGGTACTTGTTATGCATCTTATTCCATTTAAACCTGGTATTTTCCAAAGGCGTTTGCTTTGGAAGGCATTTAGACATTTCCTTGGTGGAGTTCCAGGTCCCGCATCCATATGGTAAGATGGAAATAACATTTTGAGTCAAAGATTTGTGGTCTCCTGAATTTCATAGATTTTCAGTGATTAAGTTTTGCTGATGATCCCAGCTGCTGCCTCGCCCGTTCGGGTTCCTCGCTGGCCTTCAGAACAAGCCCATGGACTTTCATGTGGCTGCCAAAAGTTGCAAGTTGGCTTGCTAAATCCACTTGCTGGCCACTTAACATAATATCCAGCCAGGGATTATGTCTTGTATCCAAAAGTGACTAGTAAGCCTTCACTTCTATCCTCTCTACTGGTGACACTGAGGTGTCTTTTAAACTCTCATCTTCAAAGAGCTGTGTTGCATGTGGTAGGTTTCATACCGTGTGCTGCTGTTGAACTGGGCGATGCTTTTGTTCATCTGCATTTTTTTAATCTCATAATAATGTCAGTAACGATGCTTAATGGGGTTATTAGTCATTGCTACCGATCTATTCTTCAGATATTCATCCACATAGTTATTTAAGGATCTTTTGGCTTTTTTTAAAATTTATTTGTAGGGGGAAATATGTGGTTTTACTGCTCCCTGGATGCTCTTGGCTTGAAACAGTGCCCCGTGGAAAAGGGAAGGTTGGCTATGTAATTCAGCTCAGGGTTGTGGTAGTTGCCTCTCCATTTAGAAGTCTCCCTTACCACTCCTATAGAGGCCATGTCAGCAACTCCAGATCTCCTTCCTTCTCACACTGCTTTCCCACAGGTGCTGTGTTTGAGAGCCATCCAGCACAGGAAGGGGCAAACGCAATAAACCATAGAATCATAGAATCACAGTGGTTTGGGTTGGAAGCAACCTGGAAGATCACCTAGTCCCAACACTGCGCAATGGACTGGGACACCTTCCACTAGACCAGGTTGCTCAGAGCCTCATCCAACCTGGCCTTGAACACTTCCAGGAACAGGGCATCCATAATTTCTCTGAGCAGCCTGTTCCAGTGCCTCACCACCCTCACAGTAAAGAATTTCTTCCTGATGTCTAATCTAAATCTCTCCTCTTTTAGTTAAAAACTCTCCCTGCTATCGCTATCTGCCTGTGTAAAAACTCCCTCTTCCTCTTTTTTATGAGCTCCCTTTAAGTGCTGGAAGGCCACAATGAGGTCTCTCCAGAGCCTTTTCTTTTCCATGCTCCTTCCATATATGTCCCTCTGTAAATACCCCTTCTGGCTGATTGAGAGCATAAAACAGCCGCTCTGCTTCCGTGTCATCAACACCACACACAGCTCCTTTGATTGTGGGTCACTGTGTTGTTCCTAAATAGCTCCCTCCAGATAGGAAGCTCCCAGGAAAACCTCATTTGCTTTGACCCAGAAGAATCAATGACTTGAGGCTTGTGTTCTCCCCCTGTCTCGCCTTCCCTGCCTGCCTCGCCCACTGTCCACCACACGTAATGTCGGGCCGGAGTTTCCAGCGGGCTGTGGGGAATAGAAGGGCTCATTGTTTTGGGGGTCAGGGTGCAGGGCCAGGGTGGCAGGAGAGAGGGGCGCAGAGCTGGCGGCTGAGCCCCACTGCTACTTCCAGCGTGGCCTTATGTTATCCATAGGGGCAGCCATGCAGACAGTGAGCACTCTGTGATCATGGCTCCTTAACGCCTTTGAGGGAGGGGAATAAGTAATACAAATGAAAGGAAAAAAAGAAGAGATGCAGTAGATATGGGGTGTAGGGAGCAACAGGGAGTGTATGGGGTCCTTTTAGTTGTCCTGAGCAGGAGATGCTGAGAAATGATGAAGGCTGGTCTCTGCTCAAGGTTTCAAAATTAGCAGTTGAGTTTTTAACTGAGCCTTATCTGTTCAGGTCCTTCTCTGAGTCCTCTGTGTGCATGGAGTGAGGCAGGAGAGGGAGCAGGAAGTTTTCCTGCCAGCAGTCAGGACTTTATCCTGCAGCAATGTGTGTGTGGGTGGACCCTTGACACCAGCGTCTTTGGAGAAGGGTGATGAGAGTGATTAGGAGCCTGGGAAAGCTTTACACAACAGGCCTCCGAAGCAGCGAAGGACAGCCACCTTCCAAGGAAAGTGAATGAGAAAGTGCCCTGATAAAAGTCCTCAGGGCTGCTGTCCATGCAGAGGGGAGACAGCATTTCAGCTTGGCTTGTGGGACTTCTTATGTGAGCATCCCAGGGTCCTTCTTCCGAAAGTGGCCCAAAGCATTTGGCACATTACCAAAGAGAGTGATGTCCCATCCGGTCTTGGAACCCACTCCTGGAGAGACGATATTTGTGCTCTGGAGAAGTGACCAGTTGTGTCTGACCCCTTGGCATCAAACACAGAAGGGGAGCAGGTCACAGATGTTAAAGCCTGTAAGATCTTTTTGTTTCTTCATCCTTCAGCAAATTCTGCCTCTGCTGTTGATGTGCAGTGGGGGAGAAACTGCCTCCTCCTACCAACTCTGAATTTGCACCTTATAAAGTAGATGAGATATGAATAATGTGAATATCTGCAATTTTAGAAGTTGATACCATGAAGAAGACACTAGAAAGGAACAAAATTGGTATTTTGAGGTGTAAACCAGTCAAACAGTTGAGGATGGGTCTTTCCAAGAGACAGGGCTCTTTCCTCTTTCCTTTTCAGAGTTTCCATCTGTAACAACGTGTGCATTGGTCCAAGACTAGCTAGATCCAGCACCATATCCATAGAGTTGCTCCCAAAGCCATTTTTGGCTGCTGCCTTACACTCCCTTCAGAGTCAACCCAAGGGAAGGAGGGCCTGAAGGGATCAGGCCGTTGTCTCAAACACTTGCAAAACATGTTGGCCGAGGCTTCGGCTGGGAATCAGTCAATACACTCTTTTTAGCATCAAATCAGTACAGCCAGCTGGCATGCAGATGGGCTGATGTATCGTGCTGTCACAGGGAGGTGCATTGAGGAGCAAGATTTGAAGACAGAGTCATGTGTAGAGAAGAAGGTTGCCTGCAAGGTTTATTTGTTTGGGTTTTTTTTAATACTGAAGGCGCTTCACGTGCAGCAGAAGGCAGAGCTTCTTACAGGTTGGTGTCACGGACGGTGCTCCTCAAAACAGTCTGTGCTCAGGAGTGTGTGTTAGATGTTCACAGTGAAGTTGGCAATGAGTATTTGTCTTGGGCCTCATGCATTGCTGTGGGCTGGGACTGAAAAAGGGACATAAAGCAAATCCTGTCCTGTGCAATGTGTAGGATGTTCATGAGGCTTTTTTATGAGTTCTTGGTTAAGTAGGGTGTTTGATGACGATGTTCTGCTGGTGATATTTCTCTGTCCATGCTGCTTCTTGGAAGAGCCTGCCATGACCAATTCAATGCTGTTAAATGTTGTCATTAAGGCTGGTTGGGGTGAAGTGTGGACCTGCTGCACTGACACGCTTGGAATTTCAGATAGAATTGAGTTGTTGAATAGCACTTGGGAACGACAAGCTTCAAGATTTGCATTTGTGATTAAGAAGAGCTTTTAAAGCCTGTTCTTTGCATTTCTTTGTACCTGGAGCCTCCCACTAACCAACCGTAGCTGGGGTTGTGGAGGAAGGTGAGAAGCCAGAATGACGTGTTTGGGGTTTACGTGTTCCCCTCTGCTGTGCACATTGCTGCTGAGTCAGCTTTAATTTAGGCATGGTTCAACCCTCCTTTGTCAGTGTGTAAAGGCCTGACCAAAACCTTGGATTTCTTTCCTTCAAAGTGTGGGAGACTTTTGACTTGTTATATATATTTTAAAATTTAAAAAAAAAAAAAAACCCACACCAAAAACAAACAAACAAACAAAACCCCAGCAAAATACTGGTTTGATGGAAAAGGAGACCCCAAAGCACAGTCAGAAATGTGTCTGTGAGGTTCTTCAGGTTGTAACTCAGACATTCATTCCTGGTCAGTATATATTCCTGTATATTATCATATCTGCTTCTTCCATTTTCCCACCTTTATCCTTTTTGTTTCCAAAGCCCAGTGGTGTGGCCTGGGCTTGGGTTCATTTCCTTTCCCCCAAGCTTTGGGCCTTGCACTTTGAACTCTCACTAATACTCATACGCCTACCATGAATATTCCAGGGTTTGGCATTATGGCACTGAGATGGGTTGTAAACACAAATTATTTTAGCTTTGCACATCCCAACAGAGCAAAGAGTTGGCACAAGGGATTGGACACTCAGTGGATTTCCAACCTTTCCACTCTTGTGCTGCCAGGTTGCTTACCAGGCTATTGGATCTTTACTGGCCCTGCTTTATAAATAGGAAATTACAGTGTACAGGGACTAAGTGAATATTTCAGGGTTTGCTACAAGTCTGTCACAGAGCTGGGAACCAGACACCAACATCCTTCAGTCTCATCTTTGTCTTCCCATTTTTAAGCTGCATCCCAGCGTGCTCAGTCCCTGCAGTCTTGTGCTGAGAAATTCCAAGTTTCCTGAGCCGAGTTCACTCGCACGTGCCTTGCCTTGACGTTCATCGGATAAGGTTAGGAGTGAATTCAGCCTGTTTAGAAACTCAGTCCAGCTGCCAGACAGGAAAACCTGATGAGCGGAAAGTCAGTCAGACGTGGGAAAGGAGGGGGAAAAGGTGAGTGGTTGTTGTGTGCTGGGTGGGGCGTTTGTGCCAAAATCGGTGGATTTACTCTGTTTTGGGAGTACACACGTGGCAAGGCACATGTGTGTGCTGGTGGGTGAGCTCAGTTGGGCAATAAGAATAAATCTGCTCTGCTTTTGAGAGGCTGGGACTGAAACATGGTGTAATAGCGATGTGTATAATTTTGTACGGTGAGACAGTAATTTACTGTGCTGTTTCAGCCATCAGCGCAACAGCTAGAGGCTGTTAAGATAATTTAGTGGAGGTTTGTGGTTATAAATACATTTCCATCGTGACTAAGGATTCTAATAGAAATTAAGTTCAGCCAAGGGGGTTTTAGTATTTTATTTTTTTATTGCATACTCCCCAGTGTTTCTGTTTTGACTTATTAATCTTAAGGAATAAGCTGAGGGATGGCTGTTAAATGTTTTTTAACGTATAAAGTAGAAGTTGTAAAAGGAAGAAAACCTCAACACTGGATGTTGCAATTAATTTAGTGTAATCTAGTTGTTCAGCAGGGGGGCTCTGGGGTGTCCTGCTCTTGGCTGCTGATTCTACAGACATGTTGGGTAATGCGCAAAGCTATTGTAGTGCAGTTCTTTGTTATATACATGTTTTTCACTTGGAGGTATTTGGGTAAAAGGGAAAATAGTCTTCTCCATCCATCCATCTTGGCTTCACACAGGGTAAGTTGTTCAGAACTAGGAACTGGTTTTTGAATTTAAACACGACTGCATCCAAGCGTCTAGGTACCCACATATCAGCTCGGGGCCTCAACAACCCCCAGGACCTTAGCCCTGGATTTCCAGCCATGTCCTGCATTCATACAAAACCCCTCTTCCTCCACTGAGAACAAGGAGTGTGAGTGATGTGATCTGCTGTGGGAATGCCTCAGCTCTCCCGGTCTGCTGTCTTAATCCGAATAATAACAACAAAAAGTTTGAAGGCTTAGTTTGGAATTGGATAGCTCTCCAAAAATAGGCTCTCCCTGAAGATATCTCCTACTTCCTGCTGGGCTGGAAAAGCTGTGCTGACAGCCTATGCACTTGGATATTTAGGCATCTTCTGGAGCCTAAAGCATGAAGGAATGCAAAATAATAGAGGAAATCAGTTGAATTTGTTAAATTTCAGAATAGCATTTGGTTTGTGCTTCAGAAAGTGTTCTCCCCCACGCTCTTCCTGCGTAAAAAGGCACTTGAGCCAAACCCCAATATTTACAAATACTTTTGAGATCTTCCAGGTGCTGGAGCTCAAAAGTATTTGAGTTCTTCCAGGCTAGACCCTCTTTCTCTGAATAACAGATCTTGGCTTGAATGCTTCTGAAAATTGTGGACCCCAAGCAGGTCTCTGTGCATGCAGAGCTGTGTTGGCTCCAGCTCTGTCTAAATGTGCTCAGGAGTGGGGGAAGGCATTACATTAAAAAAAAATCCTCTAGAACAATAAACTTTTGCTATTTTTTATGTTGAAAGGCCTCTGAACATCTCAGGGAATAGCTGGTACCATCTTAGGAGTTTTATCATCAGAACCTTCATTTCCAGTTGCCTTTGAGATGATGGGCTGAGCATGGAGGTGGCAGGCTCAGAGGTTTCCTCTCCACGACTCTCTGCAGGCTGCATGTTTTGATACCCTCATCTGTCCATTTTATTTTAGTCTTCCTTTCTCCTTTTCATGTAATGTGCCACCTTTAGGGGGTTGTCAGCAGGAACCCACTTTTCCCAGCATGTGATTTGTCTTTTGGTCGCTGAGCAGCACCTGGTTTTATGTTACTGAGTGGAGCTACCTCTGTAGGTCCATCTTAAGATGAGTAGGAATGAGCACAGAAAGGCTGACATGGCCATCCCCATGCTGCAGAGAATCCCAGAAACCCAGCCTCAACCTCTGCCTCGGCACAGCCATGCTATGAGGAGCAAATCCCATTCCAAGCAGGACTCCATGAAACCAAGGGTAAAATTTTTAAAAGCAGTATCATTAACCTGACTCAACATGTGGTGAGCCTGCACTTAGGAAGCTGGAAAAACCTACATTTCCAAAGTTGTTGATTAGGAATTTTAGTGTAAAACTCTTTCCTCCATCCTCCTGCTTATAAGGTTTCCACAGGGACTATTGGGATGATGCAGACAGCTGGTATTTCACCCCGCTGTCTCCCCAGCCACACCAGCACCAGCTCTAAAAGCCGTGTCGGGAACAGAAGTTTAGAAAGACAGTCTCAACCTTTCCCGGCTTGTTTTTCCCATCTGTTTTTAACAGCATGTTCTTGCCACTTGGACCTTTCTGGGCTCGATCTTGTGATCCCTGATGTAGTATGACATTTCCAGTTTATTAGGAATGCTTTTGTTTATTTGCTGGGTGGGTTTTTTTTCTTTCTTTCTTTCTTTCATTTTTTCCTTTTCCCTGGGTTGTGTGGAGGCTTTCTTGCCTCAGCTGCCAATGCAAACGTCTCCTCCCGTGCCGGGAGGTGCCACCCACACCCATCCTCTCTGAAATCAGGACAGTTATCTCACCAGTTTCAAGTACTTTGAGTGGTTTGGGGGCTGTTATTAAACAAAAAGGAAGGCTGATGATGCTTTTTTATTTTTCTGTCCTTTTCTACCATTTCATAATAAAAAGCCAGGTCCTAAAGCACTGAAGCAAATGTGGTTTTAAGATTCAGTCGTTGTTTTTAAACTTGCTTAAGACCAGCAAGAAGGGCCTCAGGGCTGGAGTTTGCTGGTGGCATTTTCAGTTTACACAGCCTGTCTTTGCTTTTCTTAGCAGATTGAGTTTATTGCCTGTTGCATGCAAGTGTGAGTTTTCTTCCAAACTGAAAATGGCTCGACCAGCCTTCAAGTTGCTCTGTCTTTCCATTTTGCATAAAATTCACCACACTTCCCTCCAGTGCTGGACGGATATCATCAACAGATGAGTATCAGTGCCAGGCCAGTATTGGGATTGTGGTCTAGCTCTGCCCATGGCGTGCTGCTCTCTGCCCATGGCGTGCTGCTCTCCATAACCTATGTGTCCTCTATAATTTCCTTTGCTCTCCTTGAAATAAATCAAGTGATAACTTTTGGAGACCAGTTCTTAATTCCTGGCTGACATAAAATCCGCTGTCAAACTTCAGAAATGCTTAGTTGCTGTTTTCAAATACTTTCAGCTATTCTGTAGCAGCCAGTGGAGCATGTGGTAGCGTGAGAAGCTGCAGTCTGCGTGGTGTTGCATGGGGGTCTCAATCGAAAGAGTGTGTTTTAAATGAGCAGGTGAGTCCTGTGAGCATCCATGGAATGGATGGGGCTCATGGACAGGGTTTGTGGTGGCGTGGGCTCTCAGGGACCTCGTTGGAGCTTCCTGCTGCATCACAAGGAGCAGGTACTCCACGTCATTTTCTTGGCCTGGGGATAAACAAGGACATGGAGGACGCATCACACATCTCCATCAGGCTTATATTTACTAAACTGAACCAAATCTCTGCTCTCAGGAGAGTAAATCTAGTA
The DNA here is from genome assembly GCA_013398015.1 of Oreocharis arfaki. Taxonomy (NCBI): domain Eukaryota; kingdom Metazoa; phylum Chordata; class Aves; order Passeriformes; family Paramythiidae; genus Oreocharis; species Oreocharis arfaki. The sequence goes on along the minus strand of VZRR01012883.1, from coordinate 132,600 downwards.
AGTGCCACCTGGCTGCAACAAGCTGGGAGTGGAGATGAGGCTGATTTCTTTCGGGTCAGTTCAGCCTGCACCTCAGCAAAGCTTCAGGTTCCAAATCTTTAATTGCTGTGACTTGTGAATGGTCCTTTGATCAAGCGAAAGTGGTGGTCTTGTGATCCTTTACAAACACAAGCTACAGTTGCAATCATGTGTGGTGAATCTTGTTCTTTGCCGTGAGGATCAGAATTTGGGTAACAGAACCTGTAACCATAAAGGTTTACAGCCAAAAATCATTCATGTAGTGAAAAGTACCCCAAAAAGTTTAGGAAGTCTTATTTGCTTAGTGAAAACTATCCAAAAATGCTCAGAAAGTCCTGGTGAGCTCAGAACTGCTGTGTCTGCTTTTTAATTTTTTAAACATTGGCCTTCCCAGGAAAGCAGAGATGCCTCCAGAGACCCCACAACTCTGATGGCTTCCAGCCAAGCAGCAGGGGCATATTTCTGTCTGGTGAATCTGGTTTCTGCATCAGCTTTCCCAGAGACCAGCCTTCACGTTATCTGTCTTTTCACTCTGTAGAAATCACCGCATTTACCTCCAGTGCTGGAATATCATCAACAGACGAGTATCAATGCCAGAGCAATGCTTCATGGTATCATAGAATCACAGAATGGTTTGGGTTGGAAGGAACCTTAAACTTGATCTAGTTCCAGTTCCCTGCTGTGGCCAGGGACACCTTCCACTGCACCACGTTGCTCAGAGCCCTGTGCATCCTTGCCTTGAATGCTTGCTCTAAGGCAAAATGAGCTTCTTAGTATCTTCCCCAGATGATCTAGAGACTTTGCCTGCTCCCAGGGATTCCTTGGGTCGTGCTTTGGGCAGCATCAGCCCAAGGGTGCTCCTAAAGACCTCACCTCCTTCTGTGCAATTTAAGATTTGCTGGTTAATAGCATTAAACAAAAATGAGGTGAACCTCATCTTCCTGTTGCATTAATGAGGCTTGTTTAATGACAGACACCGTAAAAATAAAAGGAACCAGCTGTAAGAAGGACTGATTGAAAGTGCAGATGCTTTGGAGCAAGGTCAGGGTGACAATCTGCACGTGGCAGCTGGTCTTCAACTGTATGCTTTGTCCAACTTCAGGACTGAGGGTTTCAGAGGATGAAACATCAGGCAGTACCAGTCCGCTTGGATGGATTCATCCGACTTGTTGCGGCGCGCTGAATTAGCATTTATGGGTTCATTTTTAACAGTGGGGAAGGCCTTGTCTGCTGGAAGTAAAACTGATTGATAGGTGCTTGGGGTCCTCATCTGGCTTGAAATGGCTCCACAGTGCATATGTGTTGCAGAGTCTTTGACCATCACCATTCCCAGGCACTTGCAGAGGGAGCCGTGAGGAAAAGAGGACAGGGCAGATGCTGCTGAGCCTGAGTAGAATTTGGCCTCTGGGGATGCAGGGGTTTCATGCCTGCTCAGGACCCTCTTTCATCCTGCAGCAGGACATTGAAAATAATGGGATATTGAAAATAATTTTATCCTTGTGGCCAGTTTATGAACCAGCTTCTACCAATGTTCCTGTTTTCCTAGGGGAGCTGTCTGCTAATTTTTTCTTCACTTGTTAGATTTGATGTGTGTTTCCCTGCTGGAGGATTCTGAAGAAGGTTTTCAATATTCATATGCATAACTAGGTTGTGAAAAAGGGGCCATTAGTTCCTCCAGTTTGATCTCAGATCATTAACTCCACGCTACTGCTTTCCTTTGCCGTCTTTTATTCTCCTTGTCCTTCCTAAGTGTTGTTTGTTTTTTATTGCCCTGTTTATCTTTTCAGCAGTAGTGCTAGCATATTTATTATTATTAATTGGCATATGTGCAACAAATGTCATGCAAGGATCACAGGAGCCGTTGCCTTGGAGAAATTGGTGTATTTATCCCACATGGGGAATCAGAGGCACCAAAGAAACCAGGTGGACATCAGCTGCAGGCATGCCCCAACAGAGCTGCCCGTGATTTCTTCCTAAGAGGCAGTTTGGACCTTGCAGTCATTGACACATACTTGCTTCAAACTGCTTCAGCTGTGCACTGGAAACCAGGTACTACCCAGGTCTTTATTCCAGCAAACCTGACACCTTTCCTGCCACCTTCAATCTTGCAAACCTCCCCATTATGGTACCCAAAACCCCCCAGCCAGCTGTGGGCTGGAGAAGTGCTGCAAGGCAAAGAGGGGAAAAATAATAGTAATAACAGGAGAGACTTGTTCTGGAGATGATAATGATAATAATTTTCTCAAGGTGTCATTTCAAAGCTGCCTATCTAGGTTTAAAAGCAAGGCAGGCAGAAGGACCAGTGCCGGGGCTTTATGCAGGCTTGAGAGTAAAAGTAGAGCCAAGAGGACAAAAAGGAAGGCTGAAATCCTGCTTTATTATATTTTTATCCCACCGAGCTGCCTCTCAGTCTTGGCGGGGGACAATAGGCACTTGTTCCCAGTAAATGTCTCCCAGCCAGCAGCCTGTGCTGCAGAGAGGACTGGGAAGGGGCTCCCAGGGGTTTGCCCATGGCCGTGAGCTCCCGGGACTTGGCTCAGCCTGGCCACCCGCCCGTGTCCCACCGTGCTAGGGGAGTTTATTTTTCCAGCGCTCCCACTCAGAAACATTTGGCAAAAGGAAAAAGTGTGGAGGAGGTTTAGCTCGAGTGAGCACAAAAACATGTGTCCGTGTAGTGTCTTGCTTGCTGAGTGGTGGTTTGGGATTTTTTTTTCCTTCCTTTTTTTTAAACATTACTGAGAGCTTGGGAATCATGTGAGGAGGTTGGGGGTGATACCTTTCAGATGGACAGAGGGCTGAGTAAATACAAGAAAGGGAAATCTCTTCTGCCTGATGCAAGTTCTCATCCTACTTTGGGTGAATTAGTGTGAAGGTGGCAAAGTCTTAGGGAGCCTTTCAAATCCTCGTGTAAAACCCGTATGTTAAGCTGCTGTTGTCACCAGCATGACCATCCATCCTCTCTTCTCATGACCCCCACAAAGTCCCTGAATGCGGAAATGGGCTAGAGCATCACACTGTGTCCTCTTTTCTTGCCACATGACTTGGTTACTGTAGGGGAAAAAGGGACAAGGTGCAAGAAAAGTTGGCTCCTGGACCTTAAAACTAGGGAGCGAAGAGCTGTCCCTCTCCCTCCCGCATCCCCAATTTATTCTTGCACACAGGCTCCTCTCTCCTGCCCTCCTCAAGCGAAACATTGCTTCATCCAGAGATGAAATGCTGAGCAAACAAATTGCAGGTCAAAGTCTCCCACTCCTTCCCCTGCCACGTTCCCATCTGCACATTTTTGTGCGCCATCCCCGCTGCCTTTTCCCATGCCCTTTAGGGGGAGCAGGGTGGGTATGCTGGCTGTCAGCACAGTGAATGCAGCTCTGCAGATGTGAGCTGCCTTTGGCAGGCAAAAGGGAAGGGATTTGTGTGGGGAACCGTTTGGAAGACTGGGCAGATGGTTTCCACCCTTCATCATGAACTGAGATAGGCAGAATTGTTCTTGAAAAGAAAACAGTGGTACAGCACTTTTTGGTGAGCTGGGTTGCAGATGCTGAAATCCAAATCAAATCTGTGCTAAGCCCTTTCTTGGGTTTGTGCAGGGGCAGCAGGGTGAGAAATAAATCCCTTCCCACCCCATGGGGATGTGTACAAGGAGTAATGCATGTGGATTTGTCTACCCTGGGATGGTGCATCCCAAGGAGGAGCTGTGAAGCTTGGCTGGTAGCAAGATGGAGGATGTAAAAATATATTAGATTAAACTTCTGAGCATGCTGAGACAGCTGCTAGGAAGGAGGACTGTAGGGCAAAAGAGGGAACTACAGGATTTAGCAATTTTGGGGGAAAATTGAGTATTATGAGTGCCCTGGTGCAGGGCAGAGGGTTTGCAGAGTGGAAGGTGGTTGCCTTCAGGCTTTATTTTTTTCACTGTAACATGGAGACAATTCACTGATCAAACCACCTTGTGGAGTTAAAGCCATACCACCCAGGAGCCTGGAGGCTTCCTGCTTATGTCTCCAGAAGGTGTGATGGACCTGAGTGAATTGAGCCTGAAGGTACTGCTCTGGAAGGTGGTAATGCAGAGCCACTGTTCCATCTGCTAGTCCCTGACATCTGTACTGCCTTGGCCAGAAAATCCATGACCCAGATAAAGATGGAGACAAGGGTTTGCAAGCTGGCACATTCCACTGAGTTTCAAGCACCTGCTATAGCCAGCTGAATTCTCCTTGGGCTCTACCTCTAGACAGTTATTTTGTTTTCTGGCTGGGAGCTGATACAAAGACACTAAATGAGAATTTAATAGTGAACTGACTCATCTCGACTTGATCACGCTACAGGCATGCAGCTCACATCTCTGTCTGGGCAGCTCTGTCCATGAGACTGCTGTGATACCCACATGTGGGAGAGAAGAGCCAGGGCCTTTACATGCACAAGCCATGCCTGGAATAGGACATCCCATGAGCTGGTTTATAGCTGCTCCAGCTGGTTGTGTCCTGGGAACTTGGCAATTTCCCTTGTTCCTTCTGCAGACTGACCTGAGGTGTTTGGGTTACCTTGAGGTACAAAACGATGGTCTCAGGTGAATCCATGGGACACAGGAATTCAGGAGGGAGGAAATACTGGAGAGAGGACCAGTTTACCTCTTTCTTGTTCAGGTTGGTAAGCTGCGGTTTTGTCCGTTAGGGAATAATTTTACTTCAGTGTGTGCTTCTCCCTGCATCTGTGTTCTACAGGATGGGAGAGGATGCTTGCAGGAGATACATTTAATCTCAAACTCTGCTGGATCCTGAACTCAGCTGTGATATTCAACGAAACAGTACAGAAACTGACGTATGAAAAGATCTGGTTGAGTGCCCTGACCTTCTTGTGACAGACTCTTCATCCATGTAGAGTGTCAGTGTGGTTCCTGCAATGAAGATTTGTCCCCTCCAGCTGTGCTGGTCTGCTGGGTTCAGGGGTACAGGGGCAAGGGTGCCTAGTCTTTTGAAAACAAATTATTTGGGTTTGTAGTGTGATTATCTATTTGTGTTTATCCTCTCCATCATTTTTGATGGTGCTGAGAAGAACCATGTGTGAAGGACCTTCCCAGAAAGCATCATTAGATGTCTAACTTGGTCCTTGGGGTTTTTTGTTGAAGTGTTAGGGAAACGCCATCTCCTAGAGTACAAAGCCCATCTGGGGTAAAAGGGACTGACTTGAACATTAGCATGAAGATCTGACAGGACATGGTCCAGTCCAATCGCAATGGCTGCAAGATGTCATCTCGGAGTACAGTGGGTTTAGACTGATTTTCAAATGGATCTCTGTGGATGGATGGGAAATCCAGCAGAAGATGGGCATCCAACTCCTTTATGCTCATCTAGAAAATCATGCAGGAACAACAGTTTATCTCAGGCAGCTCCCTGCCACTGAGGTTCTTATCAGCTACTCATCCATTGGCTCAGCCTCACCTCCTTTCCTGGGCATCCAGAGACTGTGTATCCCAGAGAACTGCTGGGATTTTCTATCTTACATAGTCTGGAAGCTGGGCATGTTTTACATCAAGTGCTAATGGTGTAAAATCTTGAATAGACCTGTCAACACGAGCTGCTGGACTATCTCAGCAGAGCAGGAGAAAGGGATATGACTTTTCATATCCCTACTGTACCACTTGCGAGTTTTCCTGCATGGCTCAGTCAAACCAGTCCTTTCCCCAAGAGCACACGTAGTGGAAATCTGACAATTTGGCTTCTTCCTGCAGTTTTTGTTGCTTCATTGGGTCCGAACTGTTGACTCGGCAGTCTTTCTTCACGTGATTCTCTTGAAATAGCTTCCCCCAGGCAGATGGTGTGAGGACAGGACAGCCTCATCGGCACAACTTCTCTTTGAGAAGCTGCCGCAGTGGCTGCTTCCTCTGGGGTGATTCTGCTCTCTGCAAGGTTTCTAACTTCTCCTGAAAGCATCTAGGGGGAAATCCTCAGCAGTGTTTTTTACCTATAAGAGGGCAGCTCTTGTGGGTGACTTGGAGACACAGCTGACAGCCTTGTGTGCTGCATGTAATCTGGATCTTGAAAGCGTTTTTGAAATCTTGGATGAAAGGTTGCTCCTCCTGAAGCATCCCTCCTTCTTCCCATCGGACACAGTACCAGCAGAAACCCTGACACTGAATATGAGCTCATGCACCACCTCTTATAATAATCTTAAACCTTTCCAATTTAGACTTCTCTTACATTTTAGGGTTCTGGTTTTGAAACAAACCCGAGGTTTTCCTGCCAGAGCCCAGGGTGGTTGTCTAGAGGAGCAGGGAGAAGTGATTGCTGCTGATGTTGGTCTCTGGGATGACCCTGCAGCCCTTTGCTTGCAGCTTTCTCTGCGCTCCAGCCCCTCTCTGAACGCTCCACACACCTCGGGTGCCAGCTAGCATCACTGTCTAAGAATGAGAAGTAATTTAGTTCCTAAGCAACCTCTCGCCTGGCCTCTTGCTAAAGAGTGACTTAGCATTTTCCGAAGGAAAAAAGAGACTGTGGATAGGGATGTGTTGGGGCAGGTTCTTTTAAAGTGTTTAACCCTCCAAATGCTGGATTAATGAGCATTGCCTGAGTGTTGGCTAGATGGGTCACTGCCTGTGGGGTCAGGGTGCTGTGGGAAGCCAAGATGAACCTTTCTGGGTGAGCTTGAATAAGGATTAAAATCTGTAGCTGTGTTTCCAGCATTGTTAGGACAGGCTTTTTCCTTGTCTGTTCTCACTGCTTTAATTTTCCTCCTGACCTTAGGGTATTTTGCTGTCTGTCAGTTTATTTCATTGTCCCTCCCACTCCTTCAAAAACCCGGTAAAGAAAATGTCGTTCTATGGAGTGCTTCTGCTGTGGTGACTACAGGTTTTATGTCAAGTCCAACAGTGACTAAAAAATGAATGAGCAGGTCACATTCCTGTCCTAACTATCTCTGTCTCTCTGAGACGTATTTCTGCCACCTCCTTTAGAGTTGTACCTCAGTAAATCAAGATCTTTACTGTTTTTATCCTTCTCACATCGTCCTAAGGCAAAGCTTCAGGTAAACGATGGTTATCCCAGATTATTATTATGGAGAAGCCAGAGCCAAAGGCTCAGTTTGTACCTTGAGGATACCTGGCTTTCACAAGGGACATGCTGACTCCTGACCTGTTTTCATTTGGTTCCTCCCGAACCTGACCCACTGAGGGTCTCAACTCCTCTGTTGAGCTGGGGAGTTGGAGGGTGAGAGGGTGTTGAGCTTTGAGATGCAGTTGCACAGAAGGGACAAGCAGCTTGGAAGGAAGATGTAGGATAAGAGAGAGGGGGAGTCATCCACTGGAGCCCAGAATCAGTGAGGCTGGAAGGGACCTCTGGAAATCTCTTCATTCAACACCCTTTCCCAAGGCAGGGTCACCAAGTGCGGATTGCTTGGGATCTCCATAACCTCTTTGAGAAGCCTGTGCCAGTGTTTGACCATCCTCACAGTTAAAAACAAAGATGATCCTTATGTTTAAATGGTATTTCCTGGTGGTGTTTTAAATTTTTGTCTTGCCCCAGCAAGACCCCCCTCCCCACAGAGTCATCTATCACATACTTCACCAGTTTGTGTACAAGGACCTTATGGAAGATGCTTTGAAAGAAAGGCATTATTAACATCCCAGTAAGAAGCACACCCTGCTCTGACCGAGCCAGTCATCTGCCCATAGAGGGCTGTCGTGTTGCTCAAGGGTGATTTAGGGGTCTTACTGCAGAATCACATGGGGTCAGAGGGGATTGTAGAAGGTCGAGATATGATTTAGTGATGACTGCAACAGATACTTCAGTTTTCTTGGAGCATTTCAGCCATGATAATGTAATTAAATTAAATGCCGTAGTAACATCTAGCAGCAGGGGAGGTGTTGCTGGGCAGGCACAAGGCTTCTTTGTGGCGCTCAGCAACATACAGGGGTTGGTCATTCAGGATTTGCCCCTGTGGCTGCCCCTGTAATGCGTGTACTGACGCCAGCCTGTCTCTCCTGATCCACTCACATCCCTGTCTATGCCAGGGGAATGGGTCTCCTCTCTCCATGCTGCTGTGTGTAAAGCCACACCTCCCCTCTGCCCTCTCTGAAATACAACACGCAACTCAGTTGATATGCAATGAGGAGCAATTAATTTTTTTTCTTTATTTTCCCCTACTTGCATCACTTTTGCAGAGCTTAGAGAAATAAGAGTGACAGCTTCTGTTGGCTTCACACTGGTGAAGCCGACAGCCAAGAGGGGGCTTTGCCTGAGGAGCAGTTCTGCCGAGTAAAGTAACACTTCCTAACGCAGCTGATTGAAGCTGAAGAAGACACGAGTGTGTCCTTACACTACTCAAGAGCCTTGACAGCTCTCGAGGATCAGGTTGAAGCCAGAAAGAGCAAATGGCATATTTGGGAGCAGGACCCAAGTATGACCCAGTGATTGTGGATGACCCACTTTGCTGCAGCGACTTGCATACATATACTAGGAAAGAAACACTATTAATTTTTATTCCCCTTTATTTAAAAAAAATAAAATGGTCTGTCAGAGTCAGTATGCAAGGAATGGGCAGGCACACTGCCTTGTTTGTTGGAATGGCTGACAGATTAAATTAAGGTTTAAAAAAAATTTTAAATTAGGGAGGGAGAGAGAGAACAAGTGTTTTCTATTGGCAGAGTTCATTCGCAAGTCACTCATTTCTCTTGCTCTTCAGGGAGTGATAGGAGACAATTAGCTAATTGGTTTGGGGAGGTGACCTGTCAGTGACTCAAGGAGGAAATGTCTCCTGGGCTATCTGACATAAGGAATATATTTTCAGCCCGTTGTGACAGCTGCAAGCACCCCGCATTAAAATCAAGGATGTAATGGCTGTAATAACAGCAAGCTTGGAATCCATCACAGTAAGGGAAAAGCAATGAAAAACCTGATAACACGCACTAAATTGCAGCCAGAGCTGATATGTTATGTTGTCAGGTTGAAATATTTCTAAATTATCTTATCATTAGCACTGCGTAAGCACCCAAAGCCTTTCTGAGGTTGAAATGTGTCCCCAATTACCTCTCTGATTCCTTTAGTTCTGCAGCTCATCTGCCTTCAGAGCTGGGTACCTGCGTGTCTTTGTGATGGAGCCAATGATTGTGTGTTAAGTTGGGAGGACTTGAAATCTAGGATTTTAGCCCAAGCCTTTGGAAAGAGGGTTGCTGAATTTGCTAAGAGGTTGTGGATTTCTCACATTTTTCTTCAAGTTCTCAGGACCTGTTCTCAGAGTTGAAGGAAAGGCTTCTTGTGTTGGGAGGCATTTGGGGAAGGCTGAGATCTTTGAAATATCCCCTTCAACCTTCTGCCCCTAATTTTGTGTGTTTGGGCAAAAGCAGTAGGCTGGGGAGAAGCAATGAGGAAAAAAAAGTTTAGCCAAGAAGGCAGCATTGCCCTCATGCCCTCAGACTCATGCCTGCGCATCCCCTCCACCGATCTCACTGATGTAGCAAAACCCAAAATACTGAAGTGAGCATGCTACAAAGAGACAGCAGTCGTGAGATAATAGGATGAAGAAAAGCAGGAAGTCTACTTCAGCCCAAGTGATGTAATTTTTCCACAAACAAAACTTCATTCGTGTGAATGTTTCAAAGAATAAAAGATTAGGAAAAGCAGAAATGCAAGTAGGGCAGCTGCCGCTTTTAGCTACCAGTGGTTGGAAGGGGTAGCAGGTTCCAGGCTGGTGCAAGGAGGTACCTGGTTTTCCTTAGGGAAGTGATTGGTCCTTTCTGAATATCAGATGCCTGAAAACTATTATTATTTTTTTCATCATTATGAAGGTTTGGGGAATTTTGGCTAGCAAAGCAAGTTTCCGTCCCTCCCCACAGTCCAGCCATTCACTCTTATTTCCTTGTGCTGTGCTCCATGCTTGTATGAGATTGGTACAATATTTTTCCAGGAGGAATAGCTTTGCTCATGTTGGTGGGTCTGAGGTTCCCTGCTGACAATGACAAGGATCAGCCCTGGGGACAGGTTCAGCAGAAAACAGAGATATAGTGAATAAGCACACCCGTTCTGGGAGGCTTCTGGCACAACTGCAGACATCCTCCCCAACCCTGCTCTGCAAATCCCTGTGGGAAAATATGCTGCTGGGTCTCCTGCATGAGTGGGCAGGACCTGGTGGGGGATCCGGAAGCACTGGGTCAATCCAACACCTGTGTGGCTTGATGAGTTTAGGCCACTGGTGTTTATGTGATGAATTAGGAAGGGTGATGTTTTCCATCTTGGTGGTGTGTCTGTGTTGATGTCAGACGGTTTCACTGCAGCACAAACAGGAGACGGTTGCTATTTTAATCATTGCTACACAAGACTTTCTTGTAAAGGTCATAAAATCAAAATAAACCTTGATGGACTGACCCATCATTAGTGGTAAAACCAGCTATGCACCACTCAGGCATGTTCCACAGTAGGGCGACAGGACACAGGCATTGTTTACTCATACAGAAAAAAAACCATTTTTCAAATCCATTGATTTTTTTATTTGTGTTGCAGAGAATTTCAAAAATACCTACTTTACTTCCTTTCTCCTGAAGTATCAAACCTTGTTGAAGTATATGGGCAGCTCATGTTTACCCCTTTGACTCCCTAAAGATTACAAGAGAGGAAGAGTGGCAGAGCTGCACCGTGCTGGATCTCACAGGGACTGGATACGTGTTGAGAGGGAAATAGGGGCAAATTAAATAATTACAATCACATCAAGCAATTAAAAGGGGGAGTTTATCAGCATCCAGAAGAGCTTATTGCTCAGCCACCGCTTTATCTCTTCGTGCAAGCAGTGTTGGAGGCTGTGATTTGAATACCAAAAGGGTGAAGCTCTGATTTAGCTAACAACCTCATGCAATGTTTGGGGTTGAAATTCCCAAATCCCTAAATTTTCTTAAGGGCTGATTTTCTTAAAAGTTTTGTCTTCAAACCCTGAAGCCAGGTACCTTGCCTGGTACCTGGGCCTGGAAGAGAGGCTTGTCTTGAGGAGCTGCGCATCAGGACTTATGCATTAACCCAGATGGAGGGCTGAGATTTCAATTATATTAACAGACTGAGGTGGGAAATTCTGGATAAATCATTTTTTGGGGTCAGAAAAATTTAATTTTTTTTTTCTTTAAAAGTTGAAAAACTTTGCTTTTCCTTACGCAAGAGGAAAATTTGGTGGAGAATAAAAATTCCTTTCTGGCCAGACCTGGGCACCATCTCCCTGGATTTAGGGCATCCCAGGTATGGAGAGCTCCTCACAGGGATCTCTCCAAACTTTATTGCTCACTGTGGTTAGTAGGGGACCCTCTGCTTGATTTTGGCAAGGGTAGGATGGAATTTTTACGGTTGTCTTTGGCTGTTTCCCTGGAGCTGGCTCTCTTCTGCTCCAAGAGATCTAACATTGGTCCAGGCTGTTTGCTGGGAGGTGTTTACTGAAATCTCTGCATCAGGAGGTTTCTGTGCATACCTCGCTCTGGGCTCCCTGCAAACATCCTGCCGGGAAGAGGAAACATTTCCTCTGCCCCAGGATAACCTGCCTTCCTATAGAAAGAGAATTGATGTTTCCGGATGGAGCATATGGATGTGGAAGAGGAGCCTGCACGTGCTCCTGCTGTGCCCCAAGGGTCAGTTCTATCACTGGCCAGAGTCAGTGGGATAGCTTCACGTGTTGAATGGCACTTGGAGTAGGACTTGCATGAGGATGCTCCCTGGAGCAGTTTTCCAGGTGCCGGAAGTAGCTCGGGGCGTTTGGTTCCTCCCATGCAGCAGCTGTGGGTGCAATGGAGGTCTGGCATCCAAGGGTTGGAGCTGGGCGTAGAGGGAAGCCTGCCGAGTGTCATGCCCTAGAAACAAATACTAAAAAACAGGGAAAACGGAAAGAAAGAAGTGAGGCAGAGAGGAAGACTCCAGGAAATGAGGTGATTTTTTGTTGTTTTGTGCTCTTTTTTTTGGATAAAACATCCAAGAAAAGATTTCCTGCTGCATTAAATTGACAACACAGGAGGGGAAGCTCTTCCTAAATATAACAAGAGCTGTCTGGCCTCACTAGACAGCTTCTCCACAGGGACCCTCGGGTTTGGTAGGAGGATGGATCAACCGGTTCCCAAGGGCACATCCACTGCAGCCCTCTCCTTCTCCTTCAATGGCAATGGATTGAAACAAGGCAAAAGTGGCCCTTTCTCTCCCCTCCTTTCCCTCAGCACCAAGAATATCTGAAGTCTATCATGAAAGGCAGTGGGAATGGAGGAAGGGAGGCGTTGGCAAAAGGGAAGGGGTAGGAGAAACCCTTGGTCTCTCGCACGTGCCTGGCAAGAGGTGGGCAATGAAGAGGATGAGATGGGATGTCTCACGGAGCCTGAGAGTGTTTATCTGAGAGCAGGATGTGACTCCACAGGCTCCAGTGCTGTGAAGCTGGGTCAGCCATAGGGCAGCACCTCAGGGAAAGCAACCAGCAGGTGAAATAGTGTCATAATTGGGATTTTGACAGTGTTGATGCTATAGCATGGGCAAGCAGGACTATGTGGCAGCAGGTGGCTATCTGAAGTCTTAATCCTGTTGCAACCCATCAGTAGAAAGGGGAGCAAGGTGAGATCTGGTTTCAGAAGTCAAGAATTGAGTTTTTCTTCTTGTCTCTCCCTCCCATGCCTGATGCTCATCCGAAAGGGCACTTCTTATAACCAGCCTCTCCATGTCCTCAGAGAGCTGGCAGATAAGAAACACAAAAAGCAAAATAACAGTGGGCAAAGAGCTAAGGATGGTTCCCAGCTTCATCTGCTGCAGTAGGCATTTCTTGCAAAGGAAAGAAAGATATTAATAATGATAAAAAAATTGCTGTTAAGTTTCTAAAATACTCATAACAAAAGAGAAAAACAAGAGGAGAAGAAAATAACTTCTTTGTCCTTCCTGCTGGGATTGCATGGCACCAGCACCAGAGAGGTCACCACATTTTAATATGTCACTGACAGCTTTCTAGGGGCACAGCTCCATTGCTGCAGCTCAGCCCCATCTCTGAAGACCCCAGAGTGAGTTTCCAAAATGTCACTTTTTGTGACAACTTTTGTTGCCATCTCCTGGTTCGGTACAGAGCCAGCCTTTGGATTGCTCTGGCTCAACACAGCAGCCAAAAGGCTCCCAGAGGAAGCCTTTTTAATGATGTTAAAACATAGGCAAAAAGCTTTGGGAGCGTTGTTATTGGATCCGCTTCTCCGCATCGGCCCCAGCTGCAGTTAGGGGGTTGCTCGGCCCCACGTGCTGTACGTGTCCTGTGCTGCCTGCATCACGGGGATGCTGTTCCCACAATCAACCGCTTTCAAAGTTTTAAGGATTTCTGCACCTTTCCCTGGGACATGTGATACCAGCCACACTTTGGGGGATAAAGAAGAGGCTGGTGGGCCTTTGGCCGTGACCCAGGCTAGTAGATCCCAGGTGGTCGTTGGGGTGACATGCTGAGCATTAAGTGTTCAGCATCCCCAAGCCAAAACCTCCCATATCTGAGCAGGTTTTCAGATCTTCCTCAGGAAAACCAAGGGAATTTACCCAGTTGGCAGATGGGAGACTGCTGCTGTCAAGCCACTGCTTTCTTGTATTCAGCACTTACGGCTGAGCCAAGTTGCAGGGAAGCTGTGGCGCCTGGAAGAATGCCAAGGGGCTGCAGCTTTCTATGACTGTGGTAGTTCTTGCAACCTCTGAGGTATAGATCCAGGAGAGCTTAAAACCAGTGATGGCAGAATCTCTTTCACCACGATGTAAGAATTGCCTCTAAAGCCAGGAACATGGATTCCTGGAGCCACTTGTGGCCCCTCGGCCAAGCACAAAGCCATCTTATGCCCCCCAGCCCCCCAAAATACGTCAGGTTTTACAGCAATGCAGGCTGGGGTTTTCTCAGCCAGAGATGGGGTGCAAGGTTTGGTTCTGAATCAGCCACATTGGGCTGATGCAGTGATGTTCAGCTTTTCCACTGCTGCTTGGAAATGCACTGGCAATCCAAGGCGGTAGTTAAATCACGGAAACAATTTACTGGAGGCCTTTTCCACACAGCTCTGAGATGGCTGATGGTAAATACAAGAATATCAATATTGTGGAGCGGCCACAGGGTTGGAAGTCAGTGACACAGCAAGCGTGAGGCATTTTAATGCTGTGGAGAAGAGGAGGGAGGGATGAGGAGCCAAAGATGTGCTGTTTGCAGGTAGCAACCTGCTAACAGAGCCTCATCAGCTCCTGAGGCAAATCACAGTGTTCAGAGGGTTTCAAAGCTCTGTGCCATCATGGAGGGGGTGGCATCTCTGTAGACACTCCAGGAGCACAAGTGCCCCAGGCTGCACAACAGCACCCTGGTTAACCTGGTGCTACCCCTCCCTTTTAGGAAAGCATCTCTGTGGCACCTTAATTTTGGTAAATTAAGGCAGAAGCAACTGCTGAGAGTTGAAAGCCTGGCTCTATGCATCCAACAGGTCCATGCACTGCTGTCATAGCTCCTTTGGAGATATCCCACTGTGGCCAGCAGGCAGCCTGCCCACAGCAGGGCAGTGAGGTTCTTCCAGCAGTTCTGCCTTTAAGCAAGAGCTAAGAACCGGCTCTGGGAGGATGCAGGGTGGTGGGAATGTCTGAACTCCCTCTGCTGAGGTAGAAAATGCTGGTTGAATTTTTCCCAGAGCACTGCGTGAGTAACAGCCAGGAAAAGGGTTTTAATCTCACCTGGAACGTCCATGTTCATTCCTGATGAATTTAAGAGAAGGAGCAGTGGCTCCTTGCCTTCCATGAGCGGATGTGCTCAGCTGTTTTCAGCCTCTTGCCACAAGCTGGGTCTTGTACTGGCAGTTTACCCCCATTGTTATCCATTCTTCACATCCAGCTCTGCACAGACAGCCATGGCCTGGGAAAATTCAACATTCTCTTTCCCTAATAAAGCAGGAGGTCAAGACTGGATGGGTAATGCAGAAACTTGCCTCTTTGGGGCACTTTGAAAGATTCTCTCTCTTGTAGTAAATCCCTGTGATTGTAGATGCTTTTTTTCCACAGGCAGCTTTCCCTTCCTTGTCTTTCTGTAGCTGGGTAGAAGAGCTGAAATGGGGAATTGTCCCAGGTGGATGCGGCGTCACACAACTGTCTGACACATTGACATCCATCAGCCCATCAGAAATAGGCACAGGAGTGTGCCAGGCAGACCTCAGCAAGTGTGAGTCGTTTCTCCTGATGGAAGACAATATAGGATGAAGCATTAAGGTAGCCCTCATTCCTGAGCATGAGCAGGGGAAACAGGTCCCTGGCTGGCCAGTGTGAGCCCAGCCCTGCTGAAACTGAAACTGGGCTTACTCACCTTTCACCCTTCCTGCCCCATCATCCTCTTGGCATGTCCAGCATGATAATAAATTTGGATGTGTTAAGTGAAACAACTGTGAATTTGCAAAGAAGCTGAATTCAGGTGTTTTTCAGGGAAAGCACTGTCCGTGGACAGGGCTGGGTTTGCAGGCTCACTGCTTGGAGGGATAGAGGCATTGGGTTTGCACCATCATCTCCAGGCATCCCTTGGGAAGCCCAATATCCCACCCTGAGATTCTTTCTGAGGTGGGACATGAAAATAAGTGAAACCTGTTTAGTTCTTACAGGCAGGATTTAATCACCTTAAATTATTCTAAGTGGGTGGGGAAGCATCCTGTGATCTCCAAGCCAAGCAGGTCACCTTTGATTTCCTTTTCCTTCCATCAGTAATGCTGGTGGATGGGTGTTTGATTTATTAAGCGCTGAATAACAGGGCTTTCGTGTGTATTGCTGTCAGAGAGATAAATAGGCCCCTTTGAAGGCAAGTTTCAAGGAGGTGGCCTTGACTTTTTGAATATAAATATCCATAAAGCAATGCAGACCACCCCCTCCTTGGACATCCACGATCTTTCAGACCGTACACGGCTCTCCCCCATCCGCCCTGGGCCCCGTAATGTGCTCAGAGTGACGATCCCCACCGTGCCCTGCTGGGAGGATGATTAATGCCTGCAAAGTGCTTTGAGAACATCAGATTAGTAGGACAGAGCCTCATTATTATATTAGCAATCACTGGATCCTTGGCCTTTTTCACTCTCAGCGCACTTAGAGCAGCATCTAAAAGCCGAATGCTGTTTACTAGCAAACCTCTCTGTGTTTGGATACTTAGGGGAGGGCTTTTTGTGTTGTTCACAGGTTTATTTTTAATGATGCACCTGTGGTCCAGCCTCCTCCGGGGTCCCCACAAACCACTGCCCTGCTTTTCATGCAAACACTGTGCAGATTAAAAATAAAGACCACTGGGTACTCACTGTTATAACTATAGAAACCAAATATTTGCTTCAACTATAAAAGGCAGGAGTGTTTATGAGTACGAGGCAAAAAGGCATTTCCAGCCGAAGTGGAATGTATTTTAGTTCTGCAGACTATTTATAGATAGGCAGCCACTCTAAATTTGAATCTTCCCTTCCGTAAGCAATTTTTTTGTGCCTACTGGGATGTATCCTCGTCTGGGGTTTAGCAACGTCACTCCAGGGAGTCAAAACAGTTTGGAGTCACCCTGTGAGACATGAGACATGGTGACTTGTTTTGGGGGGTTTCTCTGGCAGTTCTGTGAAGCCACAGAAGTTAGCTTGAAAGATGAATAAGTATTTCCTTTGACTGTAAATTAAATATTTTGATTTGGAGCTATTGTTTTAACCCTTCCAATTTGAAAGTAAGTGTGACTTTGAACTGAAAAATCCAAACATAGTTATGAAACGTTAAAATTAATTGTTTCAGGAACTTGGAAGGGAAATTAAAGGATGTTTTCCTCCAACCAAAGAGAAAAAAAAAATTGCAGAATTATTATGAATTAGCAAAACATTTCTTGCCATATCTGAACTAGGGTTTCAGCTAAAAATCAGCTCTCATGCCTGTGCTTTAGATTTGAAGCTGGTGGTGACAGAAGAGAAAAACAGGGTGTAGGTGAGGAAGTGTGCTCGTTGAGCAACCTGAAGGCCTGCTGGGAGCAGGGCTGTGTGGTGTTAGATACCACTTGCCCTTGCCTTGGTGAGCACCAGCATCCAAGAGCCTTCTCCTTGTTGGCATCCACAGATACAAAACCCGATGTAAGGGTTGTGTGTGCATCTCTGGGTCCCATCGTGACACAACAGGAGCTACAGAGACCTAGAGAGCAGCTGTAGGGTGAGGGAGCTTCAGTAAATTTACGTGGAGAGACCCAAGCCCCAGATAGCAAAGGTGGTGAGTGGGTGCCTACATTCCTGCTCATCCCAGTCTGTAAAACTCCCCGAGTGATTTCCCTCTTGTCCTTGGTGTTTACACCCTTCAAATATTTGCAGACAGTTGAGTTGCCAAGCCCCTGCTAAGCTGCCGTTAAGCCAAGCTAAACACATGAGCTCAGAAAGTCAGTCTCTCTGACTCCATGATAATAGTTTGCTTTGTTCTTCTCTGAATTTCCTGCCGTTTATTGATATTTTCCTGGGATCCTGGCACCCGGACCTGATGGTGATACAGGAGGTGCCATCCTAGAAGAAAACCAAATGATGAATAGGGAATCCAGGTGCCTGTGGCATATGAAGCCAGAAGGAATGCTGGGTTTCGTAGGGTCTAGGTGCTTCCTGGTCTTGTTTGAGTAAGTGCAGACAGGAGGTGGCCCCAAGGCCCCTTGGCTGAACCCAGGGACCAGCTAATCGAGGGCAGCTGTTAACCCAGCTCCACCCTGTTCACTTCTTATACAGGACCAATCTCTGTGGAGGTCAGTGGGTGCCTCTCTCATGGTCCTTTCTTGGGCTCAGCTCTCCTGTCTTCTCCTTAGTGAAGCTATCTGAAACTGAGCTTTGCCAGACTCAAACCCCTCTGAAGACCTGCAGCATCAAGGGGATCTTCAGAGCTTCTCTCCCAACTCACCTGAGTGTGTATGGGCTGCTTCCTCCCATGGAAGAAAACCCTACTAAGCCTTATCTCTAGACATAACCATACAACTTTTGAAGGCCAGACTGGGCTTGCTGGAAGATCTTCTTAGTCTTCCTTCTTCCATGCTCCTGCTGTTGTAACCTCTCACTTGATTTTGCTGGCTGTAACAAGGAGACATCCTTGGCTTGGTGTCAGACTTTCTTCTACATCCTGGGATGCTAAGGTTATCAGGGGTGCCTGGGGTACACATGGAGCCCACCCTTGCTGTGAAGGACAGCTGGTCTCCAGTGTTTGCTCAGGGTGGAAAACCCAGCAGGGTCTTCATTGCTCATCCTTGCTGGTGGGAGGGTGAGGAGGCCACGTGTAGACAGGTCAGGGATCCACAATGGGCTTCACTGCTGTTTACACAGCTGCAGGAGCCACTTGAGCTCGCAAAGGGCATCCACAGTCAACACAAACCATGTGCAGCAGGGCTGCTGCAGCTTGGTGGGGAGGCATTAGGCTGGACTGAGAGCGCAGGGACGCACGGGACGTTCAGGAAGTTCACAGCAGAAGCAAAGCATGAGATCCCCTGCACATCAGGAGGTGATGTAGTAGGGAGTGCCTTCCCTCAGACTCTTGCAGGGCACAGGGAATATCCTTGGAAAAACATATCCTTGGAAACACCCAGCCAAGGAATCTGAGGTATCAGATACCAGTGTAGACTCCCCATCTTTCATTACCAAACCCAACATCCTATGCAAGTTGGGGCAGAAAAGCCATGTACTCCATGCATTCTCCAGCACAGCCAGAGAAGTCCCACATTTTATTGATGTTGATTTCTAAAGATGAAATGCCTTCAGAGGAGTATGTAAATGGGGGGCTGTGCAGGAACACGGTGACTCTTTTATCACCTGTAGGTGCAGTCCCTGATCATGGCATGCCTGCATGCCCATGCCCACGCCTTGGTCCCCTGCTCGCTGCTGTGAGCCAGAGATAACTGCACAGAAATACAGAGGGTTATACTGGTGGGAGAGACGCACCAGTGTGTCAGAAAAGCAGCAAAATTTGAATTAACCAGCGCTGGGATGGAGGGGCAGCACCCTAAATCAGAGGTGAAAACATCTTTCAGCTTCACTGTGCATGGACCTGAGCCCCCAGATCACCAAGCTCAGCCTGCCCTGCCAAAGAATTTGGGGATAAGGGCTCGCAGTCAGAACTGGACCTGTTTTTCCCTGGCAGTCCATGCAAGGCAGTCCTTACAGCTTCTGAGAAAATCACTTGAAGAAACTCCATGCTCCCTTTGGAAAGTGTCTGTGGTAGTCCACGACCCCACATTGCCTGAGGGATACCTCTGAAGGCCACACTTGGCTCAGCAGGTCAGGTCCTTCATGAAGGTTGGCCTCAAAGAACATTTTCTTCTGGCCTGCCTGGTCCAGACACTGTGTTCCTGTTCCAGGATGGATCCCAGATGTGTGTTAGAATTACAAATACATCTCAAATCCTAGCTGCCAAGTCCTCCACCCCCATCCCAGTCCATCGTCTGGGATGATTAACACATCCTGCAATAAAGCTCATCAGTTACTGCTCTTTCCACCCCTCTTTGCTGCAGGTTCAGGTTCCCACGCGCTGTTTTCTACCTCTCTTGTTTGCAGAACTGTTGCAGGCAGAAAAATTACTCCTCAGCCATCATATAACTGCACTTTCCACCCCCAAAGTATTTTTGCAGATGGCAGTTCAGTCATTTTTTGTAACATCCTTCTGAGGTTCAGTCTGTATTTGACGCTTGGAAAAAGGTGGCACAACAGGGTAAAACTCCTTTATCCAGGGGTTTTTTACAGATTAATGGCAGCTGCAGCATCAGATCTCACAAATTCCTACCTCCCAACCTTGCATTTAGCCCTTCTGCAGTTTATTCTGTTCAGTGCTATTCTGTGTATTTCATAACATCTAACACCCAGGATATGTGAGCTTTATGAAACAGAATAAGCAGGGGTTAATGTGTTGCATGTCTGTCTCCAAGGTCCTTTCTCCAGGTCATTTCTTTAGGGATGAAATTTGGGACAGTTTTTAGGTGTCCTCATGAACCTTTCTTTGCTTACTCACTTGGTATCAAAGTTATTTGGCAGTCCCTTTGCTTGCGATAAAGAGCGTCACATGAGAATGAGCCACGAAAAAGTATTTGAGCTTTAATACACTCCCTAGCAGGAACCTGGTGTGGTAGTCAGGGCAATGAGCAGGGCACAGGATGGAGCTCCCAACCCCCCCAGGTCTGAAGGCACCTTGTGGTGTCTTTCTGTCATCGCTGCACTTACCAGGTGCTTTCTCGGTGATGAAGGCAAATGGAGGTTTTGTGTCCTCTCTAATAACCTGAGAGTTCTGTAGAGTCTGAGCACTTTGCAGGCCACCTTTCTGGGAGGAGAGCAGCTATATCTTTATGACACTAATGGAAAAACAAGACCTAATGACGGCTAACTGTGCTCATTTCACTTACAGAGCTACTTCACGTGCCGAGTGGTGTTTGTGCTGTCAGTTTGGCTTTTGCTCAGCAGTGCTCTGCTCCTCCACATCCCATACGAGTTTGAATCAGGGATTTCTGTACAGCAAATCTAGTGATTCTCTTGCTAGAGAAACACAGGAACAGGTGAGAGGAGAGTCTGAGTGTAGGTCTGGACTCCTTTGATTGCAGGATGGCCAGAATGCACCGTTGCTGCCTCATGAGCAAATCCCACCATGTGTAGATGGGTTCATCCACCACCCTTCATCATGTTTCCCGTTTAGGTTGTTAGAGGAGGCAACATGGGGAGAAATCAAGGTTTCTTTCCCAAACCCACAGGTTCAGGGAGGGATGAGCACTGCGTAGGAAGGGGGACTGGGAAGTCTTGTTTCTCTGACTGTGTCCATGTGGCGTATGGGCTGAATGTTTCCTTTGTCATTTGGTCTGTGAAGGCTTGTGTCTAGCCCTTTGCTCTCGTGCCAGGGAGTCCCAGCACTTCCATCCTGGAGCTGTCTCACTGAGACAAAGGACATCAGTCTATGCACCACTTCCCCAACTCTCCCTTTTGCCCTTCTGACGGTTTTGTGTTGGAGTGGAGCATGTTTAAGTGGGTCAACAAAGAGGTCATTTTTCCCAGTGCAAAGTACCCTAATAAATTAACCAGTGAGAATTTTAATAATACATGAAAGGAGAGAGGTTTGCTGCTTTTGGAAAGGCTTTTCAGCTATTGACGGGGTCAACAGCTGTGTCAGTGGCCGTTGGGATTCCAGTGGAGGGAGAGGTGGTGGGCATCATCCTCTAGCGATGACCATATCCATGCCGTCGGGACAAAACAGAGCTGCCCCTGTTTCAACCCACTGATACAAGGGTTGTTATTGGTTTTTGAACACACGTTAACAGGCAGATGGAGGAACTGCTATGGAGTGCTGGTAATGTGGAATTAGTACCCACCCTGCTGTCCCCTCCTTTGAAGCCTGAGGCACATGGGCTTCAAGCTGGGTTTCCAGCTGTGTTTTCAAAATGAAGAGACTTGTGTGATCAGTCAGGGGAAGCAGTAGACTACCTCAGTTGTGTCTGGCAGCAGCCACTTTTAACAGAATCATTTAAATTTAAGGAGAAAAGGCTAATCCACAGAAGCCACACGAAACAGTCCTGTTGATCTGGTAGATCCTTGGCTGTTGTAAGGTGTTTTTCAGCACCTCAGCTGATTTACTTCTCTTTGGCTATCTTGATTTTAAAGAAGTCTTTAAACAAGGCAATATTACCATGATCCCAGGTTATTTTTCTGCCCCATCCAGCCAGACTTGTGGACATTCTTTGGGTCAGAATCAGAATATTTAATGTTCTCACTGTGCTGTTGGTCAGACGGGAGACCAGAAACCCTGTAGCATCCCAAATACACAATTGCAAGGGCTTCTATAGACTCTAATTTTTAAAAAGACAATAGTAATGTGACTGTTCATTAGGAGAAGGTTATCTTTGAATGGGCCAACTTCTCATCCATTTGCTCTTCTCATCCATGTTGACTAAACCGTACTACTTTTTATCAAGTGACCTATCATGCACTTGAGTTCCCAGAGCCAAATAGACTATTTGAGCTCAGGAATATCTTCCCCAGGCTTTGTTTGCTGGCAGAAGGCAAAGGCTTCGGCAGAGAAGTGGTTAATCAAGTGCCTCAGCACTATGTTGACTGCTGTTCCTGAAGGCCATGATAGACTCTGCCAATGCCCGGTCATCTGCTGTTGCCACAGCCATTTGACACCGGTCATCTGTCTTTGAGGTGCTGCCTTTTGGGGAAGGTTGTTCCTCCTGCAATGAAGCCAAGGACTTTCCTCGCTCTCTTCCAGATTCTTTGTGTGTGGTCTCTGGAGACTGCATCTCCTAAAGCCTTCTGCTGCAACCAAAACTCTCAATGGCCACCTTCCCCTGATTTTAGGAAGGGTTTCCATCACTGAAGGACCATGGAGAAGTTTGAAAATCTGGTATTTTAGGAAAGGATGAGCAGAGCAATATGAAAAGTTCATGGAGGTCCAGGAAGCAGCGGTCTTCTCGCCTTTCCACCAAAGCATGGAAAAAGAAGAGAATAGCTTTCCAGATATGGGGAGAAACAGATTAAGTTAATCCTGATTAAGGGAGTTACTTCCAATCCAGAAGTTAGAAGAAATGTTCAGAAGGGACTCCCTAGGAAGCAATAGGTTGATGCCCTGCATCAATCCTGGGCCAAATGGTAGAGCCCACAGGTCTGCTGATGGCAGGCGAGCTGTTAGGTAATGAGTGCAGTCCATACAGCCCCAAGCACCTGGCAAGTGAAATGAAACCTGGCAGATCCCAGGAAGATGTCACCCACAAATGGGACTCTTCTTCATGCCATTTTTCAGGGATTAATACTAAGTCTCAGCATTTCCCTAAGTGAAGCAGATCTAATGGCTCCTGTGGGGAGAAGCTGCCAGTGGCACAAAGGGTAATGAAACGGTAAATGTTGAAGACAAATTCATCAGACAGGCCAGTCTGGATCACTTGGCAAGCAGAGCACATTTGAAAAAAATATGTTAGAAGACAGCCCAATGCAAAATTGAACATCAAAGGAGAAAGAAATAAGACTGTTCCTACAGAAAGGGGCAGTGAATCACCAAATGCAGGGTTTTCTGGGTTTGGTAGAACAAAACTGCGTGAGCAGCTCCTGATGCGAGTTGAGGCTGAGAAACAGCTACAGTGACCTTTGATGTCTAAATGAAGGGGTAGGAGGTGCATTTATTTTTCCTTTTCCTTATAACAACAACAGCAAAATGTGTTAGACTACCTGGCTACTAATGTTGATGCTGAAGAGGAGGAAAGGAAACATGACAGCATTGCAGAAATGGTGTTTAGCACAGAAGTTCTTAGACTGGCAGCTGCTTAGTTTTCTGGAAGAGATGAGAGGTTGGTATAGCCAGGTCATTGTGATATTTTCTCTCTGTGAACATGCTAAGGGAGCTCCAGTCTAGTGGAAAAGGGCATCATGAGAGCCCTTTGCAAGATGTCAAACCCACAAAGTGACAGATTGGAAGCAACCCTCTCCTTGTTTTTTTCTTTCTGGAGGTGGTGGCTAACTATGAGGACAAATGAATGGTTAATGGGGTCCATATGGGCATAAATGTGCATTTAATTAAAAGCCTGTGATATAAAAGAAATCAATTTACAATCATAATAATTCCATTTGGGAGGGACCTTCTGAGTCCTGAGCTGCCTGAATCTGTGATTCTCACAGGTATGGGGGAACTTGTAGAAAATTTCCTTTTGTAGGCACGGGGTTGTGGAACTGGAAGTGTTGTGAGGACTCAACACAGACCCCAACCTAGTGCTGTCACTGACAGATGTTTTGGCTATTGGGCACATCTGGAAAGATGTACCTCACTGTAGCAGGCTTGAAACAAGCAATCTGTATATTTTAGCTGGCCACCCTCAGCCAGCTGTGCAACAGGTAAGATCTGGACCCTTGTATGGTGCAGATCTAGGGTTGTCCCCACGCATACCCTGAATTATCCCCCACTACCCTCCAACCCGTGAGCCCGACTGCCTGAGCACGGTGCCGGTCAGGAGAGCAGTGGGCAGGGCTCTGAGCTGGCAGGGCTGAAGGAGAGCCTCGGGGAGTGTCTGTGTGTGTGCATGTGCCTTCTCTGAGTGTCTCCTGGAAACCAGTAAACCCCCCAGCGGGTTCCAGAGGGGCCTGACAGAAGGATGAGATAATTAAGTTTCTGTGAGTTTCATCCGAAAGGGTGAGCTGAAAGAGGAGAGAAATCATTTTTAGCTAAGGAAAGGCTTTCACACGAGCTTACATGTTATGAAGCACTAGGGAATCCACTCATTAGGGTGCCTTTTCAAGCTGCAGGAATGAACCTGAGGCCCTGAAATCAACTAAACCATGAGAATCCAGCTGATGGGTGAGTGCCATTGGTGCTGTTCTCCATGGAGCTGTCTTTCTCAGAGCAGCTTTTGGCTCCATTTCTCCCTTTTGCCCACATTTTATGTGTTTGGCCTCACAGTCTCTCTGTCTTGCCAAAATGGAGACACCCATGTTTCCCAGAGCAAAGCAAGGGCATCATGTGAAGTCACAAAGGTTGAGCTCTGCCACGAGGGTCGGTGTGAACAGTGCTTCCTCCCTTGCCCCTTCCAAGCCTGGAACATTGGAACATCCATAGAGGGTCATTCCCAAGTTCTTTTAGTGTGGAATGTTGCACAGTGGTCAGTGAGCCAGCATCTAGGCTGGCAAGACTCCCTCCTCCTCCTCCTCCTCCTAGTATTTTCCCTGCTGTTAACAGTTTTCATTGCAGACATCCATCACCTCACACAGTGGCACTCAGTGACCTTGGGGGAATTTTGTTTCTCTGACCTCGTTCAGTCTCCAGTTGGGGCCAGCTAAACTTAAATCCTCCTGATCATCCTTCAGCAACGTCATTACTGTGTTGCCCAAAGGAAAGTCTCCTTTTGTGTGCCCCGAACCTGGCTCCTGTTACTTTCCTGTGATGTCGTGTCATTCTTGTCTTAGGCAAGAGTGAGTAGGTCCTCTCCACCACCTTCTCCCTGCCACTGATGGTTTCCTCTGCATCTCCCCTATCCTGACCCTTTTCCAGACCTGTGTCACTAGTTCCTTGCAGAGAAGCCATTACAGCCCTTTGATCTTCCTTGTTGCCCCCTTTGTGCCAGCAGCTGTGATGTTGGCCCTGCCACCCAGACAGCTACCGTGAGGAGGTGCAAGGGGTTGTCTAGCAGACTGTGACTTCAGTGTGAGCCAAATCAGGCTAATTTCTCCAATTGCAGAGGTTAGTTGATCTGGAAATGGCTACAGACGATGAGACAGCTCATTAAAGTGGCTGAAAATTAGCAAGCCTCAGAGCTTTTCTAAAATTAGAAATCATCCCTGGAAAGGCAAGCCTATCCCAAATATCCTGCTATAAGGCAGACTCCTTTAGATGACAGGAGAAACATCCTCGCACTTTACTATCAACTTCAGCCCCATGATATCTCCGGTTCATCGTATCAAACCAAATTGGGTGGTATTTTTTGCTGTGCATAGAGCCTGTTAAGCTCAGAAGAGTCTCAGTATCACCTTGTAAGGCACTTTTTCTGCAGCCTTTAAGCAAAGGGAGTGGCATGCTAAGGGGAAAGCATCCTGTCATATCTCTCATTCCTGATACCGAATTCTAAGTCCATCTGTATTTCCATCTGCCTTCACCTGAGAGACTGAGGGCAGAGCAGTTTAATTATGGGACTCACTGCTAGATCTGACAGGGGTGTGTATATCTCCAACTAATTCAAACTAAATCTCAAATTGGCTTTTTCAGATTCTTTTCTTCATTCAAAAGTGCTGCTTTAGATCAACCTTGCTTTGAAACACAAGCAGTGTTCAGGGTTTGAAGAGAGTTCATTGATAGGGAATAGATGGCAGCCCCTGCCCTGTCTTCCTCTGGATCTCATGGATGCTCGTGGATGTGGGACAAAAGAAACCCCAAAATGCAATGCCCTGCCTGGAAACTTTCTCTTAGCCACACCCAAGCCTGGTGAAAGTAAACCTTGTCCTCTCCTGAGCATCCTCCTGGATGTCACAGAGGGCTGGCAAGAGGTGACACAGGGTGGGAGAACAGCCACAACCTCCAGGAGAAGGCAGAGGGGACATGTGCAGTGCTGTTTTGTCTCGTGAAGCCCATCCCTGGGCACTCATGGGGTGAGGCATCTGTGCAATGAGCTTTTTGTGAGCAGAGACTGGTGTACATTTGCCAAAGAAGCCTGAGGGAGGACCTGTGGCTCCTGCCAGCACAGAGTGGGTGCTTTTGGAGAAGATCCTTGTTCATAGAATGGTTTGGGTTGGAAGGGACCTTAAAGACCATCTAGTTCCAATGTCTCTGCTGCTGGCAGGGACACCTTCCAGTAGATCAGGTTGCTCTAAGCCGCATCCAACCTGATCTTGAGCACTTCCAGGCATGGGGCATCCACAGCTTCTCTAGGCAATGAGGGTAGGAATTTGAGGTAGCCCAAAGCTAGGGGTGAGGGAGGGGAAATTGCTGACAGTGCTGTGGAATTTATTTTGTTCTTGCAGAGGCCAGAAAGCTAGAAAAACTCAGTTATCAAAATGCTTTGCTCCAAGTCATTTATTCATGCTGCGTTCCCGTGTCCAGCCCTGCTTGTGTAATGGCCGGGAAAACTCTTATCAGAGACTGATACCAGAGTCTCAGGAGGGAAAAAAAATCTCTGAGCAGTTTGCTTTTGCTTCCAGAAACACAAAGTTTAAAAAGCAAACTAAACTGTCTTCTTGCTGTTGGTGTGCTCACGTGGCACAGGCTGACTTGCTCTGGTGGGTTGGTCGGCTCTTGAGTGTGGGGCTGAGTGTAGTCAGTGGTGGCAGCTGGGTTTTGCAAACAGACTTGGAGAGCACCAGCCCTGATGTGCATCGTGTGAAATATGTATGGCTGTAGTATCATAATGTATGTGATAAGTGGAATATCACGTCCTAGGCTGCTGGGGCATCCTGTTTGGTTGTTGCAGCCCCATGTCCTGTCAGCCTTCAAAGAGGCCACAAGGTACAATCCTGGGTGACCTGTAGATGCCCAGGGAGCCACTGGCTCTGCCTATGCCGCTCAGGTACACCCACCCACCTGCCTGCACCTCCTCTGGGTGCTGCTCCAGTGCCCCACAGAGGATGTGCCATGGCAGGGCGGCTGGGAGGGATTTCAGCTAGGAATAACAGAGTGGGATACAGAACAGCGCTGAATAGCAGGAAATAATTCCAGATAACAAAATCCATGCACAGCGGCAGGAATGCACTGGAGGCTCTGCACATGGACTATTCGCAGCCAGCCCCGAGGCAAGAGCTGGGCTCCAGGTTCTTCCTGTGGACCCCTCGCTTTCCGAGCACCTTCCCACTCGCAAAAGCGCCGTGCAGCTTTCGGCAGAAGGAGTTACCCAGAAAAGGTTGCTTTAGTCAATGAGAGTTGAAGAATGCCAGTGCTGCCCATTCCCATGCTAAATGCTGCAGGTGGATGTGTGGTGGGTGGCTGCACTGGTCCCACGTTGGGACTCAGAGTCTGAGCAGTCTCATCAGGTTTCCATATGACAAGTTCAACACTTCTCACTGGGAGTGGACCTGATTATGGAACAGTAATTTAGATTTGGAGATAACTGAGGTCAGAAGAGACCTTTGGAGGTCTCTAAACCAACCTCCCACTCAAGGCAGGGCCAGCTTGAAGCTAGGGCCAACTCTGGAGGTATATCTTGTTACTCCTGGTCTTGTCCAGGCAGGTTCTGCATATCTTCAAAGATGGACATCACCCCATCTGGGGTTTTTTTGTTCTACCCCTCATTGTGAAGCCTTTTCATTACATTTAATGAGACTTTTCTGTTGCATCTCATGCTATCCCCGTGCTTCTCCCAGTAGAGTTTGGGTTCATCCTTTCTACACCCTTCAAACAGGAGCACTCCTGGACCTCCCAGGGTTTCCCCTATCCTTCTTTCTCAGTCAGTTACAGCTTGTCTGGTGGTGTAAGTACAGCCTTGCTATTTGGTGTTTTGTTTTTCCATCCCATCCTTAATCAGGCGCTCCAGCATCTCATCAGAAATGCTGTCAGTGCTCTCACATCCCAGAGAGAAATCTTTATTTTCCTAAGATTGACCATGCAGCACAAGGCTACTGAAATCTTTCCAACTGGAGAACTCCCGTAAAATAAATATGAAGGGAAATGTTTTCCACATTGTGTCACTTCTGTGTTGCTTGTCCCATTCACAGAGGGCAGAGGTGGGGAGCGGGTCCTCCAGCTCCCACCAGTGTACCTGTAGCTCCGAGCCATCCCAGACCCTTCCTTCCCTGGCAGCAAACATCTCTGATGGCAGGAGCTGTTTATAAAGCTTATGTTTTTTTAAATGATCTTACAAATAAATAGGCTTTAGCCCGGGTTTGTGCCTGATCTCCTTGAAACCCCCTCTCACCCAGCCGTGACTGATGCTCGGTGCAGGACGTCTCCTGCTGGCTCTGCTGCCCTTGGGTGGATGTCACATGTAGTGCTTCCGCGTGTGCTCTGAAGCCTAATTACACCTCCAAGAGTGGGAAAAAAAATCCCAGGAGGGAAGGTCAGTTTGACAGCCTGAGATATGCGCTGGGTTGGGGGTTTTTTTGCATCACCTTCCCTCGGTTCCTCAGCAAGGAAGAGCCTCTTTGTACCCCAGCAAGGTTTCCTGTGCCCCGCAGGGTGTTGCAGCTGCAGCGTGGTGTTATTAGCGCTGCCAATCATGGCTCCCCCAAAGCGGTGCTGATAATGAACCCACCGTGAACTCAGCCACGGCTGGAGCGTGATCAGCAGGGAACAGCCTCCATCCCTTTGAAGGGTGCGAGGAGCGGGGCTGGGACCTGTCTGTTCCCAGCATGATGTGGAGAGGTGCTTTGAGCAGGCAGTGGGCATCAGGAGAACCACGGGGGGAACTGGAAGGGCAGGAGTGGGGCTCTGGGAGTTCCTGTTTGCTCTGGGGCTTGGGGATATTGGGGCTGTGTGAGAGCAATCAGCCAGCAGAAACATTACCTGTGCAGACAGAAGGGGCTTCCTTGCTGCTTACAAATCTACTTCCAAGCCACATTTCCTTTGAGTTAGCATTAGCACAGGGAGGGGAGAGGTGTTCTTGCATGAATAATAAAACCAGCATCCTCCTGTCCATCAGACAAGATAAAAAGCCCCCAGGGACACAGGGGAAGACAACATTATTATACAGGTCACCAGGAGGTTATTCTGCAGTCCTCCTGTATGGGGCTTCACTCACTGGTGCTGGTAGCACCAGCCACAGTAGGGGACCATGTCCCTCC
Source organism: Oreocharis arfaki (assembly GCA_013398015.1). Taxonomy (NCBI): domain Eukaryota; kingdom Metazoa; phylum Chordata; class Aves; order Passeriformes; family Paramythiidae; genus Oreocharis; species Oreocharis arfaki. The sequence continues at coordinate 103,430 of VZRR01012883.1, read as the reverse complement.
TACAGGGCTGTGGGGAGGGGTGGGCAGGACAGGATCCGCCCCAGTGCCACCTTACACGGTCCAACAGCTGTAATTGTTGCAGATGGCAAAAACAGTAGCACCACTGAAGGACCCAAGCCACTCTATCCCCCTGTCCCAGGCATGATCTTGCCAGGATGGCTAAATTGGTGGCAGCCTGGAGGGGACATAAAGGTGACACAGTGACTGGGAAGAACAGTGAGACCTTTCCAGGTGTTGTGGTCCTTCTCACATGCTCCTCAAGTGTGAACTCCTCTCTGCCACACCAGATGTGCCAGGAGCCAGAGGGAAAACGTGCTCAATGGGGTGCAAGACTAATCTGCACTGCAGAGTGAAAACTGGGGGCATGTGTGGCTGGGACAGACTCATGGCTTTCTGTGGATATGGTGGCACTGCCATTGGCAGCTGCTGGCTGCAGGGGCAATGACAGGAGCCATCCTGCACCCAGGGCCCCTCTGGTTCTAGGCAGATCTGGGACACAAGCACCTGCTTGCCCTGCTGTGGGGTTTCCTGCTTGAATCGCTCAGTCCCTAGCTTCATCTTGGTGTGAGGAATTTGCCCGATGTCATGGCTAGGTCGCTCATCCTGCCTGCCACCTTGGATTAGATCCTGTGATTTGTGTCAGATCAGATTTTGGAAGGTTTATCTCACAGTGCTGGTGTGCAGTGCTGGTGGGCATGAACTTGATGTCAGGGGGAGAAAGAACAAGACAGAGATTTCCTAGGAAGTATACATGTCCTCTTCTCTTCTCTTCTCTTCTCTTCTCTTCTCTTCTCTTCTCTTCTCTTCTCTTCTCTTCTCTTCTTTTCTCTTCTTTTCTCTTCTCTTCTCTTTTGTCTCTATATGTGCTATAAGGGTGTGGTGGTAAAAATACTAGTATTTCAGATTAGAGAAATGTGGCTCAGAAGTTGATCCTAATTGAAAGAACTTCCCTTTCAGCTCAAAGCTAACAGCCTCTGACTGTTTCAAACTCGCTTCGGAGCTAAGATAATACTGGGTGGGCCACTCCTATAGGCCCCACCAAAAGCCATCTCTCTGTGTTGTCACTCTTTGATTCCTTCTCAGGATTGTGGCACTTGCCAAGTTCCCCAGGGATGGATACCTGGCTTTACTGACATTTAAATTATTATTTTCCTCACTGCTTTTCTTTTTTTTCTGAAACAGCATATAGGCTGGATGTCTGTGTTCACTTTGCAGAGAACAGGGGAGCAGAGAGGAAAATGCTGTCTGAATGTCCCTCACTATAACCATGACTATTAAAGCCTCTCTGGGCTGTCTGTTGAAGCTTTTGGATTATTAGGCACTTGGTGGCCCGAGATTCTCTGAGCTCTCTGCCCTGATGCCACCAGCTCTGTCACAGCATTGTGCCATCAATGGACAGCCACGGGGGATGTGAGGAACCTCACTCCTAGAGTGGTGGGGTGGTGATGGCTTAGATGGGACACTACCATCCATGGTGGTGTCTCAGCTGCTCAAGAGCAGCCACCTCTTTGGTTCAGCTCTTCTGGTTCCTCACCCAGCAGAAGGAACAGGAAGGGTCCCAACCACTGCCTGAACCCCCTCCAAGCATCCCTGCTAAGTACACTCAGCCAGTGAACCCAGCAGCACGACCTCACCTCTGCCAACCCAGCGCTCCATAAAACAACCAGCTCCAGGCAGCATCCAGCTGGAAAGAGCTCCGTTTCCTAAACTTTAACTTTGCCACGGCACTACTGAGGTGGAAAGCAATTGAGCAGCAGCCGAAGTTCTCAGCACCCAGGGAGGATTCGCATCACAATAGTAGCACGATGGGCACTTTTTTTAAACAAACAAGTTTTTAAAAGAAGTACTTGCCAAGTGTCAAAATATTTCTCAATGATATTAAGGGCCTTTGGCAGCCTTAATTTAACCGTGAAGGAACCTGATGCCAGCAAAGGACCGCACAGCTGGAAATTTGTGCTGCAAAGCACCATTTTATGGCTGTTAAGCTGCTGGCCTCTCAGCGTTGTAAAGCTGTTAAACAAACACAGCCCTTGGCTCACAACACGTGTCAGGGAGGCACAGTGTTTTGGCAGGAGCAGACTGATGGCAACAGGGGCTTCGAAAGAGCTGTGAAGAAATAGAAATAAGCAGAGAAGGAAAATTCAGGTGGAGGATGAGATGCCATCACAGCCTCATGCTGGGAGACGGTGGTCTTGGAAAGCATGCATAGGTTCACGTGGAGTTGCATCCTCCCCTGGTTTGGCACGAGCTGAGATTGCCGTGCACATATGGATCCCATATATCTTACTGCTGTCATAGCTGGTGGTCAGTAGACCCTTAAATCACTCTCTTGCAGGAAGGTGATATCCTAGGGAAGCCTAAATGCGGAAGATTTGGATGGTATTGATAGCTTTGAGTGGGGAAATAGGTATCCCAGGAGGAGGGGCCACGTGCTGCAAATGGCATATCCTTTGCTGCATATGGTGACATGTTGAAGCAAGCTGCTTTACTGCCAAGAGATGCTCCAAGAGCAGCCACAGCCTGGCAAACACAAGCTGAGCCCTGGTCCCAATAAAGGCACAGCAAATACACAGGGAAGAAATAAAATCCACTTGCTGAGCCCAGTACTCAAAAATTCAGAGAAAGTGTCCACAAAAATAAGGAGGTTCCTGTCTATTTCTTTACCATTTACTTCCATTCTCTTCTAGTATCATTGCCTATTCCTCTGGCTTGGAAGCTGATCTTAGGAGGCAGCAACAGCTGGTCCTGCTGTGGGGAAGTGTGGTGGGAGATGCCTCCAGCTGTGCTGCCTGCAGCCATCTGTCCAGGACAGGCACTCCAGAGACTGCTGCCATGAGCTCTTTTTCTGGGTCAGAAGCTGTATTAGAAGAACAGCAGTGACTCTTTATCATCAGGAGGGCACCATGCAGAGGTGGACAGAGTGCTCTTCCCAGGCTTGTGGGGCTCCTGCCCTGTCCAGTGGTCCCATGCTCCAGTGATACTCCAGCTCCTGAAGCTTTCCAAGAGATTTTGTGCTGGCAAGACCCATTCCTTCGCAACCAGCATATGTTAAAACTTATCGAAAAACCACCAGACTGTGTGTGTTATACTGTTTTCTCTGCCAGATTTTGACTGTGTGGTACTTTCCGTTGCTACCAGACAGACCAAAGAGAACTGGTGGAGTTGTGGTTCTCACACTGGTGATAAAAAGGGAAGTCGTGGTGGCATCATTTGTCTTGCTTGCAGCAGTTCCTCCTGGTTTTTCCACGAAAACTCTAAATTCTAGAATCTAGTTTCTGTACCTTGTGGGTTTTGTAATGCAGTGTCTCAGCCATGAAGGGAGGCTGCAAAGTTGGGCTCCAAATGGTTGGAAAGCAACAAGCTAAGCAGCAAGGACTGGTGCTGGATGTCTGCATTCAGGTTCTGGTTCATGTGGTTGCACAACTCCATCTTCTTGCAGTCCCCTTACTGATGCATGCCCATGTCTTAGTCCTGCCAGGTGGCTGCAAAGAAATGACTCAGTGTTCACAGGAAGAAGCTAATGGGACTTTACCACCTAAAACTAGAAAAAAAATGTTCATGAATTTGTTTCCCAATGCTTTGGGTGATCCGTTTTGGGGAGATTGACTAGCAAATTATTGCTGCTGCCTGGTGAAATTGTTTTTTTCCCTCCCTGATGGACACAGCTCCACTGTGTCTATTTTGTCACTCAAAAGCAGCCATTTTGATGAGAAGTGGATGAGATTAAGCCAAAATCTGCCAGCCTTGCACGTCCTCTTGCTAAGCAATTTGCTGCTTCGCTGCCTTTGGAAGATTGCACTGAAGTTGCTTTCCCGGCACCAGGAGCCGTTTTGAGAATTAGTGCAAAACTAATTTGATTACAAATCTCAAAGACACCAACAAAAGCTATTTTTAAGCTTTTGAGAAGTATGGTCTGAATCAGACTGTTCAGGGAAGACATCACGGGAGTTTCTTACCCTTATTTCAGCCACGAAATTCTTGAAAATTGCAGAATCCTGGTGCAGTTGGCTGGCTGAGATCTAGCACATGCCCATCACCAATGTGCAAAGCCTGTGGTCAACCCCTGGGGAGCATCATGGGGGACCCAGCACACTGCTCGCCTTTCTGCCTCTCTTGGGTTACTAAAGGTGTTTGTGGCTGTTGGTTCTTCCTTAGAAATATTGTGTGCTTCCTCATAACCCAACCTCTTATAATCATCAGAACTCCAAAACTGGTTATATATAAAAATATAAATAAGGTAAATCTCATTTTAAAAGCGCCACTGTCCAGAGCTGAGGCAGGATGGTGGGGATCACATCCCCTCCCTTGGCATCCTCTGGTACAAACTGAGGTCTGTGTCAGGTAATGCAGGAGCACTGGTCATAATTCCCATCATGCTTATCCACATGCACCTCTCAAACCTTTGCTGCCTTCAAAGACAGCCTGAACAAGCTGTTTTGAGGGCTGTGTTTAGATGTAATCCTTCCCTAGGCCATGGGAGCTGAGGCCTCTGCAAGGGAGCATATCTCTGCAAAAGGGGGCAGCTTGAGGTGGTCCCTCACCCTGTGCATCCGTCACGCAGGTGCCATGATCCTCACGCAGAGCACAGCCCAAAAAAACACACTGCCCACCTCATGGGATGGGCAATTACACCTGCACAGTTTTCCCTGTAAGTTCAGTTTCAGCCACATTTTCCTAGTGGCTATTCCCCCTCCTGTGGGCTCCCAGCTGTGTCTGGCATGGGGAGGGCAGCAGGGCCGCAGCTCTCAGGGCCAAGGCTGATGGCTGACATTTATTTTGCTGGTTTGCTTCAAGCTCCACAACCCCGAGTCCATCCCATGGGTAGTTTGGATGGGGGCAGCGGCCAGCAGTGCTTGGAAGAATCAATGATAACCTTTTCCTTTGCTAAGGAGATACCTATGTGCCAGGGAGCAGAGGATGCTGAAAAACAAATGAAGCTGGGATTCTGCACGGGTCTCCCTGGCATTATTCCTGATATTTAAAAAAACAAACCAGTTCTCCTTTGGTTTTATTAGTCTTTATATCCTGGCATTTAAACAGAGATGGGATTGGCATGGTCAGTATCTGCAGACACATCCTAAGATGCTCTCAGGGATTTCTCTGAAGGTTAGGACACCCAGGGTGCTGCATCCAAAGTGCCTCAGCTCCTCTGAGGCGCTGGAAGGCATTTTGGCACTGCAATGCCCGGTAATGCCATGGCACAGGTTATCCCGCATCATGGGGAGAAGGGCATTGGGGTCCTGGGAACATGGCTGGGCTGTAGGGTAAGAGCAAGGTTCCTCTGAGCCCCAAGACTTTTGGGCATCTTTTGGGGTCATCTTACGCTACAATGCTGTTTCAGTATTTAATTTTCCTGGATTTTAGTATCAAACTGAAGAACTGAGCTGAGTCTGTGCACCTCTTGCAGGTATGCCTGAGCAGCATCCCAGAGCACCCCATGGTGGAGACGTGTCGCGTCCTTCTGTGTCACCCTGTGCCTAGCAGTGTTTTTTTGCTCTCACAGATTCAGCAGTGGGGTTCATGCTTGCTCTTGTCTTGGTTTCAGGCATGGAAGAAACGCTGGTTCGTCCTGCGCAGCGGTCGGATGAGTGGCGACCCCGACGTCCTGGAGTACTACAAAAATGACCACTCTAAGAAACCCTTGCGTGTCATCAACCTCAATTTCTGCGAGCAAGTGGACGCGGGCCTGACCTTCAACAAGAAGGAGCTGCAAGACAGCTACATCTTCGACATCAAGACGAGTGACAGGACCTTCTACCTGGTGGCTGAGACTGAGGACGACATGAACAAATGGGTTCGCAGCATCTGCCAGATCTGTGGCTTCAACCAGTCCGAGGAGAACACAGGTACCATAAGAGGTCCATGGCTAAGGGCATCTTCTCTCCTGTGCTCCCAGTGGGCCTGGCTCCTCTTTCAGATCATACCTGTAGGAGGGGGGTGCAGCCTGCCACCTGTGGGGGTGGGGGGCTGAAGTGGGAAATGGATGGACATACTGGAAACTTTCATGAGGCTTTCCTGTCTTTGACATCTGATGAGCTGTCTTGGCCTCCGTGAGAGCCAATCACCTAATTAATTTTTATCCTCCATAACTGTAGACCTTTCAGTCTCTTACAAGAAGTTGGTGGTGTTTGGGGACTTTTTTAGCTGCAGCCTTTGTCCCTATCCATCACCAAAACCTTTTGAGAGTGGTGGGAACCAGCAGTGAAAATCCCCCTTGTTCAGTGGTTTCAGTCCCTTGGTGGAGTAGGGGGAGAAGCTTTACTGGAACCATTTTCCTCTCCACTGCGGTTTTCCCCACTGCTGCAGGCTCTCATGTGAAGGACAGACATACTCTCTGCACGTGCATCCCCATCTCTTCCTGGGATCCTCAGGGAAAGCACTGGGAGGGGGGAAGGAAAACTCCAGGTAGTTTATGTGCAGTCATGGGACCTATTGTCCGAGTTGTGCTCCACCATCCAAACTCAGCTGCACTTAGGCAAGCCTCTGCATTAAGCACTGGTGAGCTTCCTCTGCTTTCCCAGTACCACGAGGGCACACCTAAATCCTGAGTGAGATGGGATCAGGAGTGAGCCTGGGGTGCAGCTCTGCAGTCACCTGCCCATCCCATTACAAAATAAATTCCACAGCACTGTCAGCAATTTCCCTTTCCTCACCCCTAGCTTTGGGCTACTCAAATTCCTACCCTCATTGCCTAGAGAAGCTGTGGATGCCCCATCCCTGGAAGTGCTCAAGACCAGGCTGGATGGGGCTTAGAGCAACCTGATACCTCTGGGTATCTTTGCTTCATCTCATCCACGGTCCAGTCTCATCCAAGGGACTCCAGGCCTGTGCTCTGTCTACATGAAACTCACTGTAATAACGTCCAGCTTGAATCTGTTTTGGTCCCTCGTGGAGCAGCTGCCATCCGCAGGAGCTGAAACCCTGCCAAGAGCTTGTCAGGCAGGACAGCAAACAAAGCACCGCAGCAGCGCGGATGCGATCTTCGCTGACTGACGCATGAAACAGGATGTCACCTTGGCAATGGGTGCACAAGTGGTAGAAAGGGTCCTTGATAACATCGCCAGCCAGGTCTTTCAGGGAAAGGTCAGGCTAAATAAATTACATACCGTTTCAATGTCAGCAGCACAGCCCTCAAGGTTCAGCAAAATGGTTCAGGCCCCTTTTTTAAGAGCTGTTTCATTGCAGGATTTTCCATTTTGCGTGCGTTCAGCTGGGGGAACTGTTTTTCTTCTCATTTAGTAAAATGAGCTTTCAGCCCAGCGGCAGCAGGATCGATACGGGACTTCAGTGAAATACAAATCTGGGCAGCAAAAGGAAAAACAATCTCCCGCTTCCAAGTACATCTGTCCCAAAGGGCACACAGGGATCATCAGGCTGCAGAGATCCAAGCACTATTCCCTGCAGGATCATGGAGTGACATCAGCAAAAGAGGAACAAAAATCCCTATTTGTAACAGAATCACAGCTCGTTAATGCTGTAGGGAAAGTACCCACTTGAAACAGTACCCAGCTGCCAAAGCGTGATTTTCTGAGTAAGCCAAGAAAAAGCCTGCAATGGCAAATGCAGCAGATGTGTCCAGATGCTGCAGCAAAGAGGGAGCATGAATTATTCAGGGCTGGTGCTTCGCTTTGGTCCTTGCCGAAGCAGTGACCCCATGCTCACCTTTCCTTCACCATCCCTGCTAACTAATGACAAATAAATCGTCAATTTCCCGAAGTGGGTAGTGTTCATTTGAAGAACCCATGGCCTGAGGCTGGGTGGAGAAGTTGAGGGATCGTTGGAGCATGATGGGTGTTGGGAGTCTTGTCCATCTTGGCAAATACAAGCTCATCACACATCCTTCATGAGGTGTCAGCTGGAGGGAGTAATGAAGCAGTCATAGCAATGTTTGTAGCTGTGCTGTGCTCCCTCTTCATCACCCCCTTGAAGTCAAGAGTGGATGGATGGGAGAGGATCAAAAGTTTGTGCGAGATTAAGGCAGTTCCTGGGTAGAAACAGAGCTTGGGACACTTGGCATTTCATCCTCGGACCTTCCTCCCCTCATCCTCAAGCTTCTCTGTGCCTTGTGGCCTCTGCCTTGTAGAAGGAATGAGTCAGTAATTGGATGAACCAAAAAGGGGAGGAAAAGGTAGCCATCATGGGCAGGAATAGCTGCATGCTAATTGTAGCAATTAATTAACTAAACCTTCTTCTCCCAGCAGACAGGCAGCGTGGTGGAACAAGATCAGAAACTGCCAGGGAAGCCACTGTGCACATTTTTCTGGTTGTACTTGTTCCTGGGTGTGTGACTGCTTTATACTGGCCCAAAAACCTTGCTGGGTCTGGCCCCACAGCCAGGCTGTTGCCAGCTGGGCTGTACTCACATCCCAGCTGGGGGAATGCTGCATCACCAGCAAATGCATCTGCTACAGCTGCCATCATATGCTGAATTACCTCTTCCTCAAAGGGGCACCCCACATCGGCTGAGCCCCAGCCACCCCTCACTAGTTTGCTTATAACCCACGTGGTGATGGAGGACAAACCCATTTTAGCTTTTGGGGCAGTTTGGGTAAAAGCCTGTTCCACCAGCTCCCCGTGATGGTAGGGAAAAGGCAGGGTAAAAAGGCTTTTTAGCATGATTTAGTAAGCAAATGGGCAGCCTGGAAGCAGTGATACAAACTGGCTGCAAACCCTCTGCACCAGTGTGGGACCATACTTAGGTGCTGCCCGTGCTCCCAAAAGGCGAAACAGCTAAAAGACAAACAGATTTACACCCTTTGATGCTTTTTTTCCATTTGCAGCTCGATGGGAGAGTGTAAATTTTCTGTCACTTGGTTTTCACATTAGTCCTTCATGTCCTGTCTAGACAGGGGGACTCTCAGGATTAAGAAGTAGGCTGGACTTTAGGGCAGTTTAATGTCATGCTATGGCTCACTGCTGGTTTTGCTGACCTCCAGCTGCATTATACATCTGGTTCAGCGGAAGGAAGCTCGTTTCAGCCTCGGGCCTGAATGTCAGTGAGGTGCTGGGTCCTGCCTGCTGTCCCAAGGAGCAGCCACTCAGCAGAGCTGCCCCAGTGGCTTTGTTCCCTGCCCTGACCTGAAAATAATTGCGGAGCAGCACAATTGCATCTGCCAAGAGAAGGGAAATTAAATTGATTCTAAAGTGTTTACCCAGACTGTGGCAAAGCTCTTTGTTTCTGTTAACACCTATTTACTTTGGGAGCTAATTACTATTTTTGAACAAGCAGAGCCTCACAGGATCCCGGCTCCTCTGCGTGTCTGAGGAAGCCGACCGTGCTCAAGGAAAGTAGATTTGCTCCTGTCTCAGTGCTGCCTTTACACTGCAGTTTGCACTGCTGCCACCTTGAGTGATTCAAATACAATGGGGGGAGTCCAGCCAGGGACCCAGGGCCACAGGCTACATGAGAAAGGCCAGCGCGTGGGTATTTCAAACCATCTGCGTTTTCCCTGCCCTAGTGGGCAGGCAGCCAGGGCTCAGCTGTGAACTGGATTTTCTCATATGCTTTGTTTGTTGAAGTTAAAAAAAATACCAGATCCCACTAAACATATCTCATGTGCCATTAACCCTTTCTGAAGCTGATGCTTCACCCAAAACCCCTCCTTGTCCCGTTCCCAATATGACAGAGGTGCAGCTACGGCAGCCTGTAGTTTAATTTCTCACGAACCAGCCTGTCCCCATGCAGTGAGCATGTCCTTGCAGGGGCCCTGTGCAAGGATTAGTTATTTTGAAAGAGTCAATAACTTTATTAACTTTATGTCAATTTACTGTGCCACCCTCAGCACCTCCCTGGAGCTCCTTTTCTACCTCCTCCATGGAAAAGGGGCTCTTTCAGGGGCTTGGATTTGTGAGTGCTGAGCAAACACGAGTGGGAGTTTAAAAGCTTGTTTATGCACATCATTAATGCCCCTGTGCTAGAGGTTTAACCCAGACATGGAACCAGGGAAGGGAATATTTTTGGGTAAGTAGACGTCTTTGCTCTGAGCTGAAAGCTCCCTCCGCTTGGAGAGGGTGAGGAAGGCATGGGAAAAGGATGGCACTGGGCTCCTGCCCTTGATGAGTTGTGTCTGGCAGCAGTAGCCTCTCCCACCCAGTCCAGGCATGTTGTCTTTTTTTTTTTTTTTTTTCATCTGGTACCTATTTCTTTTATTTATTTCTCTGCTTTCTGACATGAAGTTGCTCCAGGGCAGTTCTGGGTTCTGGCTAACTCCCCACTCCATCTCCAAGGCTTGGCTTTGATATTTTACATCATGAGAGGGATCAATCCCAGCAATCCCGAGGCTTTTACTGTCCCGCTGCACATAGGTCAGGGCTGAGCATTAAAGTTTAATGGAGATGTGTCTCTCCTTCCTCCTTCAACTCAGACGTGCTCATTCTAGCAGTTTGATGGGTCAGCCTCTGGATACCAGTCACTTTCTGCTCACGCTGGTGAGATCTGCCCCTCATATGCATGGGTCTCTCTGGCTTGGTGCTGCCCCAGACCCTCCACCAGTTTCCCCCTTCCAGCCCATGAGAGCAAATTTATTGCTCTCACTTGACTTGCTTTGGCTGGGGGTCCAATATGGGCCGCTGGCTGGTCGCTCCCCAGCCTGCTACCTGCAAGTCTGTGTTATGAGCCCATCTGGCTGCTCTTGCACCCACCTCACTTCTGTCCCAAAAACATGTTTGTCCCACCATCAGGCCAGTGATACCTCAGCCCCATCGATTCCTTGTAGCCAGGTTTGCCTGGGTGTTTGCCCAACAAAGGGAGTTCGAGATGGACCAGAGAAGAAAACAACACAGATAGCCCTGAAGACTTGTTGGGAGGACAGGAGGTGCCCAAAACTCAGTGAAGAGGCTGTGGGCTGCAAGACTGGAGTAAAACCAGGTTTGAACATTGTATACCACGCACCTCTCCCAAACACTCCCTACTCACCAATGTTCCCCATCCCTGCAAGCAGGAGCAAGGCACCAGGGAGCCCGTGCAAGGTGACAGTTCCTGCATTCCTGCCACCACTGCCTCTCCTCAGGCCAGGAAGAACCAAAGCAGAGGGGAAATGCTATTAACTCACAAGATCAGGTACTTCCTTGCTATTGTGCCTAGCACATGCCTCCTTCCTTCCCTACTTGTGCCCTGGAGGAGTTACAAGCCCTGCTCCCAGCCAAGGAGTGTGCAGAGGCTGAGGAATGTGGGATGAGAAATGGGGGCAAGAAGGGACATGTGGGGGTGTCCTTGTGTCCCTGACAGCACCCAGACGCTGCTGTGTGTTGTTTTGGGATCTGCAGGCAGCACTGCCACCTAAGGGCAACAGAGAAGGCAGCCCCTTGTGGAGCCTTGTGCCCTCAAGTGGGCCTCAGTTTCATAGAATCATAGAATGGTTTGGGTTGGAGGGGACCTTAAAGATCATCCAGTTCCAACCCCTCGCCATGGACAGGGACACCTTCCGCTAGACCAGGTAGCTCAAAGCCCCATCCAACCTGGCCTTGAACACTTCAGGGATGGGGCATCCACAGCTTCTCTGGGCAACCTGTGCCAGTGCCTCATCACCCTCCCAGGAAATAATTTCTTCCTAATATATAATTTAAACCTTCTCCCTGTCAGTTTAAATTCATGCCCCCTTGTCCCACTTGAGTCTTTAGCTCCTTTTGACACAAGTCACCTGGTCTTGACTCCATCTTTAAGCTCTGGTATGAGTTACACTTGGATATGAGCTCACATGGAGGCCAGTCTGTCCCCTGGCAGACAGTACAACAGGCAATGAACAAGAGTATGGTTGAGTTGAGCTTGATCCATGGGATGAAGGGGGCGTATCTGGTTGGATTCTCTCCAGCTATCCCACCTTCCCATGCTTGTTCACCTGCCCAAAGATCGAATGTCCCCTGCTCCATTTGGGACTTGGAGGAAGCCTGTGTTGGGACAGGAATGTGGAGCCTTGAGCCCTGTACTCTGACCTGATGTCCCACCATACACACAGATGCAGCCTTTTCCTCAGTGTTCCCATCAATACTTTCAGCACTCAGTGTCAAGGAACTCCCTCTTTTAGAACATCTGTGTCACATCTAGATCCACTGGTTGCACACCTCAAGGGCATTTAGATCAGACCCCCGTCATCCTTTTCTGCCATGTTCTGAGTGCTCTTAACAAGGGAAACAGCTGTGGCCACAGATTCACTGTGGAGGACAAATGCAGTTGTCACATCTCGGCCCCAGGTTTGACCCAGCCTCGCTGGAATGGGTGGGGGAGACCTGGTGGCCCCAGCTCGCTTTGCACCAGGCTCATGGTTAAGCTTCAGGTGCATGCAAGCACCTTCTTTCCCAAGCCACAGTTCATTCCTTAGCCTTCCTGCCACTTTAAATTTGTTCCAAACTGCCCTGACCCTGGTTTTCCTGCTCCACAAACAGCAAGTTATTTTAAGATCTGACACTGTTCGGCTTTTATTTCTGTGTAAACAATACCGGAGATGGAGTGGTATTGGCACAAAGGAGCAGCTTGAGAGCAGTTAACTGCCTGCTGTCCTTTTCCCCCTTTTTTTCCCCTCTCCCTCTGGAGATGAGCTAGTTGAGATACTGATGAAGCTGCTGCTGAAGTTGAGGCTCTGCTGCTGAAGAGCAGAGCGCCACTAATGACCTGGAATTTGCTTCCTAGAAGACAGAAACAGGGAGACGTTCTTGCTGGTCTCTATCAGCCGGTGAGGGTGTCCTTGCTGTGATTCCCTTGGCAGTTTGGAGAGGGAACTAATGCCACTAAGAATGAGACATGTGTGGGTGGTTATAGTCTGTCCACTTCTAGGGAGAAAATGGAAAAATATGTCTAAAATGAGGCTAATTATTTGCACCCTGAAGTGCCCATTTCTTTCCCTTGGTTCCCCAGGGAACTAGGACTGATGAGCTCAAGTGTCCACTTTCTCCTAAGACTCTGCTGAGATGAATCCCACCTGTCTCATGATTGCTGTCAAGACCTCTGAGACAGCTGGATCTTCCAGTGGTACCATTTTCATCATTTCATTTACACCAGATGAGGATCAACCCCTCCTATTCTTCCACACCTTATTCCTCTTGCTGTATTCTGCTCTTCAGCCTGCTGAGTTCCCAGAAACATTGCAGGACCAGAGTCAACACTGCACTGCTGTGGTGGTCACTGTCCTTGATACCAAGAGCAGGTTTTCTGCCCATATAGGTGCCAAGAAAAGGACTGAGGAAAGAATGCAGGGGCTTTTAGCAAGGGAAAAGGTCTTAAGGTATCTTCATGATTAGAAAACCAAGCTTCTAGCTTCAAGATGTCTGATGGAATCAAATCTCTGACATTTGCAATGCTTGGATTGCCTTTCTTCACAGTGTGGATTTTGGAAATTCAGGAATTTTTGGGATTTTCTTAGATGTTTTTATTGTGACTGCGGACATTTTGAAGAGGTAGAACTGAAAATAATCCAGACGATATGTGAGCCTTGTGTTTGCAAACCCATAACTCAGCCATCCCAGAGAGTCCATCGGAAGATAAGTGTTAGTTGAGCCTCCTTTGACCATACCCAGCACTGATGGGAACTGGCAGAGGATGCAGGCATTTGTGGGAGCACAAGGTTTATAGGCAAAAAATGTTCTTATCTTGCTGCAAATAATAAAACCATCAACCAGCGTAGAAGAAAATTTATGCTCAGCTTTCAAAAAGGACCAACAGCCGAATACTCCAGCTCTTCTTGACTGTTTCCCAGCTGGCACCCAGCTCAAGGGTATCCAACTGGCCTCTTCTGAAGATAAACACAGAGCTGGAGGACTGAGGCCTTTGGGGAAAATCCTGCCCTTTCCTGGCCAAAGTCCCACTGGGTTAGCTGAGCTTAGGCTGGGATTTGAGCTGGGAGAGAAGGAAGAAATGTGAAAGTTCAAGAGGTTTGAAGTTTTTTTAGAACTGAAAGCATTGCCCAGCCTTTCCAGTCCAGGTTTCCTAGCAGAGATTGACAAGCTGAGTTCACATCTCAGCCCTGGCCAGGGTTGTCTCCTGGCCTGGCACCCAGAATCAGAAACCCATTTAACGTAATTCTTTGGTTTGTAATTGGCTTTCATGGCTATGAGGCCTGTCAGATGAGCTCTGTTAGTTTAATGGGCACAGAGGAATTTTTAGGGTGACTTACTGACCGTGGAAAAATTAGTGTGGCAGACGGTATCAGCAGTGCATCAAAAAACAAAACCATGCAAAGCCCTTGGAAACAAAAACAGCTGATGGACTTGGAGTGAAGTGACACTGTCTGAGCGGAACTGAGGGAGAGAGGGAGGGAGGGAGGCATTTTTGGGTGTCAGCCAACTGGGAGGAAACTCACAGTCAGATTTGCCTGCATTTATGTTTCCCAGAGGGGTCTTGGGACTGTTGTAGCCCATGTGCCCTAGTCTTGCACTTTGGGGTTCATGAAGCTGCCATGAATCTGTGTCTGCAGAGTTTCTCAGGCATCAGGGCAGGACGTGAACCCACAGGTGATGCCCAACACGTAGGAACCAGGCTGGGAAATGCGATGGACAGAGAGCCCCAAAATGCATGTGCAAGCAGGCTGGACAAGGGAAAAAAATCACCTTTGCAAAGGATAATTTTCTTGCAGTTTTTCCCAGCGGGACCCTTCCCCCCCCCCCCCCCAAGTAAATGTATTTCCCTATTTCTTTCCTCCATATATTTCACATTGTTCCCTCCAAAGCTTTGAGAGGCACCATGGTTTTATATGCCCTCCACACTGCTTTCTAAAACCTGCTAACAGCCAGGACAGGTTTAGACTCTCATTTCCCGGACCCCAATGCCTGTTTGTTTGCTGGTTTTTCTTGCTTTATATTTCCAATTAAAACCAAGCCTGAGCAAAGGGAAAGCTTTCTAAAGTCTTTAAAGCCTCCAAGTGAAGGCATATGGAGCAGGGAGGAGACATGAAGCTGTTGATTCCTGCGAACTTTCCATGACACCAGTCAGGGTTTGTTTCCAGACTGATTCTTATTTATGAATGCAGTAGCATTTATTACTGATTTTATCTGTAAAGATAGCATTTCTTCCCTAGATGGTTTCTATGCCTCAGTTATAATTACTGCCTGCTCCTCAAACATACTTTTGATTTATTTATTGTGGTACAATACCAGAGCTGTAATATTGTCAGTTACTTAGGGCTGTGGGGTTACACCTGATCCAGGAATGCCCCATGAATGCCCTTTCCATGCCCCAGCTCCCTCCGGGAAGGCTGAGAACATCTCTAAGGGTCCATCACAGTGTAGATGTAGCCAAGAAACCTGTCTTCTGTTATACTAGGTGCTGCACAAGCACTGAGCAGAAAGGCAGCATCTGCTGAAAAGGGTTCATCACTAAGGCATGGTATAGATGTGTTGGTGCACCTTTTTTCCTGTGTGCAGCCATTTGTTGTCAGAGGCAGATCAGCAATGGTGCCTGTTCCCTCCAAGCTGGAAATGGTCTTTAAAGGGATACATGGCCACAGTTCCTGATGCTTACAATCACTTTAAGCCACAGAAGATGAAGCAAATACTTAAAGCCGTGTGGGAAAAAGAAATCCAGCCCCCAGAAAAACCCAGCAAAACCCACCAACCTGAGTCTTCATCCTTGGAGATATTCAAAACCTGGCTGGACACAGTCCTGACCTGCTTTAGCTGCCCCTACACCTCTCTGGGTAAAGAACCTTTTCCTACTATCCAACCTAACCCTCCCCTGACACAACTTCAGGCCATTCCCGTGGGTCCTGTCACTGGTCACTACAGAGAAGAGATCAGTGGATCAGTGTCTTCCCCTCACAATGGAGCTGTAACTGCAGTGAGGTCTTCCCTCAGTCTCCTCTTCTCCAGGCTGAACTGACCAAGTGACCTCAGCTGCTCCTCACACGGCTGCCTCTGTGGTGGATGGTGAAGCTCTGGCTCATCTCAGCCCTTACTGGGGATGTAGCTTCCTTTCATACTTACTGGGTTGTTGTCACATGCCAAGGAACGTGACTTGTTTGCACCTTTGATTGATTGCCACCCTTTATATCTGTTTATTAAAATGGAAAATAGCATTTCACCTCAAAAATTTCATCATGTGCTCTCTCAGTTCCGCATGACCTAATCCCATCCCAGCCAGCACAGCCGCTTGTGCCAAGTTTTGGTATGATTACCTTCCATCGTTTCACTGCCAAACTGCCCCTGTGCTTGTACGCCGCTGCTTTTGGAAGTAAGCTGGAGTGGAGTGACTCATTGCAATTGCTATTTTATGGTTTTTGTTTCATAACTGACAATGAATCCTCTTTTTGAAGTGTTGGGCAGGTGTCTGGGCACTCGCAGATACTTCATCCCCTATAAAAGCGTAGTGAACGACTTCTGCGCTGCCTGTGGCTCCATCCTCACCTTCATCTCATGGCCGATCACCTGCCCTGCCAAGCACCACCTTGTTTGACATTGCTGTCTGTGTAACCCTCCCCTCAAGCCTGCGTGTGCTCTGCACAGACTAAACTTTGATATAAAGCCTTTACGATGATAATTATTTTTGCTGGCTTGCTGTGACGGTTCATATTGCTCTCCAGTGAGTCATGATGAAGTCTTTCAAATACCCACTTGAAATCCATAAATTCTGTGATGAATCTTTCTGCTGCTTGATGGTTGCTTTGATGATTAGTGTTAGGGTCAAAACATGGTCAACACATGGTCTTCCAAGTGAAAATAAAAAAGGGAGCTTATAAAAAAAAGGGAGAGTGACTTTTTACATGGGCAGATAGGGATAGGACTGGGGGAACAGTTTTAAACTAAAAGAGGAGAGAATTAGATTAGATGTTATGAGGAAAATCTTTACTGTGAGGGTGGTGAGGCACTGGCACAGTTTGCCCAGAGAAGCTTTGGATGCCCAGATGGGGCAGTGTTTAAGGCCAGGTTGGACAAGGCTCTGAGCAACCTGGTCTAGTGGAAGGTGTCTCTGCCCATGGCAGGGAGTTGGAATTAGGGAATTAGGTGGTCTTTAAGATCCCTTCCAACCCAAGCCATTCTATGCTCCTATGAAAATGCTGCCTTCCTCTCTTGAGATTTGTCTGAAAAAAACCTCCTGATAGAGCAGAAGACTGTTTTTCCCAGAAAGCACTGTGGTATCTCCTAAGTTGTTCTTTTTTTTTTTTTTTTAGTATCTCAATCCCAGTTTATTTACTGTGGCTTTTCCTCATCCCCATGATTCTAAGAAAGGGGGTGGATTTTGATTTTCATTTGAAGCTCATTCATACTTTTACAGCTTTATTACAGTTTTTAAATACCACTGTATCTCCTCTTTGGCATCAACATAACTCCTTCTGAGCATCTGAGATCCTGTTGGTTTTTCTGTGATGCTCCAGAATTCTTCTTCCACCATTTCTTCTACCTCTAAGAAGAACTCAAGAGAACAGACTTGGAAATGCTTTGAGTTTCTTTGGCACGATGCTGGAAGGACCACCCTGTCTTCTGCCCGCCAGTAACATTTTTATGGAGATAAATCCATGTTGTCCAAGTCCTGGGCAAACAGAGCTTTGTGTACTGAAAAATCCACTCATATCTCAGTGATGAGAACACATGCTACTGGTCTGCTGTCTCGTGGTGCTATCTGAAGGGAAGACCAGCCCTGTGTTCACAGAGCTATATGACACAGTGGTTTGTTTTACAGATAAAATGGCTCAAAGAATTAGTACTGCCATGACTGCAAGAATGCCCTCAGTCATATTAGATAAGTTAAAATATTTGGTTTAATAAGGTTTATAAGGGATGAAGTGACGCACAAATGAGTTTTCCCTGCGGGTGCATTGCTGCATGAGTGATCCCTGTGAAGTTCTCAGCTGTCTCCAGAGCAGCTGGAGTTGGGAGGTTGGAGCAGACTGGCTTCTAGTCTGGTCTGGTCCCAGTAGTCCCTGCATTCCCGTGGTTGTAGCCAAAATCCATTATATCCTGGCTTATTCCTCCCATCATCTCTGGAGAGAAATGGATCTAATGTGCTGTGTATTTGTCACCATACCACTTTTCATTCCATAGATGAAGGATGAAGATGGATCTCACCCAGATCTGTCTCAGCAGCCAAATACGCTAAGTTCAGACATGTGTCACGTCAGTAATTAAAATCCAAAATAAAATAAATCCCATTCCTGTGAGGAAGGAGGAGTGCTCAGCAGTTGCCTGCATGGAGTCAGAGCAGTCTGGGAAAATGCTGTCCTTGCAGCAAGTGGAGCAGGTGACAAGCCCAAAACAAACTCCCTTTCAAAGGCAGTGAAAATTCAGCATCTTCGTTTCCACTCCCTCTGGTATTCATTTTCATACTCCTTCAGTGTCGATTTTGATTCACACCTTTTCATTCTGAATTTGAATGAATTTCAGGAAAAAACAAGAATTGCACTTTCATATCTAAAAAGCACATGATTATGGTTTTCAGTCGAAGAGGGGCAATCTGCCCCCAAAAAATGATCCACTCTGATGAGAATGAATTGAAATACCTCGACCTTTTCCCCTTTTACTTAAAATTCACTTTTATCCTCTGAAGGTTTCTTGTAATTTCTGGCTTCAAGCAATCCCTTGGCAAGCTCCTGTTTTGATTAAATGGCGTTTTCCAGCTGGAGGATGTCAGAAGATTTTCAGCTGGCCCTAAGCCAAGCGCAAAGCACCAGGCAAGGCACCAGGCAAGAAGATGGGGATTTTGCTCTGGATGCTGGTTCCAGCTGTGGTGGGTGCAAGGATGGGTGAGATGCGAGGGAGGTGATGTCATCTGGTGCTTCTGGGTTTTAAGAATGGGCTCACCACACTTTGTGAGCTGGTTTGAGCAAGGAAGAGGAGGGTGAGGAAATGCTGAGTAAGCCCGTGGGGTGGTTCCCAACCCATGAGCAAGCATCAGAGCAGGGATGGTTTGCTCTGGTCTTTGGATGCCAGTGGATGTTTTGTTTTTGAGTCAGGCGATGAATGCCAAAATCCAAAACTATAACCGTGAAGGAGATTGTGATAAATCTGCCTTACCTGAGTCTCCTGAGGACCAAGCTCTGCACTAAGCTCCATTGCTCCACTAAACCCAGCTCTACTGCTGCTGTGTGTTAAAAATAACCACAAAACCAGCCCGTGCTTTAGAGCACAGGGTTCAAACAGCAACATCCATGCTGGGAGTTTGCTCTGCATCTCAGTGCAGAAATATCCAACGGGGGGAGACTTGCTTGTGCATGACCAGATGTGACGGGGACGTGGAGGGTGTCCAGGTGGAAACACTCATGCACAGGGAAAAGAAAAACAGGAACATAAGATGGAGCTGAACTGATGGTAACCAAAGTCCCTCAGGATGTTAAGCCCAGTGGGATTCAGGACTCCAGCCCACTCTGCATCTCCTTTAGCCACCCTCAGCTCTTTCTTGGGATGGTCCCAGAGGGGCACAAGCCATGGTGGATGGGGAATGTGGGGACAGGGACGCTGCTGGAACTGACCCTAACACAAAATCACTTGTGGGAGGAGCTGCCAGCCTCATGTTTCTGAGTGCAAATACCACACCGAAGTATTGCACTGCTTTCAACCCACGCCAGTTCTTGCCTTTGGCACAAGACACACTCACCACTCCCTGCCAAACCAGTACAGATGTTCTAACACCCACTAGAACCCAGATAATTACAAACAGAATCGAAAGACTGGTCGGAGTTGTTTTCTTTTCATTGCCTGAACTCTCAACTGTTCTCAAGCGAGATGCTTCCCACTTTCTGACATTGCTTTCAAAGACGTTTTTGTGGGACACATTGCTAATACTCACTTTATGATTAGGGGAATGCCTAGAAGCCCCAACCAGGATGAGGATCACACCATGCCTGCTGATGTAATGGCTACCACAGAGTGAAACAAGTGCAGGGAAGATGAGTACAGCACCTGGGAAAACAGTTTCGTGGGAAATTAGAGCTAGCTTCTAACCAGCAGCTTTTCAACCATGGCATTGCAAAGCTCAGCTCATTTTCAAATGGGTTTGGGGAGTGTTTTCAATGGGACAGAACCACGTGATCATCTGGTGGGCACAGGTCAGAAAATGCTTCAAGTCCTTTGCATCCAAGATCCTCCTGGGAGACAGTGCTTACCATGGAGAGATTGTGAGCAGCTGAGATAAAGGAAGCAGCAGCATTTCCTGTTGTAGCAGAGGGAAGCCAGTAACAAACACTTTCTTCCTGGTCGGTGCTTGTACACCCCTAAGGTTGAGAAGCATGGCCCATGATGAGAAGCTTGGTTCTCTCAGGCCAGTTGCAAACAGCCAGGTGTGAGTCCAACAGATGAGAACTGATTCAGCATCAATGAAACATTGTCATACGTGTCTGCCCTGGGGCCGCTTAGAAAGCATCTATGCGGAGGAGGACCAAGAAAACCTTCTCGGGCTTCTCTCTCCATGAACCACATCACGTCTTCTCATCTCTTTTCCATCAGGATGCTTTAAGGTCCTCCTGGATGTGCAGGTGAATATTGTGCTTGCATTTGTCATCACAGGTGCTGACTGTTTGGGAAGGAGCTGACCAGCACAAGCCCACCAGCCCTGGTGGGGTCAGGCTGTCTTCATGGCTCTCCCCTCAGTCCCTGATGCAAAATTCCTTGTCTGCCATGCCCAGACGTGAAAATTTCCATCTGACATTATTCTAGTTCATTTCTGGTTGCTGTGGAGACCAATTTAAATGAAAGTCTAGTATTTTGAAAGAGAATATGAGTCTAAGTCATTTGCCATGCAAGGTCCCATGCTAATAGCATTAGCATATTATTTGATTATGGAGATGTGTAGGGAATAAATTCCAAGTCCTTTTGCCATCATTGCATCTTAAAAGAAGAGGAAGAGAAAAACCTCAGGGCTTTAACTGATACTGAAGACCTTTACTGCATCTGAACTCCTGATTTCTGAATGCATAAAGCTGTGGGGGTCACAGGCATTTTTAACCTCATGGCAATGTGAATAGCTTGCTGGAAAGGACCTTTTCTTTCTCTGCTTCCACTGAGCACTGTTAATAGACTGTCTATCTGATGGGCAGGACTCAGGTTTTTAATGACAGGCAGAGAGATCCAGGATGGTTTTTTGAGCTGTTGGCATTTTTCCTGGAGTGCTGGTGTGGCAGAGCCCATCAAGAGAGCGGCTGGGCAAGGTGCAATCCTCCCATTGCATACAGGGGTTTTTGCTTCTTGCATTTTGCCCTCTAACATCTTAGGAATGGCATTGCCTTCAGGATTTTTTCAGATGATCCCAGTATGTGGACAGGGTATGCCCATGCCCCTAAATGAAAAAAAAAACAGGAACAAGAAAACAAACAAACAAACAAAAAACCACATGGAAAACCCTTGCAGATAGGCTTGTTTTGAGAGAAAAGGCTGCAGAGATCAAAAAGGGAAGCTTAACTTCCAGAAAGAAAAAAAAAAACAAGTCAGTCTCCACCCCTAAGAGCATGTTTTCTGGAGCTGGACTGACTTTTGCTTCCACTGACTCCTGGGCTTCTTTGTGGCTGGTTCAGGGACATAGTATTGCATCCATGAGGGTTAATGACCTCTTTTGTCTCCTCTCTGGATTTTTGCAGGGCTGATGTTACCCTGTCTGAGCATGACGGGCTCACCTGAAGCTGTGTGAGGAATGTGCAGCTCTACTGCAGCCACCTGTCCCCATCTTCACCCCTACCCCTGCACAGCTCCCACCTCCCTTTCCTATTAACTCGTTAGCTAAAATACCACCCTTAGATTGGTAAAAAATAGCATTAATCCTGTATAGAGGAGAGAAGACAGTCAAACTCCTGCAGTTCAGTCCCACGCATGAGTGCAAATGCACCCATGAGGAAGGGAACTCTGAGAGGAGAAATTTGGGGATGCTCTCCTTTTCCCGAGTGCTGCCTTGCTGAGCAATGGTAAAGCAGACCCATAACAACACTGCTGTTTTATTGACTCCCCCGACAAACTCGGAGTTAAAATGTTTCTTCCCCCAAGGTAAGGTGAGATCGAAATAAATTACTTCTGTAAAGAGCCAGGAATGGCAGTTCTTCTGTAATACAAAGTGCAAATATTTGGGCCTCTTGTGCGCTCCCTTGAATAGAAATGGTCCTAAATCATGCATAAGTAAAATGGGTTCACATTTTCTCCTAGTGGAAGTTTTTCTCTTCTCTCCTGGAACATTAAAGACCTCCGCTCCCCTTGTCTATAAAAAGGGCTATAAAATTTAAAGCAAGCTGTTAAGAAGCCCTGTCAGGGATTAGACTGTGATTCATTCTTTCTCCTTCTCCATCCCTGCTAAGTGAGGCGTGCACTCATGTTTGCTCAGGCAAGGAAAGGTGCCCACATAGTGCTTGCAGTGAGTGATAAGAGGATGAGGAAAAATATGTTCAGGACCTAAAAGCAAGTTTTTCCTGGGCTAGGGGAAGTCAGTGGTGCACCAGCTTCTGGACTTTTTGATAACATGCTGGACTGCAGCGCTTGGGTGAGACTGCTCTTGTGTGATTTGCAAGGGAAAACTGGGTTAGGAGGTGCCAAAATCATTAGTTGTCATCATCATCATCATCATAAATAGTAATAACCAATTATAATAACCAATAATAATATCCAATGCAATCCAGCAAAACAAGATGCCATAGCTTCATGTCACACAGTAAGAGAGCTGGTTTGATTCTGGGCCGTCATGAGTCTGCCTCTGGGAAAAAAACCCTTTTCTCATGTAAATGTGTCATCTCTTTCTATAGCTCTTAGTTTTCAACAGCTTCAACCCTGTCCTGCAGCACTGGGCTCCACAGACTGCCTGTACCTCCCTTAGTAGGTAGTTTGTACCTCTGGACAGACTTGCTAAGGATGCCCCTGGCATCTGCCAGAATCACATATGCCACCCAGAGACAGAAAGCACATCTCCATTGCCTTGTTTTTGCCACCTTATATTTAGCCTGACAAAGGCAAGAATATACACATTGGGACCACTTTGTGTTTTTTTACTGTTACACCACATCATCTTTACCCTTCCCCTCTGCTCCAGCCTTTTCTTTATCACATTTAATCAGATGAGTTTTGCATCCCCTCAGCAGATTGGTTTTGCAATAATAGAAATGATGAGCCATGAAGCAGAGCGAGATGAGGTTAGTTCCGTGCAGCAAGTGGGGCCCAGCCCGTGCTGCCACCCTGGGATTGTCCTTCATCCCCAGCTGTAGGTCACTGTCCCACTCCAGGACTCTCAGATAAGGGTGTCCCGGGTGGGGTGCTCAAGGGCACACATAAACCAGGTTTGTGAGCATCCACCTTTATCTGCTTTTATCTCTAAGCACTGAAGCCCTTATAACAAAAATAAATAGATGCACACCAGGTATCCCAGTCTGGCCAAATGTTAGACTTCTAAGTACTGACAGTGGAGTGTTGAGCTCCACTGTCAAGTGGCAGATTTGCTCTTCAAATGGTAACTGCCATGTCCAGGACACGCTGATAGGAAATAGAGATGGGTCACTGTCTCCAAGGGGTATTTCCCGGGGCAGGGATGGCATTTGGGGCACAGCCTCACCTTGCAGAAGCAAACCTGTGTTCTCCGGGGAGAAGCGTTGCGTTGTTTCTGTTGCAGTCTTTCTCCCTTCTGCCCCTTTGTCCTTCAAAGAATTGATTACTGTTAAAATAAGTGAGATATATAATGCTTTGAGGTCAGGATTTGGTCCCTTTCCCTCTCTTCTCACTCACTCACTCTCCAGCACTGATTTTTCCCCCTATTTCCTGTATTTCTCCAAAGCAAATGCTCTTACTTTTCCACTGTTTTTCAGTTGTTTCATACAAATGCAAGCACAGCGCTGACACTAATGGAGAAAGACGATGCTATTCATTGTCATCTTTTTCTCACTGTCTCTCCCGTAACTCTTTCTTGGATAATTCTCCCCATCCTGTGTGAGGTGCTTAAATAATTGGGAGATTTCACTGTTCTCCATAGAGAAAACCTAAGGGAACTAGCATAGGCTAAGTATCATTTAGATGACTGCAGTTGTATAACAGAAACCATTGCTCAGCCCTCTGTGCAGCAGAGCCTTGTCTGTGGAGGGGTGATGCTCCTCCTTTCCCTTGGCCAATCTGTCCTGACCAGTTTTCTGAAGCAAATTGAAATGAGCATCAGAAACTGGAAGGGAAAAGCCCAAAAGCCCTGTGTCACTGTTGTCTCTGCTCTTCAGCTCCTCTGCCCTGGAGGATGAACCTGTGCCCTGTCCTCACTTTTGGGAAGCTCAGCTGCCCCTGCTTGGCACCCAAAATTGAGGCAGTGATAAGAATTGGGGTGCCTGTGTCCATGCACACAGCTCTCCATTGTGAAGGAGCAGGGAAATTATTCACATCAGATGCTGTGTCCCACTAACCTGCTGGAGAAAACCTTTAGTGATCTGCTAAGGCATCCTCAGACTGACGATAGCTTTTCCAAATGCCATCCAACTTGGAGGCGATAGGGAAAGCTCAGTAAATAAGCCTTCCTCGGGTGCCATGCTCATCCTCATGGCATCCCAGGGCCTCTTGGCAGCACTGTGGTGTGTTGACTCATCCACTGGACATGTTGTTTGTTCTCTCCCTGCCAGGAGAAGCATGTGGATGGCTTGTTTTGGTAGGGTTGTTTGTCTTAATTATTTATTGGTATTTGTGCTTGAGGACAGAGCTGGCAGCAAAAGTGGGGGTGCAGGGAGATTCCTATGAAGAAGGTTCCCCCCCCCTTCTTTTTTTTGTTCATAAATGATGGAACTGCTCCAAAGAGTGAGGAAGACGATGGTGCATGAGCATGCTCTGCTCCGTGCCATCTTAGGGATTATTTCTAGTAGATTTCTACTATTCCCTCACTGAAGAAGGTCTCATTTGCCGCAAGTTTTTTAAGTGGGAAAAGTCAGTGGTGTCGTCCAAGGCATTTTGTGGGCAGAGCAGATCTGAGGAGCCCTTATCTGTGGAGCTCTTGGACCAGTCCTTGCCACTTCGGTGTTGGGGATCATGGGAATTTTGTGCCACTCAGGGATGCCAAGCAAGCCTGGCACCTTTGCTGCAATCGACGGGAGCACAGGAATTTATCCACAGCATCATTTGAAGATACAGGGAGTTGCAGTCCCAGCCTCTGCCTTCAGGCGGGGAAAGCTGACATTGTGGCTCCAGTGGAAAAGGACATTCAGAGCAACAATTTCCAAAGGAGGCTGAGTTATTATTTTGCTCAGATAAGCCCAGGAACACTGTGTGAAGCTATGTGCGCACAGCAATAGTCGAGTGCTCTGAGCAAGGGAATTCAGAACTGTCAACAAGGAGGGAATTACCGCTTTGGGGGATTGAAAACATTCATAAAAAATTCCTGGCTCCCAGCCTAGTCCATCCCATTGCTGGCTGTGCTCACAGTTGTGGATTTTTGCTTTGAGGATGGATTTCCAAGGTTTTTTTCCTACTGTGCTGCAACACGTGGAGAAAAAGGTATATCTTAACCTGGACTAGTGAATTCCAAGCCTTCATCCAAAGGCCACTGACACCATGGGGTTTTGCAGGGCTGTGCTGGTTTGTCCCTACAGAGCTGCTGGCTTCTTGCAGAGACCAGTGCAACAGCTGTAGCCTGAGCCCAGCAAGATGTATGCATGTAAATCGTGCTGCTGACATTGGATTTTAACTTGTGGGCGTCCGACACCGCCTTTTCCAGACCGTGAGAGTCCAATTCCCCAAACTCGGAGGAGAACTGGCCAGGAAACGTGGGGTTAAGATGACACTTCCCACATGGCCCCACTACATAACTTTAACTCTGTCCCCCCTGGGAATAGCAGTAGGAACTGCACAGGATCTTATCCCTCCTTGGCTGTACTTGATACATTCCCTCAACATAAACTCAAGATACCAGCATCAAGCCAAAGGATTAGAGGGTTATGTCGATGCTGTTAAACATAGGAGGGCCCTGGGTTTATCCACAGCCCCAAGGTGGATGGCCATGAGGGATTGAGAATCATCATTCTTTTTGGCTTGTGGAGAGATTGAGTTGAGTATCGTTGCTCATGATGTGGGTGAGACAGATGCCTGGAGGCATCCAGATGGGATCCCATGGAGATTATTCACTAAGAGCCCTGCATGGATGTGGGAAAGGAGTGTTTGTCCTCATTGTCTGGGAGCTGGGTGCTGCAGCATGGCAAGTTGAAATGGCTTTGGGATCTCTGGCTCGTATTCATCCTCTATGCCTTACCCTCATGGGGACCTGTCTGTGTTTGAAGTTGATGTGGTGTCCTGATTTTTCCCTTAGCGTATTTTTTCTGCCTTGATTTCCTTTCTTGCCTCCTTTTCTGCCCTCCAGCAGGACCCGCTGTCAGCGTGTGACCTGGACATATGATCTGTCCTTTATTCTAGTGCCAAAAAACCCCACAATATAAAAAATCCAGACCAATCTTGGCAGTCTCCTTCCACAGGATTTATCTTCCCAGCCCTTGCAATGCCCTCCCAGCCCTGCAAAGCAATCCATCTCTCACCTACTATTACGGAGTTCATCTCACAGACCTAATGGAGTACGTGAGTCCTGAATTGGCTCCCACTAATGCTCTCGGTGGCCGGGTCGCTGTGGGAAGCGAGCTGGGAATTCATTTTGAAAATCAATGAGGATGCCAATAGAGCGGCTTTCCCCAGGGAAGTGACATGCTTTTACCAGGCACTGCCTCCTGCCCCCCTTCATCCCCCATTTTCATTTATGCAGTCGGAGTAACCGTGGAGTAATTCATCCTGATTTAAATGAATACGTCTTTTGCGCTGTGCTCTTTGGTTTCCCCAAATCAGACTGATTTTTGGGGAAAGATTAAGGTGTCCTAGCAGCACAGGATTTACAGGGCTCCCTGAAGTGTTATGAAGTTGCTGTGCCTTGGGGTGTTGCTGGGGACTGTCTCCTCTGTGCAGCCCCATCTCTCCCCTCAGGCTGTGTTAGCACAAATAAAGTAGTGTTATTCCTAACTCCTGGGTGTATTTTGCCCTGCCAGGACATTTTGATGCAATGGCAAGTGCAGACCCTGCAGGGATAGTGTGAGAGGACAGCTCAGGGCTATTGGAGGGACCCCAGCGCAGTGCAGTTCATTGTTGTCCCCAGAGGTGACCTTCATGCTGGGACGGGAGCGCAGCACCGACCTGTCATCCTCACCATCCCCAAAGAGTCTCGGCCAAAGCACAGTGCCATGGGCAATTCTTGCTGGTGATTCGGGAGGTGGCAAGATGAGGTTCCTGAGAGGCACTTTGGGTGCAGCCCCCCTGTATTTGATGGCAGTGTGGGTTTGGGATCTCTCACCCTGGTTGATCTCAAACCACTTGATTTGGAATTTTCGTAGCTCTCAGGACTCCTTTTCCAATGGGGATCATTCTGCATTGCTATGGGATAAATATTTAATAAGAATGAGGGTCAAGACACTATTTTGTCCGAGGACACTGAGACGGCCATTTACTCCCATGATGAGCCCCAAGGGATCTTTAATGCCCATGCAAAAAAGACAGGAATCAGAGTTTTAAGCTGTCATCCCCCACCATTACTGTCACTGTTAGATATCGATCCTTTCTGTGTTTAGCACAAACCAAACAGCAGAGTCAAGCCAGGCTCTTCGGCTTTTATTAATGTACTTTTTCTGCACGGGGTGAAGTTTGCAGTAACACCAGGGAAAAAATGTAGCAGCCGTGAATGAGCAGCAGACAGATTGATTTTGTATCTTGACATGATTCAGAAGTTGGTGAAAAATCACCCTGTGTGGAGCTTCTTGTCCGAGCCACGACATCCGGTTTGTAGAGAACTCATTTCTCTGTAGCATAAGGGAGTCAGGCATAAAATTTCTGGTAGGATCTGGAATTTGAGGGAAGGAGTAGAAAAAAAGAGGTTGGTAATCAATAAAAACGTCCTCATCCCTTTGTTGGAGCATGGGTGCCTGAAGTCAAATTTGAGGTGCTGGTGAACATCGTCTCAGAGAAATCCGAGAACAATCCCAAAATTAGTGGTGGCTAGAAAATGCTTAGATTTCCCCTTTTTGTTAGGGTTTGGGTTTTTTTGTATTTTGTATCAGCACCAAATAAATGTAAATCACACTCATTATATAAACTGTGACTTCAGTGAACCACAGTGAGTGGTTTTCACATGTCAGGAATGCACGGATGGTTTTCCACATCATCTTCTGTGACCAGAGATGGATCAGCTTTCCCAAAATATTCTGTAGCTTGTGGGTTTTCTGGGTGTTTTGGTTTTGGTTTGGCTTTTTTGTTTGTTTGGTTGGGTTTTTTTTAATGGGGATTTACAGCTTGGCTGTAAAAATTCATCTGTGGTTCAAATTCACGAAGCACACTTATGAGAGGGCTGGAGTAGCCAGGTGATTATTCCTGGCCTCTGGGATATTCTCCATTGAAATTAATATTTTAAAGTCTGTTTCTCCTTGAGCCGGGGGAGTGGGCACTAGGAGTCACGCCTTGGGTCTGCATCCCATTTTATTCACAGAAAACAGCAGCAACTCTCTTGAGGTCACAAAATCAATACAGAATTTGGAAACATGAGAATATTTTTCATCTCTGCTGTCATGATGTCCCTTCAGATTCCCACCCTGTTCCTCAGTTAACCCAAGTGCAAAGGGATAGCAGTGATGCCCTTACACAGAGGGATGGAGGTGACTTAAATCACATCTCGCTGCTTTGTGAAAGCTCCTCTCTTTTAAATCAGGTTTTAACAACCCACTGAGCTCCCCGTGAAATAGGCTGACATCCTGCTGGCATCCCAGCAAGCCACTAAGCATGTGATAAAATATTATAGAATGGTGAAATGTGATTTATGAGAGAATATGATAAATATTTATTTCCATACACGGTACCTAGCGTTGGTGCACTCTGA
This sequence comes from Oreocharis arfaki, assembly GCA_013398015.1. NCBI lineage: Eukaryota > Metazoa > Chordata > Aves > Passeriformes > Paramythiidae > Oreocharis > Oreocharis arfaki. The sequence continues at coordinate 74,686 of VZRR01012883.1, read as the reverse complement.
GCAGAGAAGCCGAGAGCATCACTTGGCGCCATAAGCAAGCCCCACCGACCTCCATAAATGCCAGGGCATTTACGTAAGGAAAACCCTGGGAACACGGGATGTGGGGGAGCTACATCTGACACTCACAGGTGTGTTTCTTCCCTGCACAGACACCTTGAGGAGCATCGCCTCCATGAACCACGCCCCGCGCTCCTCCCCGGCGGAGCTGAGCAGTGCCAGCCACCACCTGCTGCGAGAGCGCAAGTCCTCAGCGCCATCCCACTCCAGCCAGCCCACTCTGTTCACCTTCGACTCACCTGCCAGCCACCTCCAGAGCACCCTGTCTGCCAGTGCCCCCCAGGATTACCTTTTCCTCCACCAGTGTATGAGCAGAAAGTCAGAAAACGCAAGGTATTGTATCCCACACACTTGGGGCCAGCTGCGGGAGGGCTGGGTGTGAGTGGCTCAACCCACCTCCATGCTTGGAGGTCGGCAAGACCCGTCTGGAGAAAGCCCTGAGTTATGGTCTCATCTCTTCGTGACTGGGAGAAGGTCAGAGTGGTGACCTCACAAGGTCCCAGCTTTCCTGGCTTTCTGGGTGGTGTTAAAAACTGGCTAAATGGCCACACCCAGAGGATGGTGGTCAGTGGCACAATGTCTGGTTGGAGGCCAGTTGCTAGCAGTACCCCAGGGGTCAATACTGGGTCCAATTCAAAGGGACATGAAGTTGCTGATGGGACTGGAGCATCTCTCTTAAATGGGAAGGCTGAGAGAGCTGAAACTCTGCAGCTGGCACATGCAAAGGCTCAGGGAGATCTCCCCTGCAGGGGGGGTGCAAAGGGGCTGGAGCCGCTAGTCAGTGATGCCCAGTGCCTGGGACCAGAGGCCATGAGCACAAACTTAAACACAGGAGAGCTCATCTGAAAATCAGGAAACACTTTTTCACTGTGAGTGTGACTGAACACTAGCACAGGTTGCCCAGAGGAGTTTAGGAGTCTCCATCCTTGAAGATGTTCAGAAGCTGTCTGGGCACAGTCCTGAGCAACCAGCTCTAAGTTGCCCTGCTTGAGCAGGGGTTTAGACCAGGTGGCTTCTACAGGTTCCTTCCAACCTCAGCCACTTTGTGATCCTGCAGGCAGGGCCGTAATTCCTGCCTTTAACCAGAAAAAGGACAAACAAGGGGATGGGCAGGGTTTGTACCACTGCTGTTCACCCCTTCCAGAGCTCACTGGGCTTCGTGGCGGCTGGTGGTGCACAGTGTGGGATTTCTGAGCCAGCCACAGCTCCCCGCCTCCAGAGCCAGCCAGTTGCCTTAAATAGCGAGGAGTTTTTTTGACGTGAAGAGTTTTGGCTCGCAGGAGCAGGCGAGGAGGGAGGGAGGGAGAGACAGTCAGAACCCAGCTGGCGTGGAGTGAGAGCAGAGCTCAGTCTGCAGCCTCCGCTGGGCTTTCCTGCTGCAGCTGACTTTCCCTACTCGGAAAACAACAACAGAAAAAGGCTCAGAAAAATTAACTTCAGATGGAGTTAATGGAGAAGTGTTTAAAAAAAAAACCTGCCCTCTCATGCTCCAGCTGTGAGGATACCTAAAAGCCGCCCTCCGAGACCCCAAACAGGGCTGGGACCTGGAGGAGAAGGGAGCAAGCACCAATGCTTTGGTGAGCAGAAACAAACTGGCCAGTGGTAGCTTCTGCAACTGGGCCAGAAATAATCATTCGATCAATGCCCAGTGCATGGGGCCAGGCTGCAGGACTGCTGGGAATCCCTCCACTTTCTGCTCTGGAGCTCTTACTTTACTCATCCATAAAATGAGGGTAATAGTAGCTAATTGGCAGGCAATGTGGAATAATTAACTCATGAGATGCTTCAAGTCCTTGACCGAAAATACCCTGACAGAACCCAAGCCACTTCTGGGTGGACTGAGCTCCAAAGGTGGCAGGGATTCATTTGTCTTATCACAGCATCACTTGTTTTTTCCCCTAAATAAGCCCTATTTCTGAGCGCCATCTCGTGCTGGCTCCATGAAACAGAGTCTCTGTTGTCCCTGCAGAGCATCAACCACACTGGAGCAGTGTCAACCAGCATCTCCCAGCTTTTCCCATAGGATTGGCGTATTCCCAGTGATTTGCCACGACTGGAAACTCCCCCATAACCATTTCACTTTTTCTCACCGCAATGATCGATACAGGGCAGAACTTTCTTCTGTGGGGGGATGTTTATATGGGGCTGGCTGAGCCCTTTCTGACTGGGACAGTGTGGTCCCCAAATCCTGACCCATGTAAGGGATAAAACATGGATAAAGCAGGGATAAAACAGGAGATGAAGTACCTTGAAGGGAGTCAGCAGAGGAGCAGTGACTAACCAGCATTTGTTAGAGGTCCGAGATCTCTGTGCTCGGCCCGTTCTGGCTAATGTCCCCAGCCATGACCGCATACAAATCGAGGAATCATTAGCAAGGCATGGATCTAGTGCCCACACCACCCTGCTCACCCTGGGGGACTCAAGGGCTCTTACAAATCTGAAATTAGCCTTGAGCTTCATTCCTCCCCCCGTGCACGTCAGGGCTGCAAACCCCAAATCCCAGCTGGGGACTTCTCTTACCTCCCCAGTGCTTGTCCTGCAAGAGGGGAGGATGGTGACATGGCTGGAGACCTTGAAATAATCTCCATAAGGAACTTTTCCAGGCCCCCTCAAACACATTTGCAAGGCAGAGGTGAGATGAAGTCTCCCTCCTGTACTGCAGATGGGCGGTCAAGACACGGTGGCAATGCTGACAGATTGGCACTTTTCAGCTGTGCCTTGGGATGTTGTCAACCGGTGTGAAAATTGCCCTTTTGGAGCAATTTATGTCTGGACAAAAGGCTCATTCTTGCTTATGGCCCGGTCATGGAGGTGGGTGCATGTACCTCTTACCTGTGACAGAGGTGTTTTGAAGGTGTTTCAGGTTTAAGTGGCTTGTGGGCATGTTTGGAGGAGTCTGAGGTGTTCTCGTTGCTCTGGGATTGGGCAGTGCAGGTCAGTAAGGTGGCAAACATGGGGAGCAGAGCTCTCTGCACCCAAGAACCAGCTCTCCCCCCATTTCAACCCCTTCCTCCCCTCCCTCTGCAGGAGTGCCAGCTTCTCCCAAGCCACAAGGTCTGCCTTCTTCATGCGGAGCGACACGGCGGTCCAGAAGCTCTCGCAGGGCAACGGGCACTGCGTGAACGGCGTTGGTGGGCAGCTGCACGGCTTTTACAGCCTGCCGAAACCCAGCCGGCACAACTCGGACTTCAGGGACAGTGCCTACGACCTCCCGCGCTCCTTTGGTTCCTACACCCACCCCAAGTCGAGCCTCACCAGCTCTGAAACCGATAATGAGGAGGTCTACACCTACAAGACTCCCAACAACACCCTATGCAAGGAGTTTGGGGAGCTCTCCACGGACTCCTATGACATCCCTGCCACCCCAGTCTCCATCTACCAGATCCCCAGGACATTTACACTGGACAAGAACCACAACGCTCTGGCTGTGGCCGCCAGCGACTCACCTGCTGCACCACCCCCACGGCCCCCAAAACCTGGGCAGACAGAGCCACGGTGGGGCAGCCCACCCCAGCGGCCCCAGCCTGGTGAAAATTTAGGTGTCACCCCCATGGCAGCCACCATTCCCCGGAGAAACACGCTGCCAGCAGTGGAGAACAGCAGACTGCACCGAGGTGAATTTGGGGGTGGGGAGCTGGGGGTGGCTTTGTGCTATCCAGCAGCCTTGGGCAGATCAGTCCCACTGGGTTGTGGTAGGGCTGGGGTGCTGGTGGCATCAACCTGGGGGTTGAACACAGAGAAGTTCACCCCAGCCAGGATCTGGCCCTGTTTTTTGTATTCAGGAGGCATGGAGAGACGTCTCCAGAGGTCTGCCCACTAGAGCTGCTCAGCTGGCTGTTGGCTGTGTTGTACCTTGAACCAAAACCCCAAACCTGCTTGTTTATGCAGCCTTTTGCCAGATTTTGGTGATTTCAGCCATTTTTAGCTTGCCTTTACTTCAATTCGTAACCAGATTTATCAGAACATACTTCAACCTGAAGCTGCCATGGTTTTCCTCACCAAGGTGGGTGGGCAAAACCTTGGTTTGGCACATCACCTTGGTTTTTCATATCTCCAAAACCCAACACCTCCGGTGCAGCAGAGCCACCACTGCCATTGGCCATGAGTGAGCTGTGGGTGAACATGCCTTTTCCAAACCTTGTGTCTAGGATGAGATAATTGCAAAGTAACTTAGAAGAGGTGGCTGGAGAGAAAATACCCTGTAAATTATACACACAGCTCTTGGAAATGCTTCTTCCATCTCCTCCTACCTAAATGCCCACACTTAGGCTGAGATCAGACCCATGCCCGGCAGCAGATAGACTGGTCTGCAATCTTGGCACCCATCCTCCCCTTACTGGAGGCTGCCAGCCTTTACATTTTCTGAGCAAGTTCTAACAGAGCTCCCCCTTAAACCAGTTTTGTCACCATGATCTGCCTTATCTGACACCTTTACTCCTGGGATTTTGCAGCACTTTGACAGAACAGGGTTAGGTCTGCACGGCATGTGCAGTTGTGCTGATGCATCAGAGAGATGCTAATTGGGAAGGAGCATGGCAGAGAGCCTGTGACAAGCTAAAGACCATGTCTTCCCATCAGCATCTCAATCTCAATCAAAACAAGAACAGATACTGGCCTCCCAGTGCCTGGATTTTGTTTTCAGGGACCCCTTTTTATTAGCAGTTGTGGTGGGACATGTGCATTTGTGGTTGTGTTGCAGCTTCTTCTTGTGAGACGTACGAGTACCCCCAGCACGCTGTGCAGTCAGTCGAGTCCACGAACGATGGCTACAACTCCTACCTGGTGAGTTGGCCTTGGTGTGGGCCACCACACTACAGGCACCACTTGCACCTTACAGGTTCAGAGACAGGTTGAACCTCACTGCCCAGTCCTTCAGAGCTGAGTCAAGAAGGGGTCTATTAATGGTTTCAGTTAAAACCATGGTGGCCTGCAGAGAGCAGATGGAGTGGCAACCACCTAACCCAGCACCACGTGCAGAGCTCTGCTTCCACACAGTGTATCTGCCTGCAGCTTTGGCCCAAAAAAACCTGCCCGGGAGTTTGACTTCTTCCTGAAAGCCTGGGATGCTGCTGAGCTAAATTTTGACATGTTGCCAGAACAGCCTCTTTTGTGCACTTTCTAAGATTTCCTGAGCTGGAAATGACATTAAAGCAGCCTTTCATATTGCATTTTAGTCATGGACAGAGCCCAGGGAAGAAAGACTTTCCAGGTTAAGCGTGCTTCTTCAGCTCACTCTGATCATGAGAAGATGCTCAGGTCTGGGTAATAAAGACCTTTCTGAAAACTCAGGATGTTGCAATGTCTTGGAAACAAAGGAGGTAGACCCTCTCAATGCAAACTGATGGCCGAGGAGGGGACAGGTTGTCCCTTCCCTCTGTGCTTAGATTTTAGAGTGAGCCTCCCCTCAGATGTTGTTTGGTTATGATGAGATGCAGGGTTTGTAGTGGGAAGGGGTTGAGCAGTGCCTGATGTTCACAACACGCCCTCCCACTTGTCCCCCAGCAGGCCAAGGCGGCGGTGGCCCGCTCCCACAGTACCGACTCCGAGGACAACTACGTCCCCATGAACCCTGGTTCGTCACCCCTAATCCACGCCGAGAAAGCCAACGACAATGCCCAAAATCTCTACATCCCCATGAGCCCTGGGCCGCATCACTTTGACCTGGTGGGGTTGTCCTCAGCCACCCTTCCTGTGCATAAAGGAGGAGCCGTGGCTCAGTGCCACAGACGGCTGAGTGAAATCCAGCCCCCACCAGTCAACCGCAACCTCAAACCCGACCGGAAAGGTAAGAGTGGTTGGTTGTGCACAAATCTTTCCAGGAATCCTTCCGTTCTCTTAACATTTCAGACTACATCTATGAAGTTGTGTCCAGTCCTAGGTGAGATGCGCATTGCTACTGCCAGTACAGTCAGAGCTTCAGATGTCCCCCATCCCCTTCCTCTTTCAGGAGCTCTGCAGTGCAAATGTAGCTTTCATGGTGCTTGAACAGCCCATCTCAAACCCTTCCAGGCGTTTACAGGAGATGCATGTCACAGGCAGGACTTCACCCCCTTGGCCTGCGCCCCTCCCTATGCTCCACCCCAAAATCTCAGTGTTGTATTCAGATGACAAAAATTTTTTCTACTGTTTTCTACTGGCAGGTTCCAGGTAGTTCTTCCTTCAGGGCTTTGCTGACATCCTCCAAATCTCTCCCCAGTCCATTGTCTGACAGGTGGCCAAGGAGAACTTGAGGAGGAGGGCTCCCATCTTAAAGGTGTCAACACCTAACCCCATGAACACTCTGTTCAAGGGCTGGGGTTGGAACATACCACTCTTCCACCTAATGAACCATCCAGAATGAGAAGAGCTTTCACATTACCCTGCAGATGTCCTTTCCCATTCCCTATAGGAAAACACTCCAGATGGAGGCAGCTCAGGGCTTGCAGAGCCTGGTCTTGTTCCCATCTAATGTCATACCACAGATCTCTGAGGAATGGTTTTAGGGTTTGGGCATTTTTAGTAGATCTCTATTCCCTTGGAGGCACATTCCACTTTTGGGACCACCCATCCACTTTGGGGCTGTGGAGCAGAGGGAGAAATTCACTGTTTTCTCCCAGTTCTGGTGTAAATGAGCACAGGAATTTTGGTTTGGAGTATTTGTCATCAGTAGGGAGGGCTGTGGGGCTGATTAGTAGAATGGGAATTAACCAGCCATGGTTGGAGACACTCTCATGCCAGTCGTGGAGGCTGAATTACAGGAACATGCTGCCTCTGAATAAAGGCTTTTCCCCTCCCCAGCAAAGCCATCACCACTGGACCTGAGGAACAACACTGTCATCGATGAGCTTCCCTTCAAATCTCCAGTCACAAAATCCTGGTCCAGGCCAACGTGAGTAATGGCTGGGGAATGAATTCTTGCTTTGCTCCAACAGCTGCTCTCTGGTCTCGTTCTCACTGGTGTCCACATGTAGCCATGCTGTCACCTCTGCCATGGATTAAATATTCCCCACATCACAGCTGGTGGAAGGAAGATAAATTCATTTAGGTTGGGATTTCACATGAAAGCCCAGCATGTGGCTAACAAGGTAATTAAGACCCCTTGAAGACATTTCCTGTTTCTGGGATCTGACAACTCCTGGAGAGCTGTGGCTCTGACCTGGGACCTGTGGTCCACCACGATTCTTGATGCAGCTGAGCCAGACCAACTCAGCCACACTGTGTGGGGGGCATGATTTCACATCCAAGCTATCCCTCCCCAAAACCCCACTGTAGTCTCCAAGCACAGGGTGACTCTCAGGGTCTGACCAAGCCGTGTTTTGATTGCCTTGAAAGCAAAGCCTAGCCTGAAGGAAGTCTGCAAAATTAAACCAAAGCACTTCAGAGCTATGTCTGCCAGCCAAAAATAACAGGATTCGCACAATTCCAGTTCTGCTACTAATTCATGGTCTGATGTTGTCTGCTAAAAGGCAGAAGCAAAACTTGGCTGCTATGACTCCTCTAATAAATTGGATTGTGTGGAGACTGACTGCAGGGCATGAGCGCTGTGTGCTGAAATCACTGCGCTGGGAAGCAGCGAGCAGGGTTTGATTGACAAGAGGTCCGACCCTGGAGAAGCTAATGGATTTTTCCCCTATCAGCTAATCATATGACCCTGCTTTACTGAAAGGCAACAAATAGCTTTTTAAGACACGCGCTTTAATGCCAGAAGCTGATTTCATTATTTTGTTCAGTATAATTAGATTTGGCCAATTGAAAGCAAGACAATTCCTCAGAGGATTTGTTTTCCGGCAAAAAGTTTGGATAGGGCCCTGTAGAGTAAACAAATCCTGTAGCTGTGGTGAGGCTGGAGGTGAGAGGCTTCACCAAGGCTGCCCCTGCATCCTCCACAATTAAATGTTTCCTGTGAGGTGAAAGAGTTCGTGGAATCTGATTTGTGTAGATGAGAGCAGGAGAGTTATGGCTACCTAGCAAGCAAGGTGTTACTAAAAAGTTCTAGAAAGAAAAAAACTGAGGAAACCAAACCCAGTGATTTCCAACCCATGGAAAGGACAGGCTGGAGAACCTCAATGCCACCAGCTCTTCTTCATGCCCAGATTGGAGCATGGTGATGGTTGCAGGCATCAGGAGCTGCCCTCTGCCATCTGTCCTTGGCAAAGGACGAGTGGGACCTGCAGCCATCAATAACACATCAACCCTTGTTCTTGCAGGCAGACCTTCAACGCCGGCTCTCTGCAGTACTGTCGCCCTGTCTCCTCCCAGAGCATCACCAGCACTGACTCGGGAGACAGCGAGGAGAACTACGTGGCGATGGTAAGGGCCCCACAGCTAAGATAGATGGTCCTGGCAGGGCAGATACTCTCCCCAGCTCTGCAGACACATTCCTAGCTCATGACATGGAAGCGTTCAGATAGCTCTGCGTGGAGAACATCCTTATGTGCATACCTAAATACACAAAACAGGGTGTTTCCTTCTGAAAATGACACGTCCCATTGGAGTTTTTAATGTGTATGAGAGCAGAAAAACGTATCGCCTACTTTGCCAGGAATTAAGAGGGGATAAAAATTTATATGGACTGTCAGGGTGTATTTTCCTAATTAAAGTTGATTTTTTTCAGGTTTTTTCCCCCTAATAGCTGCTGATATCATGTTTCTGTGGGAGCAGGGGCTATCAGAGCAGCAGCAGGGAGCGGCACTGCTTACAGGGAGGGGATTTTGTCTCTCTTGGTGAAGCTACTGACTTGAAGCATATTTTTGAGGCTGTGTAACTAATGGGGTAAAGGAAATCTGTGCTCTGTGTAGCATGGTTGTGATTAGCGAAGATCCCAGATCTGGCCTGGCCTCACTGAGGTGTGGTCCCTGGGACATGCTAAAGCCCACGCCTGTTCTTAGGCATGTGAATAAAATCAGCACAAAGGCAGCAGAGCTGCTCTGATACGTGAAATCAAGAGCATGAGCTTGAAATATTTGTTAGCACAATATACAACTTTTATAGTATCCCAGCAGTTCTGCACATCCTCGTCCCAGAGGCAGGTGAGCAAATACCCAGGCTCTTTTAAAGGTGCCTCCAATGTGTTTCATTTCTGGATTTGTGTTAATTTCCTTTTTTTCTTTCTTCCTTCCCATTTTAATCCTCATTATCTCTCCTGTCTCTTCCCTGCATTAGCAAAACCCCATTTCTGCTTCTCCTGTTCCTAGTGGTACCAACAGCCCAGCACCTAAAAAAAGTTCGGGGAGTGTGGATTACCTGGCCCTGGACTTCCAGCCAAGCTCACCAGGGCCACACAGGAAGGTATGGGAGTTTTATAAACTTCTGATTAAAAGTGATGTATTTTTAAGAGGTTCATGCACGTTGGCAACAGCATGGTCCAAAGCCCCAGACTGCGGTCCCAAGAGTCTCTGATGCCCAGAGGGCTGGAGCCCCTCTGCTATGGAGACAGGCTGAGACAGGTGGGATTGTCCAGCCTGGAGAAGAAAAGGCTCCAAGGAGACCTTAGAGCATCTCCCAGTGCCTAACGGGGCTACAAGAGAGCTGGAGAGAGACATTTTACAAGGGCATGGAGTGACACTACAAGGGGTAATGGCTTCAGACTGACAGAGGGCAGGTTTAGATTAGATATTAGGAAGAAATTCTTTACTACGAGGGTAGTGAGGCACTTCAACAGACTGCCCAAAGAAGCTTTGGATGCCACATCCCTGGAAGTCTTCAAGGCCACGATGGGGCTTAGAGCAACCTGGTCTAGTGGAAGGTGTCCCTGTCCCTGCATGGTTGAAATGAGAAAATCTTTAAGGTCTCTTCCAACCCAAACCATTCCATGACCCGCTGCTATACTTACTGTAGGTCAGACTCAGTCTCTCTTGCATGTCTGCAGCTTTGCTGGAAGTATCACGAGAAGCATGGATGTGCAGGGTTCAGGGATGCTGATGAGACCACGAATTCAGCTGGAGACTGTATATTGAAAAGCTGTCAGGAGGTATCCCAAAAAGTATCAGAATTGGTTTTTTCCTCCTTCAGAACAACAGGTCCTCCAAAACCGGACTTGGATTTTGCACCTGAAAGGTGAAGGACAGGGGTTGTATAAACCCTTGTGGCAACCACTTGGGAGTTGGCCTCACTTTCTCAAACACTGCCTTGTTTCCTAGGCAAAGCATCCCACTGGTTAGGTCCTTTTATTATTTGACAGTTGTCCCTTGATGGTTTCTTTCTGACCCGCAATATTTCTGTAAATATCACCCATTTAATTATATCCCGTTCTTGAAAAGTGATTTTATACCATTAAAAAGCATTATCTGGCTCCAATTACAAGCACACGGAGGTCCTCTGAAATGCTTGTAGAAGCAGAAAAAACTACAGGACTCCAGAAGATGTGGTAAAAAGTATCTCCTTGTTCCTCAGCACACACAGAGTCCTCCTGTCTGGACTCTGCAAATGTATCTATTGTTTTGGGGATGAAAATGAGCTAATGCCATAGATGGGTAGAGTCAGCACAGCTAGAAGGGATGGAGCTGGGATTTTTATGTGTATCTCTAAGAGTTCTGGAGTTCTTTACAGGAAAATGAGCAAGATGCAAGACTGAACTCACAGTATCAGCAGTTAGAGAATACAATTACAACCAAATGTCCCAGAGTTTGTGAGAAGGTAGAGACCCACATGCTATTCCTACCTTCCCATTGCACTGCAGTCTCATGCCAGCAAGAGTCAGCGCAGATTGAAATCCTTCATCCAAGTCTCTTTGGGAGGTTAGAAGGGAGGGTGATGAGCTGTGGAGTCTGCAAGAAAGCAGGAATGATGCTAGTGGACTTGTGGCAGCTGCGGTGCTGCTGCAGCAAGGAGCGAGAGGGACGAGCAGGGAGCTGATGAGTGACCAGACGGTGCCCTATTTCTCCTCCCCACAGCCCTCCACCTCGTCAGCCGCCTCAGATGAGAAGGTGGATTACGTGCAAGTGGACAAGGAGAAGACGCAGGCGCTGCAGAGCACCATGCAGGAGTGGACTGATGTGCGGCAGTCCTCAGAGCCTGCCAAGAGCACGAAGCAGTAGTGCCTGCGGCAGGCAGCGAAACAAGCAAATGTCCTGTTGGTTTTCCCCAGATGCAGCCCCGCTGGGCTGCCAGATCCACTTGGGCTGGATTTCTAAGACTTGTCTGTGGAGGGGAGGTCATTGTTTTTTTTTCTCTTAAAACAAAACAAAACTTAATTTCAGGGGAAGACTTGGCGGATACTGTTTGCCAGTGATAAAGACCAATTATGTTCGGTGGCTAGGTTTGTGCTTTAGCTGCTGGATGCACTTATCCAGGAACTTTGACTTAGCAATACCAGGTTTCACCCTACACATCTTTTGCTTACACCTATTAAAGCCACCTTGTATGTGCTAACACTGCATCATCTCTCCCCGTCTTCTTCCATGCTGTACCCCAAACCACACCACACAGGTTTGCAGCATCTCCCATAGGATATCATTCCCCAGCTCTGATTCTCCACTCCTTATGGTTGTCCTCTTCTCTGCCTCCTCCCAGTCTCAAAACTGAGCAAGGACCATTCCTTTTGAAATCAGTTTTGTTGTCCCGTCTCTTGTAAATAATATGCTCAAAACCTCTGCGGGCTGTTCTCCTCCTGTCTGGACAGCCCCCATGGTTTTGGTTGGGGTTGTTACCCTTCAGGAGCTTGACGAGCATCCACACCATCCTGAGCTGCCTTAGGAGCCCAGGACTTGCCCCATCATGCATAAACGTAAATGCCAGCACATGCACACGTGAGTTTGTTGGGGTGTCTTCTGTTTATATTCTCCATCATCTCTCAAAGTCAGTGGGCAGGAGAGATTGGCTTTGGAAGGGGCTGGAGGGATTGGCTTTGGAAGGTAGAATTTAAGCACTGACCCACTGCCTCTCGGAAACCAATTCCCATGACTCTGACCCTAAAAACCAAAATTTGCCTTTTGTGGCACCAAAAGAAGCCCATAGAGTGAGAGTCCTACGTCGTGGCCATTGTGAGAAGCTCTGTGTTTGAGCATGAGGGGGGCAGGGAGGCTCTGGAGACCCTGTGTAGGTGGACTGGCATAAGGATGAGTGACAAGAAGGGAGTGGAAGGGTGCTGCGAGGACTGGGGGAAGGCAGGTGCTGTACTGCAGAGGCTGGTCTTGGGTGAGGAAGTCTGGTGGAATGTTTCTTGGAAGAAAGAAGAAGAGTAATTGAAATGTTGGTTGATGGTGAGGTCATAGGCTTGGGAAGAGGCTGGTCAGGAGTCAGGGCAAGGCGTTTCAATATGAGCTTTAATGTAGCATTGTGGTCGGCTTGTGGAGGGTGCAAAAGGCTGAACTGTTTTCCTCTCATCTTCAGCAATGTTTCTTCAACACAGAAGTGGGGCTTGCTGACATTAGTGACCCTAGGCTCTAATTATGGGTGGGAGTCTGCTGTTGTCCCTTGCCAGCATCCTTAACACATCCAGGCTTTGGGATCGCTTCCCAGGCAGCTGCTGAGCACAGAGAGAAGAGAAGGACGAGAGAGTTTAATGCTGAGATAATAATTCATGATCTCATGAAAACAGGAAGAACTAATGATTGCCATGGAGCAGCCTGATTGCCAGACAGCAAGCGCTGACACGAATAAACAGGCTGACCGCAAACCAAGAGCCAAATGGAGGAGACATTAGAAAGATTAGGTAATAATATTTATTAAAGAGCTGGAGCAATTCTTTCTGTAAGCTGAACCCCTCCCATTGCCGTGGGCTCTGTGTTCCAGCAACACCACCAAGTCGTATTGATTATTAGTGCTGAAGCATTAACACATTTGTTTAATCTTGGTCTGAGTTTGGAAAGGGCCAGACGTGACCCACATGGGGATGGGATCACAGTCCCTTAAGGGCTGTGTGCTGCTATGTGCTGCTGTGTGCTGGTAAAATAAGTCTTGAACTTCCAACACCATTTTATATTTTCTTCTCACATGACATGAAAGGGAAAGATGTTAATGGAAAAGCTCTGACAACCCTGTTAAGACACTGAAATGTTGGGCTTTTACTGACACAGTGAAGCAAATATCCTAATGTTTATGCTAAAAATAATAATTACTAGAAGAGAAAAAACCCCAAAGCCCCATAGAGGAAGATTTAGCACAGGCAGATGCTTTCTGAAGGTCAGGGGTGTGTTACAGCCTGCAAGGGCCATTGCTCCCTGCTGGGGGCTTGCACACTTGCCTGGTGAGATGATGAAATGAAGACTAGAATGCAGTACTTCATATTTCTATTGCCCCTTTCATCTCTTCATCTCAGGGGAGACTAAACATTGGGCCTGATCCAGAGCCCACTGAAGTGTGCATTCACCCAGCTGAGAGAGAGCTCCCCATCTCCACTCAACTGGGAAGCTGATTTTTTCCTGTTTCTTCTTCTAAGCTGTTAGCTGTAGTGACTTAAGAAAGAAAACAGTGGGTTTGAATGCAATTTGCTGAGTGGGTGCCCTGTGCTTCTGCACTGGGACTAGGTGCATCCAGTGCCCACTCCTGCATTTAATCCAGAGTATTAATTAAGACTGGAAAAGCCTTTTGTGTACTAGAGAAACTAGTCCTTTTTCTCCACAATTCACAAATGTCTTTGTTCATGGGGCGAGCGCTGGCGTGGGATAGCTCTTTTCCCAGGCTCAGACACTGTTTTGATAATTTGCTCTCATGAGCATCCCCAGTAACTGGTCCATTGCAATTGGCAGACCAAGGACCAAAACAGCCCAAAAGTAGTACTTAACAACTGCTGGTTGCTGGTCCCTCTCTGCTTTGCAGTGAAGTCTGTGTTTTCACCAAAACGGGTGCTTTCCTCTGTCTTGCCCTCTGCAAAGCACCAAGCAAACAGCACCACCAGACTAAGGAGAAGCCCACAGACTCTGTGCCATATAGACATGACTGTATCAACCCCTCCTGAAAGCATTAAGTAATCAATGGCTGCAGTGGAAATAGTCACCCATGACGATTGCCAAGCTGATTACAGCAGTCCCTGGTGATTAATGTTTGTGCAGTATTTAGTCTTAAACCATATTGAAAAGCAGCTGCTTTAATTACACAGACTGCCAAGAACTTTGTCCTGAAGGCATTGAGTTTATCACATCCACTTTATACTTGAATTCTCAAGTATGACAGACTCCTTTGTTAGAAATAGTTATTTAAGGAAACTGAGAACATTGCAAATTATTCATTTTAATTGCAATTAAACTGGCTCGAGCCTTCACATCAGAGCCTGCTCTACAGCTCTGTGGTTCAATTTAGAAAAGGGATGTGCTTGCATGTGTGTGTGTGCTTGGGGAAGGGTTGTCTGTGGGACAAGAATCATGACCTCAATATTTAGTTTTATGAAGCACCTGGTTTGGTGCTTCATAAAACTAAAGCTTTCCCCAAGCTTCAAAATGACAAAAGCAGGTGGTTTTAAAGGCAAAAGTCTCCAAAAGTGTGCATCCCTTGCTGTGAGTGTGCAAACGCTGCTCACTATTTTCTTGGTCTGGTGATGTGTGAGCTTCCTTGGAGTTGATTTGCTCTGAACTGGCATTTGAGTGTTCAGTGGGAAATACATTCCAGCTCTAAGTGGATGCCAGGCTTAAGCTTAGTCTCAAGCTGGTGAAAGAAAACAATGTGTGAGCACAGATTGTGCCAGGGCAAAGCTGAGAGTCTGGCAGATAGGGCCTAATGCGGAGTTGGAACCAAAAGATAAGGAAGGCTTGGCTTGTCTACGGGCTAACTGGGATGGATTTGAACTCTGGGCCACCAGCCACTGGCAAGGGTGAGACATGGGAAAACATGAGGTTGGGACGAGAGAAGGCAGGGGAGTTTGCCAGTAAAGTTTGGGTCTTGGTCCTCACCATGTGCTCCTTTGGCCTGAGTCTCGAGTCAGATATGCAGAGATTTGTGGGTTGTGGAATGCTCAGTAGAAGCCATGCACTGGTGGGAGGAGAGCTTCCACCACTCAGGCATTTCTTTCCCAAGGGGGTCATCCTGCCTGACATTGTGAGGCCTGTGCTCTGGCATTCGGGGATCCTTGGTCCATTCACCCAGCTCTGAGCTGGGCAGGAGAAACCCTTCAAGAAATGTGTGGGGACCAGGACATGCTGGGAGACACCTTGCTGAGGGCCTCCTGTGAGCTGTTCATGGGTCAGCAGTGCCATGGTTTCACAGGGTTGTCTGGTGAGGTGTCATCTTCATCCTTGGAGCTTTTCAAAACCAGTCTAGGTCAATCCCGTAGCTGACCCTGCTTGGAGAATCACTTCCACACTGAGACCCTCTGCTGCTGGGGTTGAGTGGAGACTCCTCCATGTGAGGGAAGGGGCCCAAGGGGTTGCTTAGAGCCCTTGGACATCCAAAACAGAGACAGGGACACTGCTCTGGCCCTGAAGCCAAGTGGCAAGGCACACAGCTCAACCCCTAAGGCCATACTCCTCAGTGAGAGGACCTAATCCATACTGGGCCATCCCTTGCACCTGGGAGAGGGCTGGCTGGCCCAGAACAAGTCATCCAGGACATGGACATGCAGTTCTAACAACTGGGAGACAGCTTGAACCTGTAAATTTGTTATGCTAGATCCAGATCTCTCAGCAGCCCCATGCCACCTCCACACCCTGGCATACCAGGAAGAGTTGGCTTGTTTTGCCTATCCAATGACCATGGCTCCTTGGGGGGATGGTGTGTGTAAAAACATGTCCAGGTCTTATGGAAGATGTTAAAATAGTTCCCAGGTCCTGTCTGATCTTTCTGGCCTAGGAGGCAAGTAAAAGGATGGTTTTCTCAAGTCGTGGTTGCCTTGTGTTGGTGTTTGCACACCTGGTGATGTAAAAGTTCCATTCCATGTAAAAGCTGAGACCCACACTGTGTGTCCCATTGGAGGGATGCTGTCTAGATGAGATGGGTGCAGTGGGGCTGTGATTATGGAGAAGCCCTAGTAACAGGAAGGGGGAAGAGCAAAGCCTAACCCTGGCACCAGCCAGAGAACACACATGGCCATCAAAGAGCCATCAAGAAAATCAGAGGGACCAGTCCAGCATCAAATCACAAGGGCCAATAAGCCAATTCAGGACCTCTGATGAGTCTGAGTGCCTCTCTTCTCTGCCCAACCTTCCCACGTGTACACAATGATCTTGCAGCTGTTAATGAGGCTCTTGCAGGTTGAGACGTGCACCTTTTGGTCATGATTTCTCCTTGGCCTGGAGTAGTTCATCCTTCCATCAGCCTGTCCTTGGTGTCTCATCATTGTAGTCACAATTTTATCTCCTTGTTCACAAGTCCTAGTGTTGTACTGTTGATCAGGTTGCTGATTTAGTGTCTACTCTTGGGAAAAGTTGATATGTAGCAAGGTATCACAATACAGCTGTCCCCTTCCAGCCCACGGCCAGCTGGTCCTGGCACGTGGTATTCAAGTTTCAACACCAGCCAGTAACATCTGCAACAGAAGCTGGGCCGCAAGGCTCCAGCTCTTTAGCTAAAAAAGCTTCTCAACAGACTTGCTCCCAAACAGCAGGCTCTTCCTTTTTGATGTAGCCCATTGCTAACATATAACGGGTTCACTTGTAGGCCAGTGGGTTCACTATAGGGGAGAGGTTTGCCCCAAGACCAGGAGATAAGAGACCATAATTTTTATTGTCATTCTCTGGGTGACACCACACTGTATCTTCATGTGGGACAAGAGGGTTCATGTGAACTCTGTATCCTGCTTTTTTTCCAGCTTGCAAAACAAAGGTTTTTAGTGCTTATTTCCCCACCTCACAGATGTGTCATGAGGTGTAATTAATTGACATCTAATAATGCAAAGAGCTGTTTGAGTCTGCAGGCAATGGCTGGGCAGCATGTGGTGCTACCCTGTTGTCAGGCCCAGCATCATACATGGCCCTGCACATCCCACTCTGCAAAACTCATTAAAAACCCCTTCATCCTTAATTACCAAGGTGAAAAAAAAACTTGGCAGGATTTTCTCCTGAGTGAAGGGGGTGGGGGAAATGCCATTTGCGCAGTGTTCAGTGTTCTGCTGCCACATTGACCCTGAAAATACCATGGGGTTTTTGAGAGCAGTTTGGACATGGTGGTTGAACCACACTGCAGAGAGGGGAGGGGAGCAGGACCCCGGGCTCCACGGGGAGCCTGTCGATGAATCCCATAGGGTTAGGACCAAACCTTTAGAGTAGTTATTTCCCACTCAGCCCAGCCCTTGGCAAAGTGAACCTGTCCTCACTGACTTTGGGCATCATTATGTGGGAACAGACCCAGTCAGATTAGGGTAGTTTTCTCCATTTGTTTCTTAACCTGCTGCGAGGAGGGGTCGGAGCCCCGGCTGTGAAGCTGTTGCATCAGCAGCCGATTCGCAGGGATGTTTTGTGTGTTTCAAAGACTATGACTGTTTCTTAAAGAGGAGTATTTTTAATTTTTTGATTTCCATTTGTAGAAGGAAGGACAAGAGTAATCTGTGGCAAACTGTACAGTATGTGTCTTCTTGTGGTGTCACTGTTTGAATGGTTATTAAGTTTTCAAATCACTGTGGACAGCTAATCACTTAAGTTATTAATTTATTCTTTGGGGGGGTTGTTGTTTGTTTTTTTTTTTTTAAGTAATTTGAAACAATTATTTATCCTGTAAATCAGTCTTGAGTGAAGCCTAGATAATACTTTTTTTGCTGTTAATAAACATGGTACATGCCTGATGTGAAGGTGATCTCATTTTTAAGTACTGTATATGCAACGGAAAAGCAACAGGAAAATAAAAGAATGATAATAAAAAGACATCTCTCCCTGGTGATTCCCAGCATGGATTCAGAGCAGGGGAAAAACAGGAAATTAATGAGCAGATCAAGTTTGATTATGTACCACCTTTAAAGCTTTCAGAGCATCTTCTCAGCATGTTGCCAAGTGTCTCCTACAGCTTCAAGTGTCCTGTATGGGTAACAAGGGCCTTTAGGATGTAGCTAGGGTTTTTCCTGATACCAGAACGCAAGCCATGTATTTTTCAGCTGCTGAACTGAACTTCATACCTTATATCTGCTCTGCTGCATGCAGGGTGAGGACAAATGCTGCATCAGCAGCTCAGCACCTCTGAGCCTCAGCTCAGGACACCAAATCACCTAGAGAACCTCAGCACAAGGACAGATCTTCTTCTCCAGAGTTAAAAGTTCAAGCCTTCCTTTAAGACTATCTTTAAAAAAAAAAAAAACAAACCCACAACTGGGAAAATACACCTCCCTAAGCAAAGCTCCTGTAGCACCTCTTTTGGACAAGAGTAGCATCATTTCACACCTGCAGCACACATGGAATCCCAAACCAAGAGCTGAGGGCCCCTCTATGGGCTCTCCTGAACCAGAGGCACGTGTGACAGACAAAACAAGCCATACTATCACATATGCTGTAGCATATACTTTATCAATATGCCATATGCAAAGATTACTGGCATTACTAACACTAGTATCAGTATAGTATGTACTACAATTGGTGTAGCATAGATAGCAATACACCATACTCATACTATACTAGACTTCTGTAAGGCCTTTAACATGGTCCCTGATTACATTCTTACCTCTGAATTGGAGAGACTGATGGATGGCTGGACTGACCATTAGACAGATAAGGAATTGGCTGGATGGCCACATTGGAAGAGCGACAGTCAATGACTCAGTGACCAAACCAGCAATGAGTAGTGATCCTCAAAGATTTCTACTGGGACCAATACTATTTAATATCTTCATCAAGACATAGTAGGATTGGCTGAGTCCAAAAGGGAAGTCCAATGCTTATAATGAAGGAAATTAACAGGGACTAAACCAGTCAACCTCATTACACCACTGACACTCTCCAGGCTGCCATCCACGCTGAGAACCGCGTGCTGTTTGCCTCTGTTCATCTCAGAAAATCTTGGGGGAAAAAAACAAGGCATGTTCAGGAAAGAGCTTAGCTATGTTACAGCCTCTCCATTTTCCATGTTGGTTTGATTATCTGCCTTCATTATTTAGATTAGGATCTCATTAAGTTAGAGAGTCTCCTACAAAAGCGCCTTACAGCAAATGGCACAGAAAATGCCTTCAGGTGATAACTCCAGAATAAAGAAAGGAGCTAGCATGACAGCAACAGGAAAACTTTTAGCAATCTCTTTGAATGGGAAATAAATAGAAGTCTATTAATAAAACCAGGAAACACTGTACTTTCTGTGACACTTCAGCTTTGGGCCCTCATTTATTTCCTCTTAGCACTTGACTTAAAAATAACAAACACACTCCACTGCTCATCTACAAGGCTCCACTATTAGTACTGTGATCTTCTTCTGGAGGGCACACAGCTCTGCACTGGTGTTCCCATTTCACCTTTGCCTGATCCCCTCTTCCAAGTCACTCTGTAGGGCTGTCCCACGTCCTTGAGGCTGGATGCATCAGCTTCCCCGTCTCTTTTTTGAGCCATCAGCCCAATACCTATGAGTCCTGCAATAAGACACTATATCTCTATGTTGAATTTATTAATTTCCTTTATTTATATATAGGAAAGGCAATAAAAGAATATGATAGTACACACCAGATATTTGACCCCAAGTGTCCTCTCTAGCAGACTTCCTGCTCGCATTATCCGTAGCAATGTCTGTACTTTGCCTTTTCCTCCAGAGCAACACAATATTCCTACCCCAATACCCCACGGTCAGGATTAGGCCCTGCACTTAGGACCTAAGGCACAAGTCTCTGCCACTTGAGCTAGAGAAATCTCTATTACAGGTGTGAGGGAGGAGCAGGCAGGGGACAACAGCTGGGGAGGGACATGGGAGGAAGCTGTGGTCCTGTAGATGTGCTTCCTGAGGCTTGAGTTGGCCATCTGCCATCAAAATCAGTCCCTGTCCCATTACTAATTTATATAATACATTGGTTTACGTAGTATATATTGATATTGGGTTGATATAACATATCTGGTTGGGCTACTCACCTTGCAAATCAGCATTAAAAAAAAAAAAAGATTGTGAGTTAAGGGGGGCTCTGTCATCTGCTGCTCAGTTCAGGGTATCTCAAGGCAAAGCCCCAGTTTTAAAGGGCAGATACAGCCCAGAAAGCCATTAAATGACAGCAGCAGAAAGACTAATCGAGTCCTAAAGACACATCTGGAAGAACAGCTGTGTGTCTGGGCCTGCCATGCACACTACCAGCATCCAGAGGTCATCAGTAACACAATGGGTCTTCACTGGAGCCCAGAAACCCCAGCTGGATCAGGTCAGTCTCTCTTGCCTGGATGGGTTTATGCCCCTCAGTCTCTTTTAGGTGTCTTGCAATGCAGCATAAAACCCCTCTGGTTGACCTGCCACTGCTCGCTGTTACCAAGCAGTCTTACTGCTCACTGCCTCACAGACCAGCATTGCTACATTTTGGCATTTTCAGACTTTTTTCTACCTTCAGAGTTTGTCATGGAGGGTTCCCAAACCACATTAAAAAGAAATATAACAACTGAGCAGAGGTCCCCCCAGAACCAACTTAGCGCCACGGGAAGGGCTGCAGATGGGATGTGCATGGGACATCTCCGTCCCTGGGGCCCCGCTGGGTCCGTCTTCCTCCCCATGCCTGTCCCTGTTGCCTCCCCAGGCTGGTGGCATGGCTCACAGCAGGCAAGACATGGCTGTGCTGAAGCAAAAGGACACTTCTCCGAGCTGTCGGCAGCTGCTCATCTCTGCATTAGCTTAGGTACGTTAAGGCATGAAGACCAAGTGCATAGGAAGCAGCGAGACCCTCCAGGCGCCTCCAAATCAGCCCCTGAGACCTTTTCCATTGAAATGTTTCTCAAATCCTCCTCCGAGATGCTCCCCGTCATCAGGGTGAGGAAGAGGAGCCTCTGGCTTCAGGTTGGCCCCATGGACACTGCCCATCTGGTTTAAGCCGTTGGCTAAAAGACGAGTCCATGGAAGGAGCCGGATCCGCCCCCGCCCGCTGCTGGGCTGCAGCCCCCAGACGAGCTGTCATCATCCTTGTCCCTGTCCAAGTCTCTCCACCACAGTGGGGATTTCGGCAAGGCAGAAATATAGGCTGCTCTGTTCCTCGCTTCTTTTTCCTGCTCCTGGGAGAAGGAAGGGGGAAAAATAGCACAAGGATATCAGCAGAAAAAGAACCCATGTAGGGGGATGCTGCCGCCATCCCTGAGGAGACAGGGGCCTGTGAGGTTCCCCCTGGGAGCTTCCTTCAAATTAAACTGGGGTGTGAAGACCATGTGCTCTAGAGCTCAGCAGGAGTGATGCAGCAAAGCATTGCATCCAGGGATCAAGCCCATCCATTCTATGTCACCTATGGGAGAGGAGGGACCCCTCAAATCCCCCCACATGCAGCTCATGTCATATGAGACACTCCTGTTTGGAAAGGGTTGAACTGCATCAGCTGAATGAAAGCTGTTCTAGTTTGTATTCCCAGCTCACCCATCTGCCCAGGGAACCTGTGGATGCTCCACCCCAGAAGTGTTCAAGGCCAGGTTGGATGGGGCTTTGAGCAATAAGGTCTAGTGGAAAGGGACCCTGCCCATGGCAGAGGGGTTGGAACTAGATGGTCTGTAAGTCCCTTCCAACCCAAACCATTCTATGATTCTGTGATGAGAAGAGAAGAAGGAAAAAAAAAAGGACCTGGCTTGCGATGGCTCAGGTAAAAGTCAGAGGTGGTAGGAAGGAGCAGCTAGTTACCAGGGAGTGAAGGTGGGAAGGAGAGGAAATGGTAGAATGTCAGGAACAAGTTTTTACGATGAAGGTGGTGAGGCACTGGCACAGATTTCCCAGAGAGGTAGTAGATGCTCCATCCCTGGAAACACTCAAGGTCAAGCTGGATGGGGCTCTGAGCATCTGATCTAGTTGAAGATGTCCCTGCTCATCCTTTCAGGGGAGGTGGACTAGATAGCCTTTAAAGGTCCCTTCCAATCCAAACTATTCCATTATCCTATCTTTCCCAGGCACTTCAAAGAAAATTTCAGGCTGAGCTTCCAGGGGCAGATAATAGCAAGTCAACCCCAAGCACAGCCACAAGGTGTCTTGTACCAATCTCAGTGCCCAGTTTCATCAGGAAAGTATGACTCATTTATATCTGGGTGCTAAAAAGGAAAAGGGATTTGGCTTCAGGGAGTGGGTGGGTATCTGCAGGATTTTAACCACAGGACAGTATCCCACTGCTGCCTGGATGGGTGGGAACATGGCCCATGAGCCGGATAGCCACAGGATCGCACCCTGCTGTGCACAGCAGCGGGAGTTACCTGCAAGAAGAGGATGTTGTCTTTGGAAATGGCTTCCATCAAGTCCTTGTGGAGGGAGGGTTCGCCATGCAGGCAGCCAGCCTCAGCCAGAGCCTCGTGCAGCAGGCAGCTCTGCCCGCCCGGCCGCTGCCGGTAGAAGAGGACGTAGGCAGTGTCTTTGGGGAAGAACGAGGTGACGTTGCTGACCGATTCGAAGGAGGAGAAGGAAACTCTGGTGTCATTGAAGAGGTACCACTGGATTTCAAAGTCCAACTGTTTGTCAGAGGCCGGTTTTGGCACCCCATCCTGGGGCTGCCCATGGGGGACGGTGTCGGTGCACTCCCTGGAGTAGCAATAGTAGTGGCCACTCTCGGAGGAGATGCCTGAATGCACCACCACACTGCAGAGGTCATACACAACAGTCATGAAGCCACTCCCTGGGACAGCACCATCCTTCCCACGCTGGCAAACCTCTTCAGTTTCCTCTGGAGCAACAAGGATGGGTAGCTTGAGTACCACAGGGATGGAGACATTGTCCAAGATCTTCTTCCTCTTCATAGTCCGTGGGTCGAAGGAGAACCGCAGCAGTGTGAGGATGAGGTAGTGTGGACCCTCTGTCAGCTCTGCCACCTTCTCAGCGTCCTGCAAGGACGCACATTTCTCACAGTGGTATTTATTCTCTGCTGTCAGTCTCTCCGGGGATAGGAAATAGTTGATTAAATCTGGCACGGATTTGGAGTCCTTGGGAGCACATGCCTGCTCCCCAAAAGTTGAGAGAGGGTCTTTGGCTGCATCCACCCCAACATCATTGCCACGTACGGGATTTGCTGCTTCTCCTGGTTCCTGGAAACCTAATGTTTCCACCGACATCGGTGGGGCTGCATGGTCACTGGCCTTGGGGGCCTTCCTCCGGACCCAGGGAGAGCCCAGAAGCTGGCCTGCATTTTCAGGAGGCTCAATGAACTGTGGGCCAATTTCTTCCACAGGTAGAAAAGATGTGCTCCCACGCACGTTCCTGTCCGATGGAGGAAAAGCCAGGGACAGGTCTGTGAAGGCTTCTTCTCGGGAGGAAACATTCAGGCACTTCAAGCAGCGGATCTTCGTCATCATTTTACCTCCAAACATCTTCTCAATCAATGTCTTGTTTAAGTAATGCTGCTCCACCGTCTGAGACATCAAGCTGGATTCCTTGAGTTTCTGGTAGATCCTTTTTCCAGTTTTTTCTTCTTCATGCAATCTTTGGCAGGGGAGAAAAAGGCTGCGTTATGCATCAATACAACACCAAGAGGCAGTTTCTAAAGTAGGGCTCCTGTTCTTCACCACGAGGGGTTAATCCCAGTTAACCTGCCTGTACCCAGGGGTCTGATGCTGTGGGAGAAAGGCGGGAAGGAGTCAGACAGGATTTGGGAGCCTGAAGTCTTCATGTGCCACTCACCCTGCACTTCTAGAGGGATCACTGGGCCACCAGAGATTTGATATTTCTACATAAAAGGCAAAAATCAGCATTTTACAGAGCAGGCTGAGTGGCTCGTCAGGCAAATCTCTAAGGTTGATACAATTTTAGATTAGATATCAGGAAAAATTTCTTCACTGAAAGGGTGAAGGGTGGTCAGGCCTTGGAACAGACTGACCAAGGAAGTAGTGAAATTACCATTCCTAGAAGTGTTAAAAAATGTGTAGATGTGGCATTTAGGGACCTGATTTAGTGGTGGACTTGGCAGTGCTGGGTTAATGATTAGACTCAATGATCAGAGGGGTCTTTTCCAACCTTAATGACTCCCTAATTCTATGAATTCCCTGGGTCTTCAGAGCAAAGGCAGAAATTTTCCAGTTGAACTAAGTTCTGACCTTACCCCTAAAATTGTCCAAACAGGGTTTTATTAAGGAGCCTCAGACCAGTCTCACCATCTCTCACCCCAACTCTCCACTCTCCCAGTTCCTCCAAGTCTCAGCCACTTGCCCTGTTTGCATGTGGGTCAGCATTAAACATTACATTGGGGTTTAGGGACGCCCTTGTCACCAGGCTCCGAAATCATGGCGCTTGTCACGTACCGGTCCAGCAAGTACTTGAGGTACTCTGAGCAGTCCTGCTGAGCTCCAGGGGTGAACCAGGGTGGCCAGGAGGCAGAGAGGAAGCTCTCAGGGGAGATGGCAGGTCGCTGGCAGCAACACAGAAGAAGTGCATTTAGTCCTAGGGATTTTTCCTCAATTCACACAGGGGGATGGAGAGGGGAGAGGAGTAGTTTTTTGGCTGCTTCACCAGGAGCACAGTGTTCTGTGCCTGATAAGGTCCCTTTTTACCCCCTACAAAGGCTAAGCCCAGTACACAGGAAGACTTTCTTGGCTCGCTGCAATCCAGGATGGTAAGGATGAATTTCAGACTTTATTTTACATATACTTCTATAAAATATCCATGTGTTTATAATTCAATTTTTAAATGGTTTATTGGCCTGATCCAGATAATTCTACTTAATTCAGCCTGAATTTAATTTGCTGCTCCATTTAATTTGATCAGGATCTCTCTCACCAAATCCTTTCATAAAAAAAAAAAAAAAAATCCACTAAACTTCCACCCAACCTTCTGATCACTGCAGGCAGGTAATCTGTGTTACCAGATAATGTAATTGCTGTCATTAGGAAGCAGATGTCAAATTAACATGGAAAAAGATGCATCTTTAGCAAAAAAGTAACTACAAGAACAGCCCAAAGAAGAAAAATAACCAAAAGGAAATTAGCAGGAAAGTATCAACCATCAGCTACACAACAAGAAACTATGCTTCTCTACTTGCTCATCACAGAACACAGACACCCTAACCTGCCATCAGAACCTAGACTCTTCTATGACCAAATATTGAATTTAACAGGATGTCTGTATCCCCCCCCCCACACCTCCCAGGTCATCTGTAGCAACAAAATACCACAATGCTACAGGCCAGCTCTGCCAGTCAAGGCTTGGGAAATGGAGAAGCCTGGATGACTTGCTACCCAGCAAGGGAAAATTCACTGGCTTTCCAAAATCTTGTCTTTCTAGGGACAGAAGGATACATTTTCAAGCGAGGCATTAGATATGACCTAGCTGTATCTCCAGGAGTCACTCCATTAAATTTCATGTTTGTCATGGAAATATTTACAATTAGTTTAAGGGTGTTATTTTTATTTTACTTTCCCTCACATACAGATGATTCAAAGCATCTAGAATCTAAGGGGAGTTTTATTATTATTCTTTTAACAAACCCACTTTTAAGGCAATTTTCATCAATTGGTAATGCTTCGCTGGGGAGCAGTGGGACAAGAGAGCTGCTCCAGTCTTCTCCCTTGCTGCACAGCAAGAAACAAAACCTCTGCTTCACACCAAAAGGCTTCTCAGCTTACCACAGATGTAAACTAATACCTAATGGACTTCATTGTCAAAACTATTAGTTATTACATCAGCCCAAACCAAGAAGACCACAAGTTAAAGACAGGCAGCCTGGTGTGAACATCGCCCACTTTCCTGGGTGATAGGAGTTTCCCTCCTCCTCTCCCAAAATTAGCCTCCTTCACATAAACAAAATTCGTCCCATTACAAAAACCCACCAAGATCCACAGCTCCTTATCAGCACATTGGAGCCGGCAGGAAGCAACTTGGAGACGAGCCTTTCCGCAGCCGACAGTCCAAACAAATAACTAGAACATGAAATAATTACCTGACTGTGCTCCAAAAATGCAAAGAGCCACTGGAGCTTTGTCATCAGAGGCTGGGAGTTGCCCTCAGTTAAATTCAACACTGAATGCCGAAAGCTGCGAAAGAAAAGCAGAGATGCAATCTGTGAGATGGAAAATCAGTGTGGGACACGCAAGGCTGGACCCCAAGCAGCCCCTGGAGCAGTCTTGAATGGGAGCAAGGGAGGAAAAACTCACTCTGAAGCCATGAAAAGGGACTGTATGATGCTGTTCATGTAGCAGGTGTTTCCCAAGTTAATTAACCCAATCTTTCCTGTCTCTGATTTAGATGCCAGGCGTGGGTAGAAGCAGGCCAGCTCGTTCTTCTGGGAGGTCCAAGCATTTTGTCCCAGGAGATGTTTAATCCGGTCCTCATTTGGAATCGGGAGAGCCTTGGAAAGAGAGATCTGTGTTACAAATCATTATCTGTCCTTGCAAGGGGAAGCTGAGGGGCAGGCACCGATCTCTTCTCTCTGGTGACCAGCGACAGAGCACAAGAAAAAAGCATGAAGCTGTGTCAGGGGAGGTGTAGGTTGGATATTAGGAAAAGTGACCAGTGCAGGGTGGCTGGACACTGAAACAGGTTTCCCAGGGAAGTTGTCATGGCACCAAGCCAAGAAGCATTTGGACAATGCTCTCAGGCACATGGTGTGATTCTTGGGGTTGTCCTGTGCAGGGTCAAGAGCTGAACTCGATGATTCGTGTGGGTCCCTTCCAACTCAGGATATTCTATGATCCTATGACTGATCTTTTCCTATGAAGAATTAGTAATGGGCAACTGCAAAACTCCTCTGCCAGAAGCATTCACACAACTCATTTTGCCTGCTCTTCACATGAACCTGCCTCCATGCGTGGAAGATTTTACCTGTTTGTATTAGTCCTTTAGAGGCATTTGACAATAATATCATAGCTAAAATCTACAGGCACCATCAGGACTTCTGTAGGCCCACCATTAGAGAAGTATCTTCCCTCAACCTGCCTGCACAGGGCTCAGACTCAGAGTTTTAATCCCCTTTCTTCTACCACCATTTGAGGTGTTGAGATTAGGACATCCCTACCCGTGGGACAGTCCCTCTATTCTAGGCTACCGACAAAGATGCCATTTCCATGTGGGAAGCAGTAAAATGACTGAGAAGGGCATGACTTACTTTAACTGCTTCTAGGACTGGTTCGTAGAGGTCTGGGAATCCTGAGAAGCGGAAGAACATGCAGTGGATGAGCTCGGCCAGCTGCTCCAGGGAGCTGGTTGCAGAATTGGAGTCCTCCTTCTTCAAAGAGGCCACCAGCCTGGGGATGTGAGGGAGTAGCTGGAAAAGAAAAATTCTCTACAAAAATTACTGCAAATTATTCACAGAATTTTAATACCTTTAGAGGAATGCAATTCACTTGCAGACAGTGAACAGGAGTTGACTCCAATGCCATTCTAGACTTCATCCTTCACCCTTTGAACTCAACAGCAACTCTCCTGTTGATTTTGGCAGCCTTAGAGGGTTTCATGTTGCATGACACCTGCAGGTTTGTGCTGCTGCTTTGCTGAGCTGCAATTGCCATTCTTTAGTCTCCCCTAAATCCCACACCCACGGTGGAAAGGATATGCTGACTGCCAAGTGCAAGGATTCAAACCTGCAAGGTAGATGGGATTAACCTAAAAGAAATGTTGTCTGCTGTGCTCTATGTTGTTTTATACTGAATACACTGAACTGGAATTGGTATGGTCGGATGGGTGGCAACAGGCATACAAACAGCACATTCTTTATTTTGCTTTCATCTCGAAAATGTAAAAACGCGCGAGCAGATGCAAATGCAAACAATCCATTGCTCACGGGCACCCTCTGCTGACCCTGCAGCTGCACAGAGAATTAATATCTTCTTTCCAACCCTGTGGATGTGCTAGAGTGACCCAGGCACTTATACAACCTTTTTCATAATTATATTTTAAGTTATTTTTATCCCAGAATAATCCTGGCGTAAAGTATCAGGACCCCAGACCAGCCATTTCCTGGTCCTCTCTTCCTCCCTTGGTCTTCATCTGCTCTTTTTCTTTCCCTTCAAAATGTTGGAGACTTTAACTATTTACTTTGCAACAGGAAAGGTTTGTTGGGGAAGCAAATCAATTGCAGCACCTTTTTATACATCAGATTTTTGCCAAACTGTGATAGGAACAATTCTCAAAACCCTTCCAAAGTGCCAGGACAAATACGAAAAGACATGGTTTTGCCCTGTTGGTTTTTGGGTTTTTTAAATAAAGGAGGAGATTTATGCTTATGGGCTACAGATGGAAACTTCAAGCCCAGAGCAACTGACAGCTTTTGGAGTGTTTTAAAATTTGATGTCCAACTGAAGACAACACATTGGAATGACTCTATTTTTAGAAACCAAAGAGTTTCTCAAGAAATTCAGGTTCCTTTAAAGTATCTCCAGCTGAGGAATGAAAAAGCATCAGTTGAAAATGTTGGCTAGCTTTGCTTTTTTCCAGCCTTATCTGTTTATTCTGTGAACTTTAGGTGAAAAGCCAAATGTAAGGGTTTTAACGAGAAAGCATAAAATCAAACATTAATAGGAGTAATTTTTCATCACTGCTTTTATCAGTTCAATCACTAAAAGCATGCTTTTGCCTTCAGCCTCACTTTTTAAATTCAGCATTCCAGAGGCAGGACCAGCAGGAAGCAGAGCCGTGCCTTAGCGCCAACAGCAAAACAAATTATAAAATACCACAGTGGAAATGAAAAGTGAATATTCAAATGTTGCCAAAAGCTGTTTTTGCTTTTAACTGAGAATTTGTGTAGTGAAGTATTTTGATCCAGTCTGCTGGTCTTGCTGCACTGATGCTGTACAAACCTTCCAAAGATGGCCCACCACTTCAAGAAATGGGTGCCACGTGTTGGTGACAATGTAAAGTCACATGTGGGATGGGGCCCACTGTGTCCAACAGATGGTATGCCACCTGCTTAGGAAAAGCAAGGGCTGTTTAATAATGGATTCCCTGCCCTCCACAGCAAGAGCCCTCCGAGGTGTTCTCAATGCAAAGGCTCCACCTAATGCACTCCAAAGCCAGAGTGGCAACATCTGCCACACCTTAGGTCTCCTCCTACCCCTCCTGCCCCACAGCACGGTTACACTCAGGACAACGCCCTCATCCAAGTGCCAGAGACAGCCTTACCAAGTGAAATGCCTCGTGGGAGTGCTGGAAGCTCAGCAGCATGTACTGCAGGACAGACAAAGCCCCCTCCCTCACGATGGGGTACAGCAACTTGGAGAAGACCTGATGGAGGAGAAAAAAGGAAATGAGAATGCAGGATGGCACTACAACCAGCAGGAGAAGGGAACAGCAGGAAACAGAGGCACTGGGCATCTACCACAGCTGCTGGTCTCTTCCTAGTCCATGCTGCATGTTGAAGCAAGCAGCCTGTAACCAGGTCTCCAGAGTCATGTCCTGTCCAGAGCACTGGCTCAGGGCACCCTAAAATTACTGCGTGGGTTATACTCACCCTTTCATGCTTGTGTAATGCCTCTATGACAGCGCTGCATCTCCATAACTCCTCATGAAAAAGCCATGCAAGCACAGGAGAATGCTAGATTTTCTAAAATGTGCCTCATTTTATTCAGATATTTGGAATTTTATCAGTAACCTTTCAGACAAAGATATAAAAAGCAAATATCTTTTTCAAAGGCTATATAATGATATTTATTCTACTTTACAAAAAATACCTGTATACCCTCTACTGCTTTCAAATTGTACCTCTGAGGGTTTCCAAATATCACGTTATTTTATAGGCTGTGTCTCTTTCCTATACATTAACAATGAAAGGAAAGCTAAAGAAAAGCCAGAGATGCTTGGCTACTGTCCCACTGCTCAATGCACTTGAGGGATCACAAAGACAAATGCAGTTATTGATAATGTTCCAATACTGATAATTATAGAATGACAGTATTGTTTAGGTTGGAAAATAGTTCTAAAATCATTGAGCCCAACTGTTAACCCAGCACTGCCAAGCCCACCACTAAGCCATGTCCCTAAGAACATAGTTTTAGTCACTTCTATGGTGACTTCTTCCAGCAGCTCAGCCAGGTGTTATCCCCATTATCCGGAGGAGGGAAAAGCAGGACCACAGCATGGGAAAAGTTTTTGAAATAGTGACCAGTTTCAGTGCTTGATCACCCAGTTTTCAGAGAGAGCAGGTACTCACTGCTGAAACAGGTGATGGCAACAGCAGCGGGGGGTTTATCTACACTAATAAAAGAACTAAGCCAGGGCACAAGCTTTAAAACTGACCTGTGACTGTGTAGGCTGTTAATACTGATATGTATTTTGCCTGTGCCAGCCAGCAATGACCCAGGCACGGTCAAAGGAGAGCATGTCACACTCCCAAAAGCAAGTTTTACAAGGGCTCCACAGTTCGGGAAGGAGAGTGTTCCATTGGCTTGAAAATCCTTGGCTGCTTCATCTCAACCTTTAAGATATCAGTACCTCTGCAGAAAAACCCCAGGTTCTTCTAAGGAACATCATTCCTAGCTGAAAAACCTGTATCCCTCGGGACAGCAAACTCTTTGTTCTCTATACATCTCAAGTCACATCTCATCATTTGAGGGGCAAGATGATATTTCAAGTGCAAGATGGTATTTCTGTGGTTCCCATTCACATTTAAAAGAGCCAACTGACCTTTTCTATTTTCGAAAGAGTAACTTCAATCAAGATGCTGAACTTTTTCACTGCAGCCAAGCCCTTCAGCAGAGCAATGATCCACTTGTCTATGTTCTTTCCCAGAGGCCAGGACACCCAGTCAATCATCCTGAAATGAAAAACAAACTCTTAAATAAATTTAATGCACATACTGTAAAAGCCAAGCTCCACTCTGGGTCAAACCTCCTCCAAACTGGTGTCCAGTCACTGGGGTGAGACAGGTTCCTCATAAGGCATTTCACGTGTTATTCCAAGCACAACAGAGCCTGAAGTGGAAATACCCCAATGTCATCATCATGCTGTGGTTCATCAGAGGATCAGACCCAAGTCCATAGAGTAAAGTGGGGATTTTTTCCAAGAACTTCAGTCCAGTCAAGTTCAAGTTTTTAAAACTGGTGCAGTGCTCTATACACCACTCACATGAGGGTTTGATCGAGGTCTCTGCATTGTCACCATTAGAAAACAAATGATACTGGTTTGATCTCTGCGTTGTTACAGGTAAGGAAAAAACACTCAGATTCATATCTTTTCGTTCTCAGTGTGGCAAACATTGATTTCCAAAAACATATTAAAAAAACACAGCCTGGAAATCCTAACAGAAACCAGTTATTCCTGAATGTCACAGGTAAAAAATTTCATCTCTAGCCACTCAACCAGCATGTTGTCGAGTTTCTGCAAGAAATAAGTGCTTTACAGAAATCTCTCATAAAACAATAACCTCAGACTAAGTGATAACACATTGTTTCTGTTTAAATTTAATGCTAAACAACTGGGAAGTAATTAAAACTTGGGATCTCCAAGTATCAAACTCTGCTGACCATTTCAGTACCTTTGATTCGAAGATATCCCAGGCCTTCAGGCTACACCTCAGCCCAGTTACCTTACCCAGTCAGTTCCTTTTGCTTATCAATTTGTATCTCATGCAAAATAAAAGAAGGGAAGACAGATAACAAACCACCACAAGGCAAAGAGCAGGATTTAGTGAACTGGAAAAATTAAAAGACCTTGAAAAGGTAAAAAGACCTTGAAAAGCAGAAAGTGTTAGTATGTTGAAAAATAATAAAAGTCAAGCCAAGCTGGATGATAAAGCAAATGCAAGAGAAGCTTCCACAGACATTTGCACCAGAGGAGAACAAGGAAAATGGTGCAATCACAGTGTGT
This sequence comes from Oreocharis arfaki, assembly GCA_013398015.1. NCBI lineage: Eukaryota > Metazoa > Chordata > Aves > Passeriformes > Paramythiidae > Oreocharis > Oreocharis arfaki. The sequence continues at coordinate 42,943 of VZRR01012883.1, read as the reverse complement.
GGTGAATCTGCTGGAGATTAAAGATATGATAGGTCTTTTAGATGTTACTTCCAAACTAAACACATGCACTGACTCCACTTTCAGCAAGAGGAAGGAATTGATCAGGGTGACAAAAGGATGTAGGAAAAAGATTTGAGAACAAAAACAAGGGCAATGACAGCTGATACAAATGCAAAACACAAAGTGCTCATGGACTCCAGACAAGAGGAGTTGGTGATCTCCATCACGTAAAATTCAACTCTGATGAGTTTTAATGACTCTAACTTTTGCATGGTGCTTTATGCAGGAAGGTGGTTCCTACATTGAAAACAGGCAATGAGTGGGAAGAAGGGATAGAGTGCCCCAGAGGGTCATCACATGTGCCGAAGTCAGGTTTGTCAGGACATTGGAATTTTGAGTCAAAGGACAGAAGCAGATCATATCTGACTGGCTCTCTGAAAGAAGGAAACATTCTTCAGGATCTAGTGATGACAGCACAAATAACCTGAACAAGGCTGGGAAATTTGTGAAGATGCACAGCTGTCAGGAATCATCAACACAAGAGGAAGATCAAGGAGTCACAAGGAAGACCCCGAGGATTAAAAATGTAGAACTGGAAGGAAATGTATTGATTCAAAACACATGCAAGGCACTAGAAATGGAGGCTACATTACAGTAACTCGTCTGCTTGAGGACAACCAGGCAGATACCAGGTGACTACAAGCTCCCAGTGAAAGAGCAGCCATGGAAAAGACCAGCACCATGTTCTGTGGTGCAGAACATTTGTTCTCTATGGCAAAGTAATGGCTCCTCAGGCTGTGGTCAGGCTGCCATGATGAACATGGTGCACAAACACTACCATCTGTGCCCAAGACCACTGAACTGTGTTGAAGAAGCCTGGTCAGGTGGTGAGGGAAATGAAGAACGCTTCCTGCGAGAAAAGCTTAAAATAACCTGGCTTGTTTAGCACAGCCACGAGAAAGCAGAGATGGGAAGGGACTGCTCTTCCTGCACATATTGAAGGAATAAACACCAGGGAGGCAAAAGATATTTCAGCTATTTCTGTTGGCATAAGATCAAATGAACCGTAAGATGGTCAGAAATACACACAGACTGGCTGTTAGAAGAGATTCAACCCACTACAGCAACCCAGTGGTGGAAGAGCTCTGAAAGAACAGCAGTGGAAGCACTGTCCTGCTTTGAGGAGCAGAGTTGAACATTCATGAAAGGAGTCTGTAATGTCAGTGCTATAAAGCAGGGAGATGGATCCAGAGATTCAAAGGTCCTTTTTCTCTCTATCATCTTTAAACAGGCATAAAATAACCTTATTTGCTTGAAGCTATATTTTGCCAGCTAAGTTACAGTGCTGCCCGTGTTGCTAGAGTAGGAAGAAATTGCCTTTTAAATTCACATTGCACTTTCCACACTGTAAGACCCACAAACATTTTAGTAGTGATGACCCTAATTTGTCAAAAGTCATTGATTTGGTATGCTAAACTTTTAGAAGCCCAGACCCTGATCTCCAGAGGTAGTGAGTGCCTGCATGGCTGTGTGACATGCTGTGTGACATGGCTGTGTGACATACCTTCTGCATCTGGACCTGGGCTCTTTGGAACAGATACATCCCCAGGAAAAGAAAACGTACAACCCAAATCTGTGAGTTCCTCTGATGTCACAGATGCATAAAGATGCATAAAAACAGACAAACTCTGTAAAAGAGATTGTGGTGTACACTTATGCCAGCAGGTGACAGCCTTGCTTTTTTTTAACCACAATTTGTTCTTTACATTCTTGACCAGAAGCTCCACCCTAAGTCCAGTTTATTCCCCTTCTACTCCCAAACCCAAACTTCGGAAGAAGACACTTCTGCATGCAACCAGCTTGTCAGGGATACTAAGCTGAAGGATCCTTCAATTCGTACAATTTCCTTTGATTTTCTAGGCGTGGAGTACACACATCAAACAGCCTGTGGTCATGCTGTTTTGGGGGCACCCATCTGCCATAAACACGCTGCCAAAACTTCAACATTTCTCCTAAGTGATCTTAATTATGTTTTGCAGGCTCTGACTAATTATTTACTGGTCCTTCTGCGTGACAAAGAATGTTTTAAGGAATGATGCAATTGATTTGGTAACCTCAATATTTAGACACTGGCACTCTTAGGAGATTCATCATCTGGAGCTTGCAGCAGCAGGTGTCCAGAAGGAGAAAAAGATGGAGAAGAGGGTTGGGAACTGAACTGATAACTTAATATTTTGTCTTGGGTTGCTCTGGTCTCTGGGAAAACTGTGACCTTCCCCAGCAAGCCAAAGAGAAGTAACCCCTTTCTGCATGCATAAACTTCCCATTGGGAATGGCATGTTTCTGTCATGTAACCTTATTGGGAGGGACATGCAAATCCTGTAATAAGAAGAGGAAAAAAGATGCTTCCAGTGAGATCAAGTCACAGCAGCTCCCTTGTGTTAAGTGCACACACCACTGCATGTGAGTATCATCTATTTAAATGGAGATCTCTAAGGAAAGCATGGGTTAAAGACAGAATAATGGAATCATTTAGGCTTGAAAACACCCTTACCATCATTGAAGATACCCCTAAGTAGGTGCAGAGCAAGGCACTGGAGCACAGAAGAGCTGTAGGACTTGGAAATAAGGGTGCAAAGAAGATCTGGTGATGCAAAAGAGGGCACTGGTGCTGCAAAGACCAGGTCTGGCATGCCAGGTAGCGTTCCATCCACTACTCTTCATCATGCTTTGACAAGGTCTCCACTGACTGACTGTCCAGCTGCAGCACATCCACCTGACAAAGGCCAAGGTGGGACCTAGAAACAGTTGGGCATACCTCTCCCACATAAGTCTTTAGCTGTGACTGGTGGCTTAAGATGATGTCCTTCTGAAGGGAGACTGAGATCATCATGAAATCCTGAAAAGGAGCTTTTTGGGAAGAAAAAGTCCTCAACAGCTTCAGGGAAAAAAAAGTAAGTCAAACCTCTTCAAGACAGCCTGTGTTGGACATCTCGTAACACTACTTATTTCTAAGAAAAGAAAGTAAATTAAACCAAGCAAATATAATAAGTCATAATCATACCAACAACCACTCTTTATTCTAGTCCTCTAGGACCTCAGGGCTAGAAGAAATGATACAGAAGTTTTCTTTCTCCCTACACACTCCTCACCAGGAAGCACCAGCCAAGCTGCTTGGGATAAAACCACACAGAGCACTTCTCCAAACTGAGTTATGACATTCACTAATGCAGCCTCTCCTACCTGCCAATGGCCATCATCATTTGCACATCAGTGATGCTGTCATCATTGGTTAGGTTTCTTATGACGCCATCCATGAGCTCCAGAGGGACAAACTGAACCACGCTGGCCAAGGCATTGGATGGCGCTTCCTGCTCCTCTGCAAGACAGGGATGAGCCCCAGCAATGAAGATGTTAGTCCACAGGAAAACCAGGCACACGAGGTCATTTCTTGTCCTAAAAACCAAATCATTTCTGCCCACATAAATAGAATCATAGAATTTTTTAGGTTGGAAAAGCCTTCTAAGATCAATTCCAACCCTTAACCCAGCACTGCCAAGTCCACCACTAAACCACGTCCCCAAGTGCCACATCCACACATCACGGAGCAGATACTGAGCTGCTGCCAATGAGCAGTGTAGAGTCCACCGCTGGCTGTGCTAGGAGGATAATTCCCCAAATCCCAGTGCAGCACATAATGAGGCTGGATCTTAGCAGATAGCTGCTCCCTGAAGCCATCTGTAGCCCCAAGGGAAGAAGCGATCACAGGCATGAGAACATGTTTGGCCCAACTCAGGTACCGAATTTCCTCTGCTTGCTCTCTTTTTACTAAGCACTGCAAATAATTGCAAAAGGATGCAACTGCAATTTTGCCTGCCTGGAAATGGACCTCCTTCCAAAGGATGAGGCTGTCATACTGAAAAATCCATGTCCTGTGGCCTTAGGAATAGCTAAAGCGGGAGCTCACCAGCCTTTCATGGCTCTGGTACCTCCAAAAACCTTCTGAAACCCTCCACAATAACCTAAAGACCCCAGAAGTTGGATAAATATCTTCTGTCTCATCTTAAGGTGCAATCACCCTCCAGACAGTCAGTAGGACTTCATAGCCCTAGGTCAGGGAGAAATAACTGCTTAGCTTTATCCCTAGTCTCTGTAGGGAGCAGGCTGTGGGGCACCACCAAGTCAGCCATAAGAGAGTGACATTTCTAAAAGCTCTCAAGTTCCACTCTAATAAGCTGCAGATAAGGTGCTTTCCCTCAAGCCCAGCTGATGCTGAAAAGTGCTCAACACACAAACTTGTGCTGCAAATGTTTCAATGCTGTTCACAGCTCCTGTCTGCAGACTCTCTGGGGTTTCAGGGGGATACTGTTTTCCCAGCTCAGAGCCCTGGTAACTTTCAGACATGCTTGTCTATTTTATTTCATCTGTGGCTGCATTTCTGAAGCAGATTAAAACCCTGCATGATGTCAAACTAATTGAGTTTGACTTCATCAGAGCCAACATTTACATTCCCAGCCTTTTTTTATTATTTTTAAATTACCTGTTGAAGAAATGATAGTGAACAATTCCTTCAAAGAGGGCAGGATGGCTGAGGTTTGAGTCCTCCAGATCCTCTGCAGCAGACCACTCACTTTGTTCACCTGCTCCAAAAACTCCATGATCTCCTCTTCCCCCTCGGAGACACACTGGAACTGCCCAATGCACCGGATCAGCTGCTGACAGAACAAGAGCTGGTGTTTTCCCGTGGGAATGCACTGAGGATGCTGGGTTAAGAGTTTGCTGATCTTCGCACACTGCTTGGGGCTGGGCCTCTCGCAGACTTTGCGGAGCACCTCGATCCTCAATAAGCTGAAGATGCTGTTTGCTGATGGGCTTTCCAGGACAAACTGCAGTCCTAACTGGATATAATCAAGTACGTAATGGCTTCTCTTCCCCAGAGGTCCATAGCCTTCCTGGAGGAGACTCAGCAGGAAGCGGACATTGAAGAACTCCTCAAATTCCTCTGGGTGGTAGTGGCCGTAGACCTCCAAAACCTCTTTCCCAATCTCTCTTTTATACTTGGTGTCCCCGGTGAGATAAAGCTTGGTGGACAGCTCCAGCATGGACCAGCACTGCTCGCTGTCCATGGGCTGCTTTGCTGCCTCGATGACACGCCTCACAAGCCCTTGCTTCACGTTGTTGGGGTAAGAGGACATCACCACAGCTTCCAGTATCTTATCCATCTCTGCTCCCTGCTCCTAAAAGAGAGGGACAGAGCAGCAGGTTAGTTCAAGGAGAGTCTGTTGAGCTTTCAAGCCCAGGTTGGGGCAAGGGAGGTCAAAACGCAGAGCTATCTGGAACCACTCTCAAGAAGATAATTCTTGTGGCCTTTTCATGTAGCATTCAGAAGTTTCCTCTCTGGTGATGTTTGACTGAGACTAAAGCCCCCACACTGAATGAATACACAAAGATACAGAACTTCTTCCAATTAATCACATATTTGATCATTTTTGTTTTGCAAACAAACAACTACAGACCCACAGAGGGGACAAGTGGGGAATTGAGGGATCCAAGGTCTTACACTGGTGTCTGCTGGCTCAGGTGCCCTCAAGAGGCAAAGATGGTCCCAATGATTGTCTTCACATTTAGGGAAGGAGAGAAAAACCCTGGGAAGCAAAGTGGGATTGCAGCCTCTCTGTGCAACGGCAGGGGTGTTTGTTTAACATTTACACTGTGCTGTCAGCCACTCCATCTGAGTGGTGCAGTCTTGGCTGCTCCCCAGGGACCTGCCGCATTTGTATGCGGGACCAAAGCGAGCGGGGAGAGAAACTGCAGAGTCAGGCAAAGTTTCCCATTTGTCACAGCCTGAATTCACCAGCAATAAAGCATTAGAGAAGAGTTTTTAAAAACCATGGAATTCCCAAGGAAAAGCTCAGAGTAACATTTATAACCAAGTGCTGGATGCACTACTGCACAAAAAAAAAAACCCAAAAAAACCCCAACAAAACCCAAACCATTATAGAGTGATAAAACTAGACAGCCAGGATTTCTTGTAATGTATTACTATAAAGGACTATAAAGGGTCATCCATAGCAGGCCCCCCCAGTGCAATGCATTGCACAAATACACGTTTGCAGAAGGTCCTTTCCTGCCTATAGCCTGAAATGAACCACGCTCATGGATCTGACTAGAATAATAATCACCACCTTTCTGTTCCTCAGCTCCCTAATCTGTGAAATGAGAACAATACACACCAATCCCAAGAGTGGCTGGTTGAAAGATCCTTCATCAGCACTTGGGAAGCATTTGAAGTTTTTCAAGTGGACAGGGTTATATGAATGAAGAATATACATGCAGGTGACATGTACCCCAAGTATGGTTTCCACAGGTGACATCCAGAAGAGATCTCAGCAGATGCCATCCAAGGACCATACCATCCCTGGAGTAAGTCTGTATCTGAGCCAGAGAGTATCTTTTCTCCTGGTAGACAGCTTCTTGAGGGTGGAGAAGTAAAACCCATGCCAGACACAAACATCAAGCTCTGACTCACAGCTGCTTGGTTGGGAAGCCTTCCCACCTCACCAAACACCACCTCTTCCCATCATTGCTTCCCCACAATCTCACAGGATGAAAAAAAAACCATTATCGACAAATATATATATATATAGCCACCTCCAATCCAGTGATGACCACAGGACACATTGCAGTGGCTCTCCAGGAACCACTTTGCCCTTTCTGGTCCCTTCCTGCTGACTCATGCATTCCTCTGCTCATGTGCTGGATTTATTTTTCCCCATCAAGCATTACTGCTGCCTTCTCTGCAACAAGTTATGGCAGAGCTAATGCTCTCCATCATGCTGTTTTCCCAGGACAGAAGACATAAGCAGGACTCCTGAGGGACCAGCCTGCATTAAACCAGTGGCAAAGGAGGACAAGATAAGAGGAGAAGACAAAATCCCATAGAAAATGTCTTTTGACCTCAAACAGAAAGTACCATGGTGTCAGCAAAGGCTAAAAGTCACCCTGGAGAGAAGATAGGGCTTGCAGACAGTCCAAAATCAGGAGAAGCATTAGCCCTTGCTGTGGGTCAGTGGTCATACACAAACTGGCACACACCTGCAGTCAGACCGGTGCCCCTTTCACCTCCTCTCTGCAGCTTGCTAGCCTGAGCCCAGACACCCTGGTCATCTGGCAGATAGATAAGGGATGAGGAGGAGATAGGAGGATCTACAGTGCTCACTGGTTATGTCTCACCATTACTTCCCTGGAGCAATCCATGCTGAGCCTGGCACAGTGATTTGGAAACACCACACAGGCAGGACAGTCCAAAAATGGCTACAGTTCTTTTAGACCTAACCCCATAAATCACCACAGTCCCCTGGTGTATGTGGTGTTGGGTGCTCTCGCTGTCCCTCTCGGGTGATGGCTGCCCACCACTGTCCCACTATGACTGTGCTTTTAGCTACTTTAGCATTGCCAAACTTCACCCAAATTTTCCATGCAGGGAGTCTAATTTCATCTGAATTTTGAGATAAACTTGCAGCTGCTGAGAGGGCTTGGTTCTTCCTCAGGCTGATCACAGAAAGGGACATGAGGATGGGCTTCCCCAGTGCTGCTGCCTGGAGCGCAACTAGGTCTCGTCTGACATAGTGCAGTAGGACAGGGCTGAAACAAACTCCCTCCACAGCCAATAGGCAAACAAGTCCCAGAGGACCATCTTCCTCAGCAGGAAACATCATAATGACTTATATTGACATTAGACAGCTTGAAGACACACAGGGAGAACCACCTAAGTTGACCTTGTGGTGAAGGGTCCATGCTCTCCTCACTAAAGAAAGGCTTTACAGGACAAGGCTGGACTTTAGGTAATACAGTCCCACCTGCACCTCTCCAACCACCCTGGTGTCAGCAAGAGGGGACAAACGAGCCCATGGTTCTGCTGGGTCTCAGGGCAGACCAAACTTCTCCCTGGGTGTGGCTCAGACAAGGCCAGGATGGAGGATGCTAGCGGAGGCATATATTACAATCCCTGAACTACATTAAAGCAACATTCAAGTGGCTTTGCAATATGCAATAACAAATATTATAGTCTTAAAACTACACTAGAAAGCATTCTACACTAAAAGATCATTCCCATGTCAAAGACTAAGAATTAAGATGGCTAATTCAAGACAAGAACAGCTCCAGATGCTTTCAGAGCGATATTAGTTTAAGTATCTAATATTAACTTTTTTCCCCTAGGACCTCCCTGGAGAGTGAATCAGGGTTTGCAGTGGAGGAGTAAAGTGATTTGGAGTGTTGTCTGTAAAATCACTGTCTCATTTGTTGTAGAAATCGGAAGTGTGTCATAAATAACCCAGGGAACTGCAGGAGAGGGAAGGACAGTTCATTGTTGGGCAGCTGAATGCTGCCTTGGAGATCAGGTCCCTGGTTCTCCTCTCTTTAATACTGAAATAAAGAGACTAAATATTCCAACAATCAGGCTTCCATAATAAGTGTTCCTGAAGCAGAACAACCTTTCTGCACTTCTTCCTCACCAGCATTAACAACACACTGAAGAGCTGGGAGGATTGGCTCATTCCTGCTTGTGAACAGAACCGAGTTCCTGGAGCACACACGGATGAAGCAGAAGGTCAAAGAGTTAATTATTAAACTGAAGAGTCACATTGAGGTTCCCATCTGTTTTGCAGCTCACATAAAACAGAGAGTACACAATATGAGCTTTGCAGGGAAAAAGAAAAAATCCCATGAAATGGCAAAACTGTTCTGCTACCCCAGTGAATGACTGGCAGGAACAACACAGGCAAAATCACCGAATGAGGAGAAAAAGAACCTTGGGAAGTCTCTAGACCAAACCCTGCACACAGCTGAAATCAACCCCAGCTGCTCAGGGCTTTATCCATCAAGGTCTAGAAAATACTCCAGGATGGAAATCATACAACAACCCTGGGCAACCTGCTCCTGTGCTAATTGGCTCATCATGGGAAGTTTTTCCCTGTTTCCAGTTGGAAGCTCTTGTTTCAATTTATGTCTCTTTTTTCTGATTCACCTGCCTTGTACTCCTGTAAAAAGCCTGGATTCACCTCCTGAATAACCTCCGTGTAGGCACTGGGGGACTGCTATCAGTCAATCCCCAGCCTTCCAGAGTTCAAGGGGGTAGTCCATCCCAGTTGAGTCCATTCCAAGTGTCCATCCCAAAATAATTTGCATTTGTCCTTGCTGAATTCCATGAGGTTCATGGCAGCCACAGCATGTCCTGGCCCTCCTATATGGCACCCTGAGCATATTGACTATTCTTCAACTCTGACATCACTCACAAATTTGATGAAGTGAATTTCATCTCCTCCTCCAGACTGTTCATAAAAAATATTAAAAAGGAAATGTCCTAGAATAGTTCCAGCCTGCTTCCTACCCAATTAGCAGTCCACACACCTGTCTTTGATATGAGGATGGTGCAGGGCGTAATCTCAAAAGCCTTACTGACATCAAAGATGCCTGATGACCACAGGATGGGTCCCTGCAAGGACAGACACCCAACCATGCTCCAGAAACCAAAAAGGGAAAAGGAATTTAAGCAAAGAGCAGCATTGGCCAGCTTGCTGTCACCCTCCAAACTGAGTAAACTGCAAAAAAACCCCCCAAAACCCAACCTCAAGATGAAAAATCACCTTTGGCTTTGCTTGGGTCTAGTCTTCATACTCTGTACAGTTCAGAGCTGTACTTATAGTTCTCTTCTGCCTATTCTTTTTCTTTAATTAGGATTCATTTCAATTGAAATCTATCCAATTACATCTAAATCAATTCATTCCTTTATTCCTGCCAGCAGTAGATTTCCAGTAAAGGCTCCTTAGTACTTTTTGCAGAATGTAGTACCAGTTCCCACACCCCAGGTCTTAACAAAGCTCTGAAAACATAGATGCAAAATGTACCTTACCTTTAGGAAATCTTAGTAATAAATTCAGCACATTCCCTACAATGGCATCATAGAGACTTTGATAAATACCACTAAAGAAGGAAAAATAATTCCCACCATCCAAACACAGAGTGATACATAAAGTGATTTGCTTCTTACTTACAAAGAAGAAAAATATCTACTTCCCTGAAGTCCCTGAAGGTCTGGAAGTACAGAAATGAGACTCACCTTTTATTGTCCTTAAGTCCTGCTGAAATGGTTTCTTTTATGTCAGCTAAGACATTACTGCTATTCCTGCTGCATCCTCCAGGCAGCCAGGCAATTAGGGCTCAATCCTGCAGCATGCTGAGCTGCTGCAGGATAAGAGGGAGCTCAAATAGTGCCTTGCTAGAGCACAAAAAATACTCTGTTCTCTAATATTTCTACAAAATTTTCTATGACTTGGTATACAGTTTCTTACAAGGACCAGCTCTGTTATCACCTCTCTAGCTCTGTTTTCCAGAAACATCAAAGTAATTGTGTCCTAATGACTTTTTTTTGCAGGGCACAAATGTCCAATGAATTCATAGGCAAAGAGGATTTTTTTTTTTGGTTCAAAGTACATCTCTGTTCATCCAGCTAAAAAGGTGAAACCACAGCCTGCACATCATTACCACATCTAATAGATATTCATGTTGTCGTAGCAATACGAAAACTGAGGCACATCTAGACCACAGAATCATAGAATGGTGGGAAGGGACCTTGGAAACTATCTAGATCAAAGCATTTGCTCGAAGATATGGAATAGGTTGTCACAGAGCCAGCAGCCAAACCTCTCCAGACTTGCAAATATACTAATGGTGATGCTCCACTGTACTTTGCTTTCAGCTGCTGAGTTGAACCCCATAAAGTGTCATGGCAGAGCAGAGCACCAGGTTAATTTTTCTGAGATCTGAGCAGAAGTTCAGAGCTTGTAACTGCAGAAAAAATCCCATTAAACAGCCCTTTCAAAAGAGAAGTGAGACTCCACCCATTTGCAGTCATAACAGGGAAAAATTGCCAGCACAGAAGGCTGGCTGAATTTTTTGCATATGATTATAATCTGTCTTTCTAAATTCACCTTCTCTTTTCAAGGAGATCACATATTCCTTGCTTCCTGTCCCAGACTGTTTTCCAGTGGCAGATTGCACTCATGTTGTGTGTCTCCTACTCACTAGAGTTAATTACTTTTGGCTGACGAGGCTCCTCATGCTTTTCTGTCCTCAGAATCAGAACTACTCTCTAGCACAGCAGCGATGGAGATTGCCCTTCACCACAGGCAGCAGCAGATTCGGAGCAGGAGGTTGTCCCTATGCTCTGCAGGACCTTCCACCCTGCTCAGTAGCTTACTGTTCTCTCCAGAGAGTAAAGGTTTATTTAAGGCATTGTCACCCAACTGGACTGCTGGCATTTTACATGGCTTTGCTGTACGTCAGAAGCTCCACCTTGAGAACAGCGAATTCCTCTCCTGTGGCCACACTCTTTTAGAGAGCTCACAAAAGTAATCAACCAGAAGATATCTATTTGCAATCAGCCTAAATTTATCATATAGTAGTCCCTACCTTCTTTAAAATTTGTTGATGCTTTAGATCCACAGACCCCTGTGGACCCTTTTCCTTTTATCTGCAGTACCACATATTTCATTGTTCTTTTTTCCTCTAAAACATCATAAATATGTTTGACCACATCATACAATTTTATCAGCCCTCTCCAAGTGACAACAGTGCTGGGCAGGCTGTCCTACCTCAACCCATCTATCTTACCTACCCTACCCTGCTCTCTTATTCCTCCAGTGCTTCTTCTTTGACCCCTTTGGTGCACACAGACCATTCCGCCCCCCCTCCCCCCCCGCTTCTTCTCTTGCTCTGTTTTTTTGCTGTTAGGCACTCAGTCATCAAATTTAAAAAAAAAAAAAAAGGCCTTGGCTGGATGTCAAAGCGATCAGTGCACTACCAAGTAAAGCCTAAGGCTCTAGTATTTCATCCTCTCTTTTTCCAGACTCCTCCTCCCAGCTCCATCCTCCTGTCCAGTCAACAGCCACATACACGTATCTCTGGTACCTACTGGTATCCTTTTCTAATAAAGCATCTCAAAACCATCACTAGTGTTTTATCAGCCATCCTGGTATAGATACAGAAAGCAAGACACAAGGAATTAAGTTCCTCTCTCCCACTACCTTGAAAACCAGCAGCAGAGAAAGGCACATGAGACAAGGCTTGCTCTAACCACCAGAAAAGCAGTGACAAACCACTGGCTCTGTGGCTAGGCCCAACACCAACCCCAGACAAAAATAACCCACTCCAGCTGCTTTTGATTTCTCTGAATTTATTTGGCATTAGATGCCCAAAAGCTCTGTCCTGGTTGCAATAGGTAAGTTTTTCCCAGCTTTTCCTCCCCACATCCTCCAGCTGAAGATATCTTCCTTTTCTTTCCCCAAAAGACTTCTGCTTTCCTGCTTAGCTAGAGCTCTCAGCCTGGGCTGTGACACCCTACTTCCAAAAGGCTTCATAGTGGGAGTGCCCAGCTCCTGCACTGACCTTCAGGCCAACGTCCTTTCTATCACTGTCCCTGGAGACTGTAAATACATCTACGCCGGAAAGCTGGTTGTTTTCCTGAAGGTATTTATAGCATTAAAATCACTCTTCTTTCTTCAGGTTTCTGTCTGCTTTTGTCTCTGTATAGAAATTAAAACCCTGGATATAACCCAAGGAAAAACCACGTCCTGTTCACCAAAGCATACCAGACTGAGGGCGGATACTGCCAACGCTGCCTGAGATTCATCAGACACTGCTTCACTGTTTGGAGACACAGAGATCTCCAATTTGTGGTGGTGCCTTCAGGAAAGGAAAAATGGGCTATGTTGCCCATTTGAGACCTCAGTTTCCCTCCAGCCCTCAATATATTTGGCTTTGCATCAGCCAATTCAGAAAGCAGGAACGCAAAGTGAGACTGTGGCAAACTTCATGGACTCCACTACAAAGGTGCCCAAGGCATTTTGAGACCCCTCCTCAGGTGAAAGCTCAGCTGCATCCTTTCAGACTGGGTATGGTATGCAGTTGAAATTTCCCTACCACCAGATGCAGCAAGGCATAAGTGAGCTCCCAGACCACTGTGAAAACCTCATAGCAGTGCAAATATTCCAACATCTGCTTTTATTCTTCAGTAACATCTGCAAAGTCCAAGCCAGGGCAGATCTAACCTGAAAGTGGATTGGATCTCAGCTAACCTGAATTTGACCCTCACTTTTAGAGTTTTTTGGCTCCCTTTGGGATGGGAACATCCCTCGGTGTCTCTCCCCAGGTCAGCTTCCCTGGGGAAAACCTCAATCTGTCTTGGCCAGTTTCTTATAACAAGATGCTGCCTTGTAAACACGTTTGCAAAGCCCTGCAGGCACTGAGGGAATGCACATACCCCAATATTTCCACTGTTGCTCCTGTATTTCTCTCTCCAAGCATTCACCTATAGCCTGATTCTCAAAAAGCCAAATGCTCAAGCACCCCTGCTCCACCATTCCTTTCTGCATCCTGACCACAGAGCACCCCTCTCTCCAAGCATCCCAAAACCTGGGCCTTTCTCCCAAACTCCTCCCTACAAGCATCCCTCTCTTGAGCATCCTTCCTGCATCTTTTGAGTAGTTCTTACTCCAACCATCCCTCCTGCACATCTCCCTCCAAGCCCTCTCCTACATTCAAATCCCAAAGCATCCCTCTGAGTATCTCTCCCAAGCATCCCTACCCTTACCGTGAGTATCCAACTCTATCCTGACCCTCAAGCAGCCCTCACTTTCAGCTCCTTCCTGCATCCCGACCCCTGAACAACCTCTTGTATCCTGACTGCCAAGCATTCTCGCCTTTGAGCATCCCTCCTGCAGCACTCCCCTCGAGCAGCCTATCTGCATCCATCATCTAGAGCATCCCTCACGCCATGCATCCCAACCCCCTCCTGCATCCCTTCCCCTGAGCACCCTTCCTATACCCTTCTAGTTGAGTATCCCTCCCGAATCCCTCACCCCTAGCATTCATCACCCCAAGCACCCCCCCTGGTCCTCTTACCCCGAGCACTTCTGCATCCCTCAGCTTGAGTATCCCTCCAGGACTCTTTTTCCCGACTACTCTTCCTGCACCCCTTCCCCTGAGCATCCCTCCTACACTCTTCACCCCGAGTATTCCTCCTGAATCCCTCACTCCAAGCACTCCTCCTGTACCTCTCACCGGAGTATCCCTCCTGCATCCCTCACCCCGAGCGTCCCTCCTGCATCTATCACGCCGAGCATCCCTCCTGCATCCCTCACGCACCTCTTTTCCCGACTACTCCTCCTGCATCCCTTCTCTTGAGCATCCCTCCTACATCCCGAGCCCACATCTCCGCTCCTGCACCACTTCCCCAGCATTCGACTCCCCTCCCTGCGATCACCCCAACCCCTGACCGCCCCGCTCCTGCACCCCTTTCCCTTCCCTCCGCCCCGCGTTCCCTCCGGCCGGGGCCGGGATGCGGCGCGGCCGGCTGCGAGCCGCAGTCCCGGGGCAGCGCTGGGCAGGGCCGAGGGCGGCGGCGAAACTACATCTCCCAGCGGGCCGGGCCGAGCCGTGCCGTGCCGGGAGCGCCGCGCCCCCCGCTTCCTCCGCCTCCCTCCGCCTCCCGGCCAGCGGCGGAGCTCGGCGGCTGGAGGGGGCGCAGGTGGGTCCCCGGCGGCGCTGGGGGGGGATCCGCCCGGCTGGGGGGCGTGGGGAGGGCCGGGGGCACCGCCAGCGGAACTTCCCCGGGGGAAGAGGGGGGAAAACTGAGGCACGGGGAGGAAGCGGGGACCGGCGGCCGCTGTGGGATGCGGGAAGGACGAGTGAGCCCCCTCTGAGGGGAAATTTGGGGGTTTTTTTTAGCATTTTAAGCTAATTTAGTAGTGTGAGCGCCTGGCTATATAGGGAGGAGCCGTACCTACTATTGTCCGTAACAGGGTCGGGCTCAGCGCCACTCTGCAAACTTTGCACATTCCACTGCCCCCTTCCAATAAAATATCTCCGAAATTTACGTATTCACAGCGAATCCAAGCCCTGTATGCCCACACCCGGGACATGCAGCCAGCTGGGTCCGGCTGGGCGATGGGTGTGATATATGCCCTCCAGAGGGTCTAATTCTGGGTGGTGCCTACCTTGTTAGCGTGATTTCTGAGTGGGCTTTGCTGTGGTGCAGCAGAATCCGTGCTGGGAATTAGCCGCCCTCTAATTGCAGGGATGCTCTGGGAGCGATGGTGTCAGTGGGAGATGAGGTGGAAACTGGATTGTTGAACCACCCTGCCTGTCCATCATGCAGGTGGTGGGCTACCACGTGTGTGTGAAGTTGTTCAGGGACAAAATAAAGTGATCCATGAAGGAAATAAAGAGTATCTGGAAGATACTCCAGGGATGCGAAGTGATACTTAAATGGGTGCTTGGACAGGACATTGAAAATCAGTGAAAACTTCTGCCAGAACTGGCAGTAATTGGACTGTACAAAGGGTTACATCAGCTTGGAAGGAAAAGTTATGCTCCCACTGCCCTGAGACCCCAAGGAGGCTCCTTCCTGGCAGGTGGTGGCAGTGCCCTCCTGACCATCGGCACTGCCCACCCAGCAGCCCCTGAACCCACGGGTGTTGAAGGTCACACCAGGAGAGCCCTGAGCATTGCAGCCCTTTGGCTTTTATTCTCCAGACCTGGCTGCAGCCGCATCCCTGTGGCTCTGCAGTCCCTCTCCCCCTCCATCTTGTCGTCAGCCGTTCTCCTTCAGCAGCACTCAACCTTCTTTTCGTTCTCCTGCTCCCTGCTGTGCGCTGCTGCTTTTGTTCTTCCGCTCTCAGGAGGGACCTGACCTTTGCTTTATATCGCTCCTTACTTCTCCTAACTGGGCGCCAGCTCTATTTTCCTACCTCTGCCTCCCTAGCCCTTCTCTTTATGCGTAAATTCAGCATCTGCAGAGAGCCTACGCGAAGCCTCCTGCATTCAGCTGCATCCCTAAGCAAGCAGCCCAGGAGATGCTCAGTGGCATGGAGGTGCAGGTTTGGGAAGGGATGAACACACACAGTCGTACCCACAACAAACCAGGGGCGTTACGAAACTCCCGTTCGTGCTTTCCCATCCCTCATGCGGCTCACTGGCAGAGCAGCGTCTCTGTGCATAACAAAGCAGGGTCAGAAAATTAAATATAAATTAAATATAAATAACTGGCAGATAAGCAGCTGCGCTCCGAAGGTGGATAGTCAGTATGTCTGTCTCCCAGTATTGCAGCCGCCGGCAGATCGATAGCAATCCTGTCGCATGAAGAAGAGAAAGGAAGGGTGACCTGTCGTTTCCTGCCTCACGCCTGCTGGGAATTTGAGTCCCCTCCCAGAGCTCGTCACCATGTCCCCCGTGCCAGCCTCGGGGTGAGCGGCCTTTCCCCAAACGCCTGCTGGAAATTTCCAGAGGCACCACAGCAGTCCCGAAACAAAAAGCTGCTGCGCCGCCCCGCAGGCGCTTCTTTTTGGGATCTATTGCTCCTGGCAGGCACGTCATGTACTGCTTCACCGACTGAATTTAAGCCTCTTACGTGCTGCTCAGTTGGAGAGGTTCATATTAAGTAAGTGTCCAAAATCAGGTGGGTCTGTCCTGCAGCGATGGGAGAACATGGGATTTCCTCTCTAAGATTGCCATAAATAAGCATATAGGGAGCAGAGACTGCATTGCAAATGTTTAACCTTCTGTACCAGAGGATGAGTTAAGTAAATGTGCATCAGGGATATATGAAGGGAGGGGCGAGTCTATCCTTGCAAACGATTTTGTCCAAAATTCTTCCTAAAACTCAGCTCTTATTGGTGCCTACTGTCTGCTAAAAGCCGAGTAAGTGATTTGTCAAGGTGTGGTTTGTCCTTTTTTTTTAAATCCCCTAAATATTTTTTTTTAGTTTGTTTCTGCCCTCCCCCTTTAGTTATTTTGTTATTATTTTTANGCCGCCGGCAGATCGATAGCAATCCTGTCGCATGAAGAAGAGAAAGGAAGGGTGACCTGTCGTTTCCTGCCTCACGCCTGCTGGGAATTTGAGTCCCCTCCCAGAGCTCGTCACCATGTCCCCCGTGCCAGCCTCGGGGTGAGCGGCCTTTCCCCAAACGCCTGCTGGAAATTTCCAGAGGCACCACAGCAGTCCCGAAACAAAAAGCTGCTGTGCCGCCCCGCAGGCGCTTCTTTTTGGGATCTATTGCTCCTGGCAGGCACGTCATGTACTGCTTCACCGACTGAATTTAAGCCTCTTACGTGCTGCTCAGTTGGAGAGGTTCATATTAAGTAAGTGTCCAAAATCAGGTGGGTCTGTCCTGCAGCGATGGGAGAACATGGGATTTCCTCTCTAAGATTGCCATAAATAAGCATATAGGGAGCAGAGACTGCATTGCAAATGTTTAACCTTCTGTACCAGAGGATGAGTTAAGTAAATGTGCATCAGGGATATATGAAGGGAGGGGCGAGTCTATCCTTGCAAACGATTTTGTCCAAAATTCTTCCTAAAACTCAGCTCTTATTGGTGCCTACTGTCTGCTAAAAGCCGAGTAAGTGATTTGTTAAGGTGTGGTTTGTCCTTTTTTTAAAATCCCCTAAATATTTTTTTTAGTTTGTTTCTGCCCTCCCCCTTTAGTTATTTTGTTATTATTTTTATTCTGCCTTTCATGAGTTGATTTCTAGGCTTCAAACTGCCTTTTTTGCAGCCCCCATAACAGAGAAAGGCACAAGCTCGTAGGGTTTGGATTTCCTCCACAAAGTTGTCCCCTTGAGAAGGGACAAGGCACAGAACTGTTCTGCAGCAGAGTTACAGCAAGTGCTGTGGGCTTGGCTGTGTCCAGGTCTGGAATTCTCAACTTCATGAGGGTTTGTTTGCTCGTTTTTTTCCTCAGGACTCAGGTGTTTTGTCGAAACTGGAATTTTTACCTTAAACCAAAATGTGTACTTCAGTAAGACACAGTGCAGCCAAGTGACACATGCCAAGTGTGGGGAAACTAGGGCAAAACCCAAAGCAGAACAAGCTTCGCACAGGAAGGAGCATCTTTGCCTGATTATATGTTCACAATTAATACGCTCTAATGAAGCAGACTGGAGCCCCATCCTGCAACAGTCATCTTTTGCTGAATCCCATTTAAAGTCTCCAGCAGCCATACGGGTGCCCAGCTATTTCTTTTTTCATATTTCCTTTTGAGCTGAAATCAATCCTGCCCCTCCCAAGGCAGAATTACTTCCTATAAAGCACTACCTGATCTGTCTCTTGTAACATTTTTCTCCTTGATGTGGCTTTCACCAGCTCTCTTGGGCAATACGCAAAAAGCCAGAGAGGTTTTTAGTCTGGCTACTCTTCCTGATGCTTATCAGAACTGGTCCCTGGCTTGCTTTAATTCTATTGCCACTTAGGCATCGTTCATTGCAGCAGCCTAAATAATTAATTTCTTCTCTTTTTATCCTTTTTTTTTGTTTCTTTTTCCTGTGTGTATATTTTGCAGTTCATTGTTAGTCTTCAGCTATTTCTTAGAGCAGCTGCATGTGTTTCACTGTCTTAAATACAGATTTTCCAAGTTTTGATTGTGGAGGGATATTTTACAAGTGAGCTATTGAAGGCTACACAATAAAATTAACCAGCAGTGCAAATACTTTATACATAAAGTTAGGAGGCACTGGTACAGGCTACACAGAGAATCTGTGGCTGCCCCATCCCTGGACGTGTTTAAGGCCAGGTTGGATGAGACTTGAGCAGCCTCATGTAGTGAAAGGTGTCCCTGCCCATGGGGGGTGGGTTGGAACAAGATAATCTGTAGGGTCCCTTCCAACCCAAGCCATTTTATAATTGTGTGATTCCATGAAATTAAAACCATTAAAAACAATGACTTTGTAAATGGCCATGTAATGCTACATCTTGCAGCAAAAACCCTATTGCTGTAGCAGCATATGTTAACTCTCATTTCAGGGGCTGCTACAATTTTAATGCTTTTAATACCATGTCTAAGGGCTTCAGAGGCCCTAAGCAGCCTGTGGGATGGACTTTGGAAACCTTAACAACTCAACATGATCCTCTTCTACCAAATTACAGATTGCTCTTGCTTTGCTGCTCTGTGTTTAATTAATCTCATTAATTAAATCCCCTGAATGACACTAGGATCAGCCTGTTATCCACATCTTGGGCATTGCCTCTGAAATCCAGAAGGATTGATTCATTTTTCCTTCCCTGACATATTTAAAGTGAAATCTGTGTTGGCAATCAATTTCTTTCCCCAATAAAAATCCTGTTAAAAATTGTCTCTTCATATATATATATATATATATATATATATATATATAACTATAGCTGTCTTCTTTCAACAACCATATAAACATATCTATAACTTTAGACTTTCTGTTAAACTGCATTCTTTTTGCTAAAAAGGCATAGATTACAGCTGTATGCATTTTTCAGTGGTTAAAAACATAGTCATATTTATGCCATTTGTTTACATTTTACTTATGTTGGCAAATAATGACTGATGGGGTTTTTTGTTTTGATGATTCCTGTACACTTGTGGTTTTTTGCCAAGCTGGGTGAAACAGGCACTCAGTTAAATTATGTATACAGAATTTTATTTATTAGCTAATTAAAGCACTCTTAAATGTGATGAATACAGGAGAGGGGAAATAAGCTTATCCAAAGCAGTTCTACATTCAAAATGATTATGAAACAAAGTGGTATGATAATGATGGTTCTAAATATGTGAAGGCATTGATAAGTGAAAACAGTTAGCTTTTGTCATTTTGCATACTTGCATACCTTCCTGCTATGTCAACCCCCATCACTCTCCCAGCTTCAAACCACTTATTTGCTGAACTAAACTCATGGGGTAGAGGGTTATTACAGAAATGTTCTCTATGCAGCTGTTGAGGATGCTCCCATGAGTAAAACCCAAGTTAAAATTTACAGGCTGTGGTCAGTTGAAATATTCAGATGCTCAGACAACAGCTTCTGTTCAGGAGTTTGACATTTTCGTAAAGCTAACCACTGCACTGCTGGTTTCTCTCAATTTACATCACATGATAAGATCATGACTTTAAATCAAATGTAGATATTTCCACCCCCCATGATATTAAAAGAGGTATTTAAATACAGGTTGCTCTTAGAAGCACAAGATAAACCTTATGTTCTACAGCCAAATTTGCATCTTCAGCTGTCAAATTAGATCTCTAGCTGACCTAATTTGAATTAATTTTAAGTGCTACTTGGGGAGGAGAAAAACAAAAGACTTTACTGTAATTCTCTGCTTCCAAGAACCGTAACCCAATTTGTACTTGTCCTTGGTGACTGCAGGTTACAAAATCATACAATCATAGAATGGTTTGGGTTGGAAGGGATCTTAAAGATCCTAGTTCCAACCCACCACCCCATGGACAGTGACACCTTCTGCTAGACCAGTAGCCTCTCATGTCCAAGATCAGATGCTCTTGGTACCTCGTCTTTGTGGAAATGTCACCAAGAAGAAGTGATTTTCATGCTGCATTCTTGGACAACCTTTATATTGCATTAGCAAAGCACCTAGGCTTGATAAACCAGGGTGGTGGCTGCAAATGGTGGTTGAATGAGCAAAGAGAGAAAACTGATAACCCATTTAATTTCAAGTTTTTACAGGTTTATGAAAAACATTTTTTCATAAACAAGTTCATAGGAAAAAAAGCAGCAAAGACTGACTTTTCCCAGCTACTATCAAGTATATTGGTTGGTCAATGCATTAAGTCCAGGTTGATGATAAGTTCAGTAGACATTTGTGCTCATTTGTGCTGATGTTTTTGGGTCTTCTGAGGTTCCCAGACTATCAGATACATCTTCACACTATGAGGATATAAACCTCTAAGTAATGGGATGAATTAGGCAGAAGAAGTCAGTTAGGAATGACAGCTGAGGAATAGTTATCCTGAAGCCTCATCCATGGGCAAGATGTTTGCATCATTAAATGTTTGAAATTTAATCTAGTGCAGGCGTAGTGGGCAGGTTCAACATCAGAGCAGGCTGGTGTCCTGCGAGAGCAAAATCCAGCCTGTATGGGTCTGTAGACTCGAAATAGCCATAAGCAGAATGGGCTGTCCAGGACATGTGTCTGAGCAATGCCCTGAGCTGGGAGAGGAGCAGAGCCCACACACTGAGAGGATGCCAATCTCTGTGCTGCTCTTCCAACTCCAGAGCTAAGGCTTGGATAGATTTCTGACGCTGTTGCTGCCAGCATAGATGAGGTCTTCAGCTTCAGAGAGCTCATGTTACTGCCATTTTTTGTTGGCAACCTCCCTTTTGGACTGCTGATAAGAAAACAGTTACAGGAGACTTAAATGTTATCTGTTCAGGTTGGACCAAGCCATCTGCTTCTCATTCAGGCTATCACTGAGGTGGTGGATCAGAGTAAACCTAGGATGGATGCTGAGTTTGAAATGAGGATCTGTATCTTTGGGCCATACGGTGGTCTCTGGGTTGTGACTCTTGGCCACGGGCTCTGCCAAGTGAAATCACAGACACATCAAGGGGAATATCATTCTCTCTGTCCAGCTAAGTCTGGCAGAGAGTGCGAGAGAACAACTCTCATAGTGTAGATAAGCAGGCTTGGGATCAAAACTATGAAAGCTTCACCTATGAAGAAAGAACAGGTTGTTTAGTCTACAGCAGCTGGAGGGGCAGCAGAGGTCGGAATCAATGAACATGGCTTTTGGAGTCACTGTCAGTCCTGCTTCTACAGGCTGTGTTATTGTGAGGAGGTATGGGGAAGCTTCTGTTTAATGAAATGTGAAAAAAAAGTAAAGTCCATTTTAGGCCGCTTTTGTGAATCCCTCATTGTGCTTGTAGCAATGCTTTTGCAGACATACTGCAAGCCCTTAGGGGAGAAATACATGGCAGCCACTCGTGCTACAGAATTAGATCAGTTGAAGCCTCCACATGATCAGGTTTAAAAATTTCTTGACTCTAAATTGGGTTGAAGTCTTCAAGAGTGGGAAGTATGCTGAGACTACAGTGCCAAGGGGAGTTTAGCAGTGGAACAGATAGTTTTTTCTGGAGTATATTTGGCTGAGGTTAGTCACAAGGATGGTCTGTGGTCATCAGTGTACATGTCATTGTGTTGGCCTACGCATGCATCTTTATTTGCCAGTTTTGCTGGATGCATGGGACTAAGGGATACACAGGGAATGCACTCTAGATGTAGAGATCTGCATCTTTCCATTATTATGCAATGGGATGTAGGCTGTGTGCCAAGTGCTGAAGAGCAAAGTGGAATGTTAGTCTTAAACAACAAGTGAAAGACAGGCTCTCCTTTGACCTGTTAATTATCTGCCCTACGCTGGGCCAGTTTTTCATAGCAAATTGTGCTGCTGTCTAGCGATTTATTTGTTTTAATATGCCATTACCACTATTATCTGAGGTTTAGCAGCCATAAAAGAATTTATATTCCAGCACAAGATGACCTTCTCCCTATCTGCATTTTGCTGTGACTCCAGAGCTGATAACAGTGGGTAGTGTCTATGATTATTCCATTACTAGTTAGGAAAATGCCTGCACTTCAGTTTAATTTTAAGGGAGCTGCTTGGCAGCTTTCTGTTGAATGGCTGTAGTTACTATAGCAAGAGCTACCTCCTGCCTCTCTAAGCAAACACTGGTCGGTTTCCTGCTGAACTTCTGAACGGTATAGATTTAGCAAACAAGGAAAAACAGATTTTCAGGTCCTCAGGTAGCAGGAATGATGGCCCACCTGCACAAGACAGCTGAGCTGAGCTGCAGCAGAGACAGCTGCATAGCTCCTTTCTTTTCCCTTGCCCCAGGCCTGGCATTGGTCCAGTACCAAGATATAGCAGAAACATTCTGAATAGAAAATGTTGGGTTTTCTCCCTAAACTGGCTCACTGTTGGATCAGATGGGTGCCAGAGGTGGTGTAAGGGAGGAGGGTGTGGTGGAGGGCAAAGGGAAGTCATGCCCCTTCCTAAGGCTTAACTGCACCTTAAAATCACATCCTCAGTTCATGTCAGCTGGTTGCAGAGGCTCTGCATGGAAACGATGGCCACAGGAATATGGCCCCAAATAATTAGAAAATGTTTTCTAGGATAAAGTACATTGGAAGGAGAAAGCCTGGTGGTTTTTTTTTACTGACAGGAACCACAGACTGTTGTGTGCTTACAGCAGCAACTGCTGTCTGGCTTCCTGCTAGGCTGACTGCACTCAGACATGTGTCAGGGGATTCTGCTGAACAGCTTTGTTGCTTTAATCATATCTTCAAACACTATGGTAAATGTTGGAATGTGTCCAGTTCTTGTCCTGTCCTTCTTTGTCCCCTCTAAATTCTCTGTTTGTGAGGGAAATGAGATCATACAAGCCCAGAACACTACCTTGAAGTCAGCCCTCATTGTAGGTATTGGTGGGAGAGATTCACTTTTAGCATAATTGTAAAGTTTTGGAAGACTCATGATTTCTGGCATTAAACTGAATTATACAAAGTCCTGTTCAAATCTGTTAGGAGAAAAAACATCCTTATGCTTGTTCTCAAGATACAATCTCAAAAAGTAATTCTGCATTTCTAATTTCTATGATGAATTCTTGCCATATGGTTACCCTTATATATTTAGGACTATTTATCTCTGTAGTTTAACCTTCAAAAAGGTCAATGCAACTAAATGTGTGGTGTTGGATTTTTTTTTTTTAATTTTTTTTTTTTTAGAATTAGTCCCAGCACCGTGACTTTGCCATCATGTCAGAGCCTATCACGCTCAATGTCGGAGGAAAACTCTATACCACCTCTCTGTCCACTCTGACTAGCTTTCCAGACTCCATGCTGGGGGCCATGTTTAGTGGGAAGATCCCAACCAAGAAAGACAGCCAAGGCAACTGCTTTATTGACAGAGATGGCAAAATCTTCCGCTATATCCTGAACTTTTTACGAACTTCTCACTTGGACCTCCCCGAAGACTTTCAGGAAATGGGCTTACTGCGGCGGGAAGTAGATTTTTATCAAATTCAGCCCCTGATTGAGGCCTTGCAGGAGAAGGAGGTAGAGCTTTCTAAAGCAGAGAAAAATGCCATGCTCAACATCACCCTCGATCAGAAGACCCAGACTGTTCACTTCACCGTCCGAGAAGCACCCCAGATTTACAGCCTGTCTTCCTCCAACATGGAAGTGTTCAGTGCTCATATCTTCTCCACATCATGCCTGTTCCTGAAGCTTCTTGGTTCCAAACTTTACTATTGTTTCAATGGAAACCTTTCCTCAATATCCAGTTACTTGCAGGACCCCAATCACTTGACCTTAGATTGGGTTGCGAGTGTGGAAGGCCTTCCGGAAGAGGAGTACACTAGGCAGAACTTGAAGAGACTCTGGGTGGTGCCAGATAACAAGCAAATCAATAGTTTTCAGGTGTTTGTGGAAGAAGTGCTGAAAATAGCCATGAGTGATGGTTTCTGCATAGATTCTGCTCATCCACATACTTCAGATTTCATGAATAATAAGATTATTCGCCTAATTCGGTACAAGTAAGAATGGCTGTTTGTTGGGGTGCCAGCACGGAGATGACACAGGTTAAGTGTTTCCCTTTAAAACACACTTACAGCGTAATTCAGAATCATGCTTATCTGGATTAAGAGTCACTAACAAGGAGATGATTTTCCTTTAATGTACTTACCGATACGACCTTTCAGAATATGTCCATATTCCAGACAGAAGCAGTACTGTCTAGCACCTGAATTAATGACTGGCTCTGCCTCTGCCTCTGACCTGCTGTACTATTCTGGGGAAAATCAGTTCTGTCCTCTCTATGTTTTCCAGTTGGAAAATGGGAGTGATCCTTAACTTGCATTGCCAGGGGATGTGAGGGTTCGGTAACCATGGTTTGGAATGGATCTGGAGAACGGATGCAGTGAAAGATACCGTGGACAGCAGACAGCCCTAGGAGCACATTTGCCATGTCTTGCTGTATCACCTGTACAGAGCATCCAAGAAGCGTGTTTGGATCTGCGGAGAAGAAGCCTTCCCACGTGCACTCAATACAGCTGGAAAGGATGGTGCAAATTGCAAATGAGTAAGGGATCCCATCTCTTTGGGTTCAACAAAGGATTTCTGTCACCCTGTGAAGCTGGCTTGGGTTTTTTTCCAAACCGTGTGAGGAAGCCCCTGCTTTATTCTGCTTTCAGGGAAGCTGTGTTGGAATAATGTGACTGGCACGGAAGCCATAGAAGAGAGAATGGTGTTCTTACAAACCAAGAAGATTAAACCTTTACTTTTACATTCCAAAGGCATCCAAGGCAACTAGTCCTTTTCTTTTCTATTACAATGTTAATATTTGTCTGGAGGATGCTGCTGAAACGTTCTAAGGTGAAGACAGATTTTGGGGCAGAGGCCCCCAAATGTCTTTTAAACATTTGAGCCTCTTTTGGGCACATCTCCCTTCAGCAGTGCCTGGAATGCATGGGATGCTCTCTGGGTAGGATGGATTTAATTTGAAAAGACAACATTCTCACCATGTTACACCTAATATTTTTCACTGCAAAAACAGGGGGTCATTTTTCCTATCCTGGTACATTGAGTCTTTTTTTTTTTGTTTAAAATCTTTGTGAAGTGGTCAGGTCACTAAAAGAATTTTACCTGCTTGCTTGGCTTCAGTGTCAGCTTGCCAGAGGGAAGGCACTGGGAAACCAGAGGTCAGGCTCTTCCCTGCACACTGGGTCTGTGCTGTAATGGAGATCATAACTCACTAGCTGCATGTTGTCTCTAAACATCATTTGTGCCACATTCAAGATGGTTCCTTCTCAGCTAATTATGTTTAAAAGTATCTTAACTGTATTTCCCTAACCAGATTGCTATGAGTGCATGAAAGGCCCTCTGGAACATTTTCAGGTATCTTTAATGAGATAGAAGGGAAAATGCAATAACTAAGTTTTGCATTTAGAGTTTTAGTGCTTCCAAAGGTTTCTAGCACAGGGCTGCGAAGCTCAGTACTATGCATGTTCTTGTTTCCCAAAGTAACTACTCTGTCGTTACATCAAGCTGACCTGTGAACAAGCATAAAGAAGCTTTTTTTCTTGTAAAAAACGAGTGTGATCAATATATTTCTACTGTCCCAAACTATGACTGCATGAACAACACAAATCAGCATGCTGATGGGTAAAATGCACATTCTGCAGCTGTTGCCAGCCTGTTACAAACCACTGCTCTTTGTCTGATTTGGTGCTAAACCAGCATGGTATATGTGGGACCACGTTGTCAGAAAGCACTGATTGGGCTTGAAGCCCTCAGAACCACTAAACATGGCAAATTTTGTGAATTTTGAGGATTGTAAACAGGATTTTCTGGCCAAATTCTGGTTTGAGTCACCATGTTCTTCTAGCTTTAGTTGCATTAGGAAGAGCTCTTTTGTTTTTTTCCATCCCAGTCCTGAATTACAAAGCATGAGTTTGCCAGTCTGCTGGACATTCACTGGGATGATCTGTGCTGGTAATATGATTATGATATGTAAAATGAACCCTCTTTCATCACATCTATGACTTGAAAAAGATATGCCTTTGCTGAATTTATGATAACAGAGCTTTTGGGGACTGTTGACAGTATTTCTTGTTAACCCACACCCTACAGAGTAGATTTTAAATGATCTGTAACCGGGGCTCTTGTATGCCATGACTAAAATAATACTCACCAGTAGGAATTTGTTTCCTGTCAGTTAGAGTTTATCCAAAGGTAAGAGCAGTGGGCTTAGATCTCATTTGGAAGGGGGGGTGGGGGTGGGGGGGAAGTCTGACCTACACCCTTTAGAGCTCTGGATCAGTACTGCTCCATTCTGCTTCCGCAAAATAAAATATTCCATGGGAGAGTTGAATAATTACTGCATTTTTTTGGTGAAAGGCAAGTAAGAGGAGTCTGTAAAAGGAGAGAACTGGACTCAGATCTTCACCTGGAGTGCTTTAACCCATTAGTCTGTTATGCAAAAGATGAACAAATTGAATATACGTTTATCTGTGCTCATGCAGCTAAGTCAGGAAAAGGTACAGGTGGCCCCAGATCTCTGCCATTTATTAACAGACAGTGAGATGCAAAATATCTGTCTTTTATATATGTAGATAGAAGCAAAATTTCCATCCAGTGTAAAGCCATGAGTGAAGCCATGCTTTGGGAGGAACAGAAAAACTTGGGGTACCTCTAACTTGCTAAGCACAATAAACATCCTTAAGTATGAGGTACTATTTATATTGGAAATGGGCGGTAAGTGAATCACTTGTGATTGCAGTCAAACGTATGTTCTACAAATGCAGCTGCTATTTCAAACTCCACACTAAGCTCAATTTATAACTGCTCCCAATTCTGCAGTCTGTGAGTTACATTATAATGACTGTTTATAGGAATGTTCTCTCCCCAGAGCATTTGTTTGCATGTTATCTGAATAGCTGGTTTTTGTTTACCTTCTTTTTCTGAGCCCTGGAGGTGTAACTTGCTCTTGTTTACCAGTCAACAGCACTGATAATGATTCTTCTCAAGAGTTTTCCTGAATTAAAGAGAAGCAAACATGCACAAAGCCGTACTAAGTATAGCACAACCCCATCACTAGTCATGAAAAGCACTTGGCATTTATTAGCAGTAACATCTAAAAATTATTTCACTGTTGAGTGGAATATTCACACTCGGAACAAACGGGTTTTTTTCCTGGAAAAGGAAAGGATCTAGTGTCATTTTCTTCCCTTAAAGTTTGATGGCTGTTTTCTTCTACAGCTTGGTGCGTAACTCCTGATTCTGCCTCAATACCTTAGTGTACAAAATGAGACCAAGCCCTGCAATTTTGGTTTTTTATGGCCTCATTTTTTTTTTCCTAAATGACCACTTAATAGAGTGTTCAGTAGTGTTAGAGCAGAAGAATACCAGAGTTAGTGCAGGCAATAAACAAGATTTTAGCTGTAGCCTAATGGCATTCTCAGATCTGGATGTGTGCATAGCATGGTGGTATTTCTTACATGGCAAAAAGACTATTATGAAACATCTTAATGGACTCCAGAAAGAATCACTCGTGGGTTTCTTTATGTGTTTTTAAGCTTGATATCTCCTAAATATCTAACAATATCCAGTTATAATGACAAGACTGAAACTGTACATAAATATTAAGAGATACTTGGTTTATACAGCTGTTAAAGGTTTGGAGGAGTTGATGGGAGGAGTGTTTGTTTTGCAGGCAATGGTAAAGAAATAAAAGAAGTAGTTGTAAAAAGTTAGATCTGGAGAAATTCACGTTAACAAGAAATCCAGGATTTAGAAGGGAGAGAATAAAAATATCTTGATGTGTTTAGGAAATAAAAAAAACCCAAGCAAGGTAACAGTGGAGACAAAGATTTTGCTGCAAGAGGCTGTGATTAGAATGATTCACTGGTCCTTTCCAGTTTTAATCTCCTATTATGCGCTTTAAATACGGGTCATGCCAAGAGTTATGCTAGTAGCTTGGGAGCAGGCAGCTTTGCTTCAATTTGCATCTGCTTCAAGTCACCAAACATTTGCACTGCTGTACTTAGCACATTATAACTGAGTATAAATTGCTGTTCAAGTTCATTGGCAGCAAATATCTGCAGTCAATCAAATCTATTCCCAGGAATAAAATGCAAGGTGGAAGGGCTGATGGAGTCCACATATAAGGCTGATGGAAGTGATAAATACTGCCTTCAGCCATAGACTCTGGAAAATGAATCTAGGATCCTCTGACCCTTCCCAGATAAATGGAGAAGTTAGGAAGAAGACTCCTTTGGGGTGTTTTATTTTCACCCCATCCCGTTGAGTATGGTGCCACTGCTCAGAATTTCAATGTATTTTGAAGTATTTAACTTCCATTCTGCATCCACACACCAATGGACACAAACATGCAGGGTACAAGCAGTGCTAATAATGTGTGGCCCTCCCTGTAACAGTCTCATATGTGAATTAGCACAGGGAGTCACAGATATTCCGTGCTAGACGGGCTCATCGAGTGTAAATATCCAGATCAAGCTCACAGGTTCACTTGGGAATAACACAAGGGATGTTTTCCCTATGAATTCAGGAATAAAAGGAGCTGTAGAGGAAGGCTATATCTAATAATTTCTTTTCTCCTCATCCTCTTGGCATTCCCCTCAGTATTTTCATCCTCCAACTCCTAATTGCAGGATTTTCCCATTGATCAGAATTTGGACCCAAATTCACTAAAAGCCATCCTTTTGAATCAATAGTGTTTGAAAAGTGTGAAAAGGTGGTCTTCATTGCTTGCCACCTTCACAGAGAGCCTGTAGGGCTGTCACATTTAAAACTCTGATTGCATTTCTCTGCTTGTAACTCTCTGTGAACTGTTACTAATACGTATTTTAGAAAGCGGTAAATAAAATGTGAGTGAAGCAGGAGGTGCTCTGCCTGACATAGATTTCTTGAGAAAAAAGCATGAGTGACGCTTGCTGCGTCTGTAGCTTTTCCTTTCTCTAACTGTTTTACACAGTTGCAATGCATACTTTGCCCTCTCCGTGGCTGGGAATTGTAGGAAGCTCCCCAGGAATTAGTGCAGTTGTAGAAAACTTGGACGAACAAGCCTTCGCAAATAATCAAAGCCATTTTAAATGCATTAGCTCATCTGTGCTTCAAACATTTTTAAACAGAGGATTCGTTTTTCCAGTGAGAACCCTTCTTAAATCGTGATGCTTTACTGCTGTTGGACTTGGCTCTAGTTCCTGAGTTTTACCAGAGTTAGTTACATTGCTGTATATAAATACATTTATATACAGGGATATAAAAATTGAACATATTATCTGTATGGTAACTCCTACAAGGTACTATTCCTAGATAGATGAAGGTTAGCTGTAAGGAAGCTAAAAAGGCATCAGCCTTGTATGCGCCCCCCATCCAGGCTGGCAGGCAGGTACTAAAAAAATTGAGCCTGTTGCTCTGAAAAAGCACTTTGTATCTGGAAGCTGACTTGGACACCAGGAACACTGGTTGGAGATGGCACCTCCCTGGAGCAGAGGTGTAATTTAAAGCAGTTTCTGTCCAGGAAAGGTTGTGTGGCCTCATATCACCAACCAACTCCTCGCTCACACACACTCACTGCCAGCTATGCTTCCTCCTCCTTCAGGCTCAACCCGAGGTTCCCTGTAGCAGTTTCAGGTGCTGGATTTATAAAAGTTAATAGTAATAGACTGGTACAGCAGCAAGTCAGCTCAAGCTGGGTGTCTGCACAGAGGGACCCTCAACAAAGAAGTCCCTGAGCTTTTGTGCTCTCAGTCTATGCACTCATTCTTCTCGCGCCTCTTGGTCCAGTGGTGATTTTTGGTCTCAGGTGTTCTCTTATTGGATTCTTTCTCTGCGTTCGTGCAGGCTAATCATTAACTGTTTCCTTTGCCAGCGCCTCACCACCCTCAGAGGAAAGAATTTCTGATACCCAACCTAAATTTCCTCTCTCTC
>VZRR01012883.1:0-12601 GCA_013398015.1 Oreocharis arfaki | reverse complement strand
GGAGCTTCTCTGCGCACCCGACGGGACGGGACGGGACGGGGTGGGATGGGACGGAACGGAACGGAACGGGAGGGGGCGGGTGGCGTGGGGCTGCCGCGAACCCCCGAGGGCGGCCGGCCGCGGGCGGCGTGGGGCCGCGGTCTTGAGGAGTCCCTGAAAGTCCATGTGACTCCCGGGTTCCTGAGGGAAGCGAGGCCGCGCTGCCTCCGCCGCGTGGCACAGCTTTGCTTTTCTCTTTGGAAGCCTTTCTAGCCCGTCCCTGCTGCCTGCTGTTCGGGAAGGCCTTTAAGTGTACCGAAACATTAATGCTTTGTAATTTTAAGTTTTTATGCTGAAAAAACTCCCCAACAAATTGCTGTTAAATTTCAGTTAGAAGCTGGAATTTCGCGTTAATTGTACGCAAAGGCCAAGCTGTAAATAATTCTTGCTCCATAACCACCTGTATGAGTGACATTTTACGTGGCCAGATAGTCATACCACAAGGAGGAATGGTTTTAAACTAAATAAAATGGGAGATTTAAATTAGACGTTAGGAGAAAAATCTTTGCTGTGAGGTTGGTGAGGCACTGGCACAGGCTGCCCAGAGAAGCTGTGCATACCCCATCCCTGGAAGTGTTCAAGGCCAGGTTGGATAGGGCTTTGAGAAACCTGGTCTAGAGGAAGGTGTCCGTGCCCATGGCAGGGGGGTTGGAATGAGATGGTCTTTAGGGTCCCTCCCAACACACACCATTCTGTGTATTCTATGATACATCTTTGGCACAAAGTTCTTGAGCAGCATCTTTGTTACTGTTTCAGTTACTTGATCTCTGTGGTGTCCTAGAGGTGATAAATAGAGGCTTCCTTCTTATCTGCTTGTGGTGATGTGCTCTGAAATTTTTCTCCTTTAAGTGCATGTATGTGACTCTTAGCATATACCTTCTGTAGTTACTCCACAGATTTCGAAGTCCATAGGAACTGGCTTGCCATCACCCACAACTTGCCCCTCTCTCAGTGGTACTACGAGGTAAGTACATGTTTGGGGGTTTTTTTTAGCTTAGTATAAATTACAGGCACATTGGGTATGTCAGACCTTGTTAATGCTGGAAGAGATGGTTGGTGACTGTCGTGTAGTGGGACAAAAAGATGCCAGTCACAATTTGCTGGCCCTGTGTAGCATTTAGCTAAAAAATGAAAGTTGTTTGGGTAAGCTGCAAGTACTTATGAAGGCAAAATGGGAAAAGCAGTTAAGGCACTTGGGTTATTGGAAGGAACAAGTTGCATCATACTCTTAAATTGCTGGTCTCTTTGCTCTTCTCATTGATACGCAGTTACCAGAATCAAGAATCGATCATGCCAATGGGTATATACATCTATACACTGTGAAATCAATCACTGTATTAAAGTTTTGAGCCTTTGCTGGTGTGCTAGTAGCATGCATTGATTTTTATGTAGATGAATCACCTTTAGGTTTGTCATAGGCTCAGCCCACCTGATTGGGTTTTGATCTCTCTTCTGGTATCTGCTGGAGTACAGGGACAGATACTGTAGTGTCTAGTACTCCACATAAGCATCCAGGAGTAAATGATTTGTGCAGGCCAGAACTTTGTAAGACTGGTCCAAGGACTGTTTTACAAACAGATTTCTGTTTCTATAATGCCAGCATTAACCCCATGCCAGAGCGTAGGATGCCTTTCATCAATGTGACATAAGCATTTGGGAACATGTTCATTGAAAAATACACCTCATTCCAACCTGCTCTGTTCATCCCTCCTCCTTTCCTATTTCCACAGCCAGGGAGTTAATTGTTTGTCAGGGAATAACAATCGTCCTTATGGAAAGAGATCACGTAAGGCCATTAGGTCTTGAAAAGTTTGTATGAGAGTTAAGACTTGTTAACTGATGAGTAGAAGTAATTTTGAGGCTGGAGCAAGGCTGATAGTGTTGGTGATCACTCTAATAGAGACCAATATTGGCTGTGAGCTATTTTAGTGAGATTTTGTAATATTGGCTCTATTACTGTAAACTGACTTATAGATAACAAGCAGTTAAATACTGGTTAGGTGCAGCTACACAAAATGCTCTTTAATCTTTTCCTGCTAATCAGATGTCCCATCTCTACCAATGCTGCAGGAGAACAGCTGAAAGCATGGTCAGCACCACAGATCTGGCTACTGATTGTGCAATGGTTTCAGTTACATAGAGGTTACTGAGAGAAAATGCATCAGCTGGTTTGCTGCAGTGAGCTGTACCTGAAGGACTGCAAACAGCATGGTTTGTTATATGCTATTTAATCTTATTTTGTCTTTAGGCAACCTCGGAATGGACCTTGGATTATCCACCGTTTTTTGCTTGGTTTGAGTATGCACTTTCTCACATTGCCAAGTACTTTGACCCTCAGATGTTGGTTGTTGAAAACTTGAATTATACCAGTCATGCAACCGTCTTCTTCCAAAGGCTTTCTGTCATCTTTACAGATACCCTCTTCATATATGCAGTTCATGAGTAAGTCTTAATGTTCTAATTTTAGGGACAGTGGATAGTCCTTCATATGTGGGCTTGTTCTATAGCAACAACAAATAACTATTTGTACAAATAAGCTTGTAAATGTAGGGAAATGCTAAAGTTGCTGGAACCTGTTCCAGGAGGAACTTGGAATATGGTACTAAACACAAGGTAATGTGTTTTTCTTGGAGATACAATTGCTGTACATGTGACGGATTTGCATGCACTCAGACATCAGCTGCTGTTTCAGGTGTTATACTTGGGTTTGTTTCTGTCACTGGGCTCATTTTGTAGGAGTTGCAGGACAGCTGGTGTGCTCAGAACAGGTTTTTTCCTCTTCTTTTTCCTATTACTCTGTTCATCTAGAGTAGAAGCATAAAGGGAATCTGTCACAAAATGCTAGTATCATCAAATATGCAAAGTTACTCCAGTGTTTTTGATGATCAACTGATTATTTCAAGTCTAATGTTATTAGGTTCGGATGTTTTCAGTGTGGCCTGACTTTATGTATAAGGTAAATATATCTTCACAAAGAGTAGACTGGGGGGATGTTCTGAGAAATATGTTGCCTACCTTAATGATTTGGCTGTAAGAGTCTTCTGTCATTTTATTCTGTCTGCTCAAAACCTTGATAGGAAATTCTCTGATTGGAGCACTGCCTAAGCTCCTTTATTTACTTTCTTCATTTGAAATGGTCTAACTTTGCATTGCGACTTCTATTCCTTTTATTGTTTTGACTCACAGATGTATGAATGTGAGGCTGAAGGCTCAGGGCTGGTGTCTGCACGGGGTCATTTGCCAAGAGAGATGTTAGATGCCCCATGCCTGGAAAATTTCAAGGCCAGGCTGGATGGGGATTTGAGCAACCCAGTCTAGTGGCAAGTGTTCTGCTCATGGCAGGGAGGTTGCAGTAACAGTATTTCAACACAGATCATCTGTAACTCTTTAATGGGATTTAAGCTTGCTTTCAAAACTCCTATGGACCACATTGCTTCACAC
Organism: Oreocharis arfaki; assembly: GCA_013398015.1. NCBI lineage: Eukaryota > Metazoa > Chordata > Aves > Passeriformes > Paramythiidae > Oreocharis > Oreocharis arfaki. The sequence continues at coordinate 9,121 of VZRR01012883.1, read as the reverse complement.
TGAGAAGTAATAAGATGTTTTTAACCAACAGAAATAACTCATAATGTGGCAGGGGGCAGGGGTAGCCAGAGAGAGGTTAATGTCTAACTGAGGACCTTAAATACGACTCCCTAAGTAGTCTCCAAATGTAGCAATACACTGCTCATGATGGCAGGCAGGCTATGACAGCTTTACACTTCCTGAATGAGAGACTTGAACCTCAGGCTGTTACATAATGTAAGCTTTAGCATGTGGAACACACTAGAGCTACTGAAATTGAAAGTCCTTTTTTTACCATGACACTGCCTGCCTTTGGTGAATTTAGCAAGAATTTTATCTTTGCCTTGCATCCTGGTGAAATGGCAAACTTCAGCCTAAGTGCAGTTCTTAAGTCTTAAAACCAACAATGCTTTTGCTTGTATGTTTGAATTAAAGCTTCTGTGTCTTCTGCTCTTGTTCAGGTGCTGCAGATGTGTAAATGGAAAACGAGCTGCAAAGGATATCCTGGAAAAACCAACATTTATTCTTGCAGTTCTGCTCTTGTGGAATTTTGGGTTGTTAATTGTGGATCGTATCCTTTCAAACCATTGTGGGTTGTTTGTGGTTTGTTTGGTTTTTTAACAACCTGTTACAGTGTGTGGCACAATCCTATATTATTATTGCTGTCATAGCAAGTAACACCACTGGTTTTGTTTCTGGGGTTAGTTAAATAACTTTATGTTTTCATTAGAATTACTATTTGGCAAAATGGAATTTAGTCAGTTCTTGGTCTGATTTGCCAGGAGTGGAGGAGGACCAACCAGTCTGGCAGCAATGTGGCTGTTCCTCCTCCGCCTGCCTGCAGGAGTATTAGCAAAGAGGTTCTGTGTTCTGGGTGTGGTTCCAAGTTTGTCCTGTGGCAAGGAAAATCTTCAAAGTGCTTTAAGACTCAGAATGTATTCAATTGGTTAACATTATATGGGAATTAGGAAGTCTTTCTAAAGAAGTTGTCGTAGAATTGTAGAGTGCTTTGGTTTGGAAGGGACCTTAGCGATCATTTAGTTCCAAACCCCCTGCCTTAGGTGGGGACACCTTCCATTAGACCAGGTTGCTCAAAGCCTCATTCAGCCTGACCTTGAACACTTCAAGGGGTAAGGCATCCTCAACTTCTCTGGGCAACCTGTGCCAGTCCCTCCTCACTCTCACAATAAAGAATTTCTTCCTAATAGCCAACCTAAATCTCTCCTCTTTTAGTTTAGAGCCATTTCCCCTTGCCCTGTCACTCCATGCCCTTGTCAAAAGTCTCTGTCCAGCTCTCTTAGAGCACCTTCCAGTACTTAAAGGGACTACAAGTTCTCCCCGGCATCTTCCCTTTTCCAGGCTGAAATAACCCCAGCCATCTGAGCTTGTCTCCATAGCAGAGGTGCTCCAGCCCTCTGAGCATCTTCATGGCTTTCTCTGAGTGCTGTCCAACAGGTCCATATCCTATATAAAAATAACTCTGGAAATTGCAGTTATGACAAGTCAGTCTTGACACAGTGTGCATTTAAAGGAAGGACTTCATTTTCTCTGTCACAGTTCATGTGTATGTTGCCTGCTTACAAGTAGTAGAAAAATGAGGGCTGCTATCACTATCCGTTAACCAGTGTGTGGCAGAAACTAATAACTTAGAAATTAAAGTGGAGATTTAAGCTTTTTTGCTTTATGTTACAAAAGTTGCACAATACATATGTAGATTGTTGTGTTTCATTTCATCAAGGTAATATGCCAGCATTAGTGTATTGTTTATCTAACAGTATTTACAGGTAAGGTTAAATAATGACTTGTGTCTATGTGGTGTGAATTTAAGGTTGCTTTCTTGATTTAAATTCCATTTTAACTTGAATTTATTCCTCATAACTTTGAATCTTCTCCAGAAAACATAGTAGTAAAGAAAGCTTGCTTTATTCCTTGAGTCAAGTTCAGATATTCACTTCCAGTACAATGGCTTCCTGTTTGGGCTGATGCTTCTTTCTGTTGCTCGGCTGTGTCAGGTAAACCCAAGTGACTCTTGTCTGTTTGTTGCCATGTGTATTTTGGGTGCATTAGTTCACTTCACAGGGCTGCTCATGTTGTGAGCAGTGTTAGTGGCTTCATGTTGAGCTGTGTGAAGCTGGATGTCTAATTAATTATTGAGTTTATGGGGAAGAGAAAAACTTGAAACTCACCATAATTGCTTGCTGATGCTGCAGCATTGCAGTTCCTGGTGAGAAACCTGAATTCTGTGTTACACCTGAGCAATGTGGCATCGTTTCTTGCCATCTTATCTTCTTCCAAATCACCAGTCCTTAGAAAATATAACTTCTGAAGCTGTGGAGAGGTGATTGTGCGACAGGATAGTTTCCTTCTCCATACCTGTTGTGCATAACACTGCTGAATTTGTAATTTGAAGTAAACACTCTTTTTAATGTTTGTAATAAATGTCCCATCACCTTAGGGATACAACAGAGGACTGTTAAAGGTGAGTACAAAGAGAAGAGCTTAGGTTTTGTTTTGTTTTCTTTCAGAAAAGGTATTTGGAGGGCGCTCTTCTTTTTGCTGTTCTTCTGCACTTCAAACACATCTACATATATGTGGCCCCAGCATATGGCATTTATTTGTTACGATCCTACTGTTTCACTGCAAATAATGCAGGTAAGATGGGATTTTCCTCACTGGCTTTTGGGGGGAGTTGTGTTAATCAGTGGAGCTAGGGGAACACTCAAGACATGCAGACACAGTTGGAACAAAATGGCTGTATGTCAAACAAAAATTCTGCTTGAGAGGAGAATTCGTAGGATCTTGAAAGATCTTTGAAATATATTTGTTTTGTACAATTCTTGTTTCTCTAAGAGTTCTTTGTTAAGAAAAAACAACATAAACACACTGCACTTGGAAGCCTGGATATGGAGCTATATATCCATATATATATATATATATCCATATCCTGGATATGGAGCAATTAGACAGTATCAGAAGCCATTTCAAAGACCTACTTCGAGTTTCTCCCCACTTTATAGCACTGAAACATGCCTGATGCTCCTCATGTGAATAAGGAAGGTAAATTTGGAAAATACTGAAAGATTGTATAATGCAAGAGCTGCAATGTGGGCAAAAGAAATGCCAGCTGTTGAAGGAAGCAACTGAATATATTGACATAAAAGGCTGTGTGCCCCTTTTAGAGATGTGCTAGCAATTCCTTGTCAGTGTAGAATGCTTTGTCTCCCCATCCACAGCAACTGTTTCCTTAATCTGTTTGTTTCTTGTAGATGGATCCTTGAAGTGGAGAAGTTTCAGCTTTCTTCATGTAACTCTTCTGGGACTGATTGTCTGTCTTGTTTCTGCTCTTTCATTGGGACCCTTCCTAGTATTGGTAACAACCCCTTTTTCACATGTTATTCCCCTGAACTGTTTGAAAATTTTGTTATAAAAATATAAATCATGTCTCATTTAAAGAGGCCATTTCTTTGTTCTTCTGTTTTCTGTAGGGTCAGCTGCCTCAAGTCATTTCACGGCTCTTCCCTTTCAAGCGAGGTCTCTGCCATGCCTATTGGGCCCCCAACTTCTGGGCTTTGTACAATGCTATGGATAAAGCACTGACAATTCTTGGTCAGTATCTTAATCTTGCTCTTTGGTGCCTGTTTACAGATAGAGCTCTCTGGATTTTAGTCTTCCCCGTTTGAAATGTAGGCAGTGAATTATGTTTTCAGATTGCTGTAAATCATATGGTTGTCCACATAATCCAGTGCATAAGTTATCAGCAGTAGGTCAGAGATCAATCATTTCCCTCTGCCATCCGTTGAAAAAAGACTTGGCCATGTATTTAGTTAAGCTACTTCATTTTCTTTATTAGCATTTATCAGTTTGTGCTTTTTTATGTTTTGTTTTTAGGGTTAAAGTGCAATTTTCTTGATGGTACAAAAATCCCTAAAGCCTCCATGACAGGAGGGCTGGTTCAAGAGTTTCAGCACACTGTCCTCCCTTCAGTGACTCCACTGGCAACATTAATCTGTACTTTCATAGCTATATTGGTAAGAACAACTAATATTTTTTGAAATGCGATGTTTTGTCCCTAGTAGATTTTAATTGATAGTATGCACTTCACATGAATTTTAATTCTAGGGCAACAGATATGTTGTTACTAATATGTGGTGACTGATAAAATGCATTTAGTGGCTCAGATTGGAAGACAATTTTTGCATGCAACACAAATAGCGGGGAGTTGGCTGTGGTCTTTCAGTCTGCTTTTCCCTCCTGATATTTCAACAGAAATCCTTCAGGCTCTTCTCATATGTCCAGACAGATTGATTTCCTCCAGTGCTATATAATGCTTGTGCCCCACGCAAGCACAACCTGGGTGCAGTGGTGTTTAGTAACATTGACAAATCTCTTTGGACAATGGCTTGTCTTCAGGATTGCCAAACTTTTCACTGAAGTCCTGTTTTTGCCTGTTGTTTCTAGCCCTCTGTTTTCTGTCTTTGGTTTAAACCTCAAGGGCCCAGAGGCTTTCTACAGTGCCTTGTTCTTTGTGCGTTGAGCTCCTTCATGTTTGGCTGGCACGTGCATGAGAAAGCAATACTCCTTGCTATTCTGCCTTTAAGGTAAGTGAATTTTGTACAAAGTAGTTGGCCAAAGCCAACCTGCAGCCACTTGTTGAGGAATCCTCAAAGGGAATAGTTTTGTTTTCAGTGTATTTCAGAAGAGGAGCTTTTTTATAGAATGCCTCAAGCTGTAAAAGTGTAGTGCACTTTAAGTAAATTAATTTTGGGCACAGTTCAAACCTTGATGAGTGCTGTGGTTCGTATTTTAAAATGCTGGGTAGGTTGTTCAGGAGCCAGCTGAGGAAAGGGATCTTCTGCATTGTGCTTGACCAGAAAAACACAGTTTCTACCAAAAGAATTTCATGCCTGCATAGGGTAGAAGTGAGGCTGTAGTTTGTAAGCTGCCTGACCAGTATTGCTACAAACTGTATTTTCCTTCCTCGGAGATTTGGTGATGTTTAAGCTCTTGTTTTGTGCTGGGTCTTGCTGATAGTTTTGTTCAGTGGGTGTGTAGTTTTCTGAGGGAGGGTTTCCTGGCTGGTTTTTCTCCTGTGTTTTTGTCTCTGAGGCCACGTTGTTTGGAAGCAGGAGACTTCATCACAGGTCGAGTGTTAGGAGGAGCTGGGGTACTGTGAAACTGCTGGACTTGTTCTTCAGTCTTCAGTGAATTGCATAGTGTTTTGCTGAAATTAAGCTTCTTTGCTAAAAGACAAAAGCATAACAAATTATTGTCATTTTTAGCTTATTGTCTATTCAGAGAGCCAAGGATGCTGGCATCTACTTGATTCTGGCAACAACAGGGCATTTCTCACTTTTTCCATTGTTGTTCACACCACCAGGTAAAATGTTCTTCTATTAGTTAATTTTTATCTAGTTTGCAACGTAGAACTCAATAGTCTTGATTTGGTCATTTTTGCTTTAGTCACTTCTCAGTTGTTTGTAATTTCTTTAGAAAAGGAAAATCTTATTTGTAGTGCTGTCTCAAATTGTAATTATAACTGGTGTGTTCGGTATGTTTATAGATAATTGAAGTAAGTGTTTTGCAAATGCTTGGCATTTGCTTTAATAAATGTTTATGCTTATTTTTAGGTATCCTAAGCAGTAAAACATCTAGGTCTGGAGAAAATAAAGCCAGATAATGCAAATGCGACTAGTAGGATTTAAAGATGCTACAATATATATGGCAAGAGCTTTTTATAATTAATTTTACATACATAATGTTCTTTGTTTTTCAGAACTTCCAATTAAAATACTGCTTATGCTGCTGTTTACTGTTTATAGCTTCTCTTCATTGAAATCTCTCTTCAGGTAATTAAAGAAATTTGATCTCAGTGCCAGGAACAACAACGTTTCTTATGGTGTTGGGAACAGCCGTTGTCATAAGAGACAAACCACACAGAAAACTGATGCTGAAGTGTCAAATTAAAGTGTAACTAGTTAAAAGATGCTGCTGCCTCTGTTCTAAGGAGGCAGTGCTTAAATTAGGGTTATTGCAGCACATCCTGATTGTTGTGACAGCTGCCCAGTTAGTCCCAGGAGGCTGTAGATCCCCACCTGCCTCATGCTCTGTTAAAGCACGGAGTTGTGATGCTGTAACGTCTGAGGATTTAATTCAGTATTCTAGCACTTACTACCGTGATTTGTCTGCAGATTGCTTATTGTTTATCGTATTGTACTGTGGATTTTTGCAGTACTGGTTAGTATTTTCATGTGTGGAAGGGACAGATTGTAAATAACATTCATTTGCAAGCTGTAGTTTGTCAACAAAACCACAAGTCCTTGGTTGGCAGAATATACAATTGCCCAAGTCATCCTGTGTAGTTTCACAGCCTGTGGATCTCTTACCACTTGGCCAAAGATAGTGCTTATCCTTATAACCCCTACAGTCCCCACTTCCCTATTTCCCAAACTTTTCAGAGCAAACCCAAACTGTAATGAAAGGTTTATAATGAAGTACTGTAAACATGAGTTCAGTACTTCCGCACCTGCTTTTTGCAGGTGATTTTCCTTATTTAAGAATTCAGTCATTCTCTCTCAAGAGCTCTATATAAAAAGCTCCATAGGAGCTTAGTTTTTGTTAAGAGATGGAGTTTTTGCAAGTTGCTTGTTCTTAACTTGCCAAAACATGAAATTGCCTTTAAACTACCTGCAGTAAACCCCTGCCACCAGGTTCCTTTGCAAGAGAGATTAGCTTACAGTACATCCTACAGAAAGCTTGGGGGAAGAGCTTAAAAAAATCTGACATTTCCAGTCTTTGGTTGTAGAACAACTTTGGTGGAACAAGTCTTTGTATGAAGGGCTGTTCAGTTGTTCACTGAAATAGTGTGAGGTGAAGCAGAGCAACTGATGAGGTTTCTCCTTAGGATTCCAAGGCATCCTTGCACTTAATAAGGACATTGAGCTGTACTCTTGGTTACCACACTGAGTTTTTTTCCTACTGAAATTCTTCAAATTGTTATTTAAACTATTCACTAATGGGAGATTCTCTTTGCACTGGTGATAGCTGAAAAACAGAATAGTTACTTTTAGTTAACATGTGTTTTAGCATGTGTTTTTTTAATTTCCCTTTCAGGAGAGAGAAACCTCTGCTTAACTGGCTTGAAACAATCTACCTCATCCAGCTAGTGCCTTTGGAAATCTTCTGTGAAATCATATTTCCCCTGACCCCCTGGAAATGGCACTTTCCTTTTGTTCCCCTGTTGCTGACCTCTGTGTACTGTGCTCTGGGAATCACATACGCTTGGCTGAAACTCTACATCTCTGTCTTGACTGAGAGGATTTCTGTCAGACAAAAGGCTGAGTAGAGCCACAGTGCTGGGACCAGTCCCAGGACACCCCTTGGAGGGGATTCCTGGCACGGTGAGGGGTTGTCACAAGGCCATACAGCTCTTGATGAGACGCAGTGTACGTGTGCCATCGCCACATGGGAGCTCTTCTTCCAACACTCCTGTACTGCCCAACGAGGATACCTCTGACCAGAAGCGCTGTCACAGTAACAGAGAGGGCTGCAGGTAAACTCTGAAGCTTAACAAGGTCCAGACTTCTGTCCTGAGGAAAACCTGCCTCATTTTTCCATTATGGTTTGTATTTGAACAGAAGTTGCTGTGGCAAATTACAAGGGATGATTGCTGTGTAGGAGAGCATTGTAACTGTGTTCTATGGAATTTGTAAATTAAAAACTTCGTATTTTTTGTTTGAGCTTTTATTGCATTATTTCAGCTCATGTCTAAGCTTTCATTTTGAGGGACACCCACACAAATAAGGATGTAATGTGTAGCTGGAAATTTGTCCTGACGTGCTTTGTCAGACCCTTGCGCGCTCAAATATCAACTTTTAATATGTCCATGTCCTGTTCATGTCCTTGTTTCATAGGTTCTTTGCAAAAAGTTTTAATATTCTTCTAGTAGCTCTTTTTTTGTAGACCAGATGACCAAATTGAGGCATGCTACTCAAAGGACTTTAACACTATAAACATACCAGATAATGTGGCTGTACAGTTGTATTTGTAATTTGTGTAAAATTCTACAACTCGAACAAAAGACCAAGTGTCCACAGTTCCCGTAATGACTTAAGGAAAAAGTACATTGTTTTCTGCCTCTGTGGAATCATGTTCCCCAAAGGATAGCAGTTATTTCTGTAGTAATTACACCTTTTAAACCCTACATAACTGTCCCTAGAAGATGTTGCTCTGAGGTTGGGGTCTGGTTTGGATTCAAGTGCTGACATAAAACTGGGAGGAGAGAGGGATGGATTTTTTTATTATTATTTTTGACAGTAGTTGTTGAACTTCTTTCCCTCTTAGCTGAAGAATGGGACCCCTTCATCAAGGATAGCCAAGGGGATAGTTATGCTTTTTGAGTTCTTTGAATATTTTGGGTGTTAAAAATAGAGTGGCTCGTTAGGTCAACAGGTGAGTGGTAGAGTAATCACTGTGGATGTTTCTGTAACCAAATACCTTGTGCATTCAAAGCTTTCACTGCCAGTGGGTTCATATTCAAGACATTCTCACTCTGTTTTTCTTTACTTTTTCATAGTTTCTGCCTTTTTTACGCCATCAAGGGCTTTGCCATGTTGTGTTTAGCTGCTGTGGCTGCCAGTGGTGCCACAACACTTCTTGCACTTGTACCTCAGGTCCAAGCCTCAAAACTCTGCCCAGGGTAAGGCATCCACAATGTTTGTGTTTTATCTGTCTGCTGTGCTGTCCTGTGTAGGGAAATGGTCCTATACAAAAAAACTCTACAAACACCCAAACTCTTGGCTCTTCTCCAGCAGTGCCTTTGCACATTGTGAAATCCTCCAAGAAGAGGCCACACAGCGAAGCTGTGGGTGCGCCATCCCTGGAAGTTTTCAAAGCTGGGTTGGAGAGAGCAACCTGGTCTAGTGGAAGTTCTCCCTGCCTATGGCAGGGTGTTGGAAGTAGATGTCCATTTAGGTCCCTTCCAACCCAAACCATTCCGTGATTCTGTGAAGTTAAACCCAGGGCATGACAGTATAAGTGGCTGCACATCACCATTGTATGATTCCAGGTTCAACTGAAGCATCTCCCACTGCAGAGCTGTGACTGCCCAGCCTCCTCCTCTGTGGATGTCAGGAAAATCCACAAA
>VZRR01012882.1:301582-325735 GCA_013398015.1 Oreocharis arfaki | reverse complement strand
AAAGGAGGCTCAGGGGGGCCCTTGTGGCTCTGCACAACTCCCTGACAGGAGGGGGCAGCTGGGGGGGGTCGGGCTCTGCTCCCAGGGAACAGGGACAGGACAAGCTGCACTAGGGGAGGGTTGGGAAGAAATTCTTCACAGAGAGAGTGATTTGCATGGGCAGGGGCTGCCCAGGGACGTGGTGGAGTCGCTGTCCCTGGAGGTGTTTGAGAAAAGACTGGACATGGCACTCAGTGCCAAGGTCTGGTGACAAGGTGGTGTGGGGGTCACAGGTTGGACTCCACGACCTCAGAGGTGTTTTCCAACCTAATTGATTCAGTGTTTCTGAGCTGCCAGGCTTTTGCCATCCATCTCCCAGAGCACAGAGGATTCCTGTTAGGAAATCAAGGAACACATCTTCTGTCTGAGAGGACAAAACTTGACCATTCAGCAAGAATTCCTGCAGGAGCAACAGTGAAGGGAGGCACTTTCTAGGTCAAAAACAATTGTGGTCTAGGCAAACTGTAAAGAACACCATTAGCCCTAGGTGGCTTTTTTTAAATGTGGGTTTTTGACACAGATGACATACAGGCAACTACAACCACATAAGGCAAATTAGGATGTAATTTATTTTTTTTTTAATTAGGTGGTCGTGCCATCACCACACTTTGTTAACACTCTGTGTGCATTCAGTGTGACTATGCTCTAAAAAATTTCCATTTCCTTCCTGTTTTTTAGACGAAACTATCAGGACAAAGCTGGGCAGTGCATCACACACCATGAAACAGAAGTGATTATAACTTACCTAGGAAGTTATCCAGAGGTGGAACAAACTCCTTGAAGCCTTCACCTTTGCCTGGTGCAGCCACAACTTGCCAAGGATCCCCAGGCAAAATCTGCCAATGATCAAAGATGCACTGGAAAAGCCTGGCTGCCAGTGCTGGATCTCAAATTGGCAGTAAAACCTAGTGGGAAGGGGGGAAAAAAAAATAAAAAGGGATGAGCCAGCTACAGGAAAAAATAGAACTGGCTTATTGTGAGTTTCTGCATAGACAAAACCCTTGAACACCCTCATGGTAGCTAGGAAACTGCTGCTTTCCAATTAATTCTTTAAAGCAGGTAAAAGTGAAGCCAGCTCCCAATTGCAGAAAGATCTCACGTGACCAAGTTAATTGGCAATGAAAAGGCAAAATTCAATTCAGACAGAGAGAAAAGGACATGGAGAAAAAGGTGTTTCACATGTCGCAGGTCAGCTTGAGCTCCTTGGGCAATTATAAGCCCTCAGAGGTGTTAATTCAGCGTTCAGAAGCAGTCTAGGTGAGAAATGGAGTGCTTGCACCTGTTAGGAAAGGAGCAGGACACAAAACATTAGGTGCAGTGACAACCTGCCCTTTATTATGAACCTGTGCAGTGTGGCTCTATTGTTACCAAAGCAATTACTGCAGAGAAGGTTCTAGAAGGGGAACACGAACAAAGCCCTGAACACACTCAGCCAGCTCGGGCCCTCCAGCATGGGAAAGGCAGCAGTGCAGCAGGACGGGTACAGAGGGATAAAAATTAGACGTGGAAAAAAAAGCCCAAAACCCTGAATACTCAAACCCAGCCACGTGTGTACGTAAATCGTTCTTTTAAGAAGTTAGATTGCCAGTTTGGGCTTGAAAAGTTGAGCATCTCTTATTTCATCACTGGTTACTTAAGCAGGTGCCACACTGACGCTTTGAAAGAAGCCACCTCCAAAATAAAACAGGACACTTCTGGCAGCTTTTCCGCGTGCGGAGTTCCAAGTGTTCCCCCAGAAGCCTCCCAATGTCATGGGATACACCTGAAGTGCATTTTTAAACAGGGAGGGGCGAAATGGGACACACAAAGAAACCCCAGGACCTGAGGAAGGGCTCTGTAGCACACTGAATAGTTTCAGGGGCAGCATAAGAAAGATTATTTAATTATTTTAAAGGTAGCCTGAGGATTCACAAGGTGATGTCCTGCCACTGAAGCTCCTTGGGCTGGCACTGTGTCCTCCTTTTAAAGCGTCAGATTGCTACTAAATTTTCTACCCTGCTGCTGCTGGTGGTGAGCAATTCTTCCTCCCAGGCTTGCTGGAAAGGAAAATCTTTACTTGAAATGATGGAAACCCAACCTGGAAAGGAAAAGTCTGAATGTGCAGGAGCTGCCACATCTTTCTGGCACCCTCTGCTGGCACCAAAGCCTAGAGGAGCTGGCTGCCAGGAAAAAAAGGAGTAAATTATCTGAACTGGAGATGTTCTGAACTGAAGACGTACAGGACAACAGGCTGACAAGCAGTCTGATGAATACTGTACCTAAAAAACCCCATCAATCTGGCTTAGAAACATGGCTACAGTAGCTGCAGAACTCCCCTGCTTTGCCAGGATGGTTCTCACAAGTCACAGAGGTGAAAAAATTCTCCATTTTGCTCTTTTGTCCTTGCACTCACATCCTTCAGCCCCAATGACCAAGACACTTTTTCAGCAGCTGGGCTGGTATGTTTCCTGCCCACCACCCAGCACTGTGGTCCGGAATAAATTTTTAGAGCAGGTTTTAAATCTTCCAATTGCTTTTAAGACAGCTAAGACAAATTGGTGTGTGAATAGCTGGGCTTAGTGATTGACAAATACTTTTAGGATGGAATGTATTTTCCAGGCTTTTCATGGAAAGGTTTAATTTACTAAGAAAATCCAGTTATTCGAAGGCCAGAAGTTAATGTTTAAACAATTCCAAAAAAGTTTGTTTTAAAAATCTGATTCTTTCTGCTCTTTCTGGTTATTCAGGATACCCATTGCTTGTTATCCCAAAGGTTTACAGTGACAGAAAGAAAGGAGAGAAGAAAAAAACCCCAAATAAAAACTTTCCCTCAGGAAAGGTAATTTAAAAAGAACAATATAATTTACCTCCACACCCACATTTTGCTATTTCCATTTAACCTTTTCATAACTTTTGAATAAAAAGCTTCCTAGAATCACTGAATGAAGATGGTTTGGGTTTGAAGGCACCTTCCAGCTCATCTCATTCCACCCCCTGCCATGGGCAGGGACACCTTCCACCAGCCCAGGCTGCTCCAAGCCCTGTCCAGCCTGGACACTGCCAGGGATCCAGGGGCAGCCACAGCTGCTCTGGGCACCCTGGGCCAGGGCCTCCCCACCCTCACACACAGCAATTCCTTCCCAAGATCCCATCCAGCCCTGCCCTCTGGCACTGGGAAGCCATTCCCTGTGTCCTGTCCCTCCAGGCCTTGTCCCAAGTCCCTCTGCAGCTCTCCTGGAGCCCCTTCAGGCCCTGCCAGGGGCTCTGAGGTGTCCCTGGAGCCTTCTCTTGTGCAGGTGAACCCCCGCAGCTGTCCCAGGCTGGCTGCAGAGCAGAGGGGCTCCAGCCCTGGGAGCATCTCTGTGACTTCTCATGGACTCACTCCAACAGGTCCAGGTCTTTCTTGTTTGAATGCCAGAGAGCTTCCAGGACTCCAGGTAGGAATACTGAGGCCAGCCCATCCCAAAGCCTTTGCATCACTGGTCTAAACACCATTAGAACAGAGCTATTGTGGTTTCCTGGAAGTGAAAGTGAAAACGCACTTAGGTATCTATTGCATCTCTGGTTTTGTCACAGTCAGTTTTACAATTGGATTTGATGATCTTAAGGGTCTTTTCCACCTCGAATGATTCAATGGTTGGGCATTTGCAAGCACAACTACAGGGTGGCTGGAGAATGNTCAGATTTGCTAATTAGAACACATAGAGAAATAATTCTAGGAAAAGCGTGCCCCTGGAATGGTGCACTGGGAAGGAAAAGAGAAAATTTTTTCAAGTGGAATTTTCCAGCAAATAGTCCCGGTGCCCCAGTCACAAAGCAGCTACAAAACTCATTAGGAGTATAGTTTTGGTGGGTGTGAGACTTTGTAGGAAAGTGCAAGTCCAGAGGAGGCCACGGAGATGCTCCCAGGGCTGCAGCCCCTCTGCTCTGCAGCCAGCCTGGGACAGCTGCGGGTGTTCACCTGCACAAGAGAAGGCTCCAGGGACACCTCAGAGCCCCTGGCAGGGCCTGAAGGGGCTCCAGGAGAGCTGCAGAGGGCCTTGGGACAAGGCATGGAGGGACAGGACACAGGGAATGGCTTCCCAGTGCCAGAGGGCAGGGCTGGATGGGATCTTGGGAAGGAATTGCTGTGTGTGAGGGTGGGGAGGCCCTGGCCCAGGGTGCCCAGAGCAGCTGTGGCTGCCCCTGGATCCCTGGCAGTGTCCAAGGCCAGGCTGGATGGGGCTTGGAGCAGCCTGGGATAGTGGGAGGTGTCCCTGCCCATGGCAGAGGGTGGCACTGGAGGGGTTTGAAGGTCCCTTCCAACCCAAACCACTCCGGGATTAGAGGAGAGCTCTGGCTTCTTTACAAAAAAATTAAGTGAGCTAGAATTTAATCCTAACATTCCTCCATCATATTCCTGCTGATCTCAACCACACACAATCTCTCAGTCTAAAATAAATACAATGTAGTTCCGCACACATCAGCATCGAGCATATAAAGACATAAACCAAACTTTATGTGTGATACCCCAAGGCTTTTTTGTCGCTTGTCTTCTCTTTGCAATACCCTGCTCAACAGTGACAAATTACTAAATATAACACAGAAACTAAATCTAAATTCATTTTAGGGAGTTTTGCTCATGTGTGCACGAGGAGTGCTGTAGTTTTGACAGCCCTTGGTATTGTGGGAATATTTTTTTTTTGCCCAAAGCAGCTTCCTTCTCAGGTTGTCCCTCATAGAGGAGAGCACAGCGGTATTTTTTTTTTTTTGCTGGTACAGGATGAGGTAGGTGAACAGTGGTCATCTGAAGCAGGGCATGTCCATCAGGGAGCCACTAGCACATGATGCATGGCCTAGGAACCCAAAATTCACACTGGAATTTAAACTTGGTTTAGCAGACATACCAGACAACATCAAAATAAACTTCTTGGATTCCATGTAGAAGGCCTCATCTAGGGATTCACTTCAATTCAATTCAAGTCAATTCAATTCAATTCAATTCAATTCAATTCAATTCAATTCAATTCAATTCAATTCAGTTCAATTTAGTTCAAAAAGTCATGGCAGCCATTTGAAATTTCCCTATGACCACTTAAATCTTTTAAATCTTAAAGCTATGAGTAAAATGCTTATCTAGAACAAGCAATTTGGACACAACTCTATGTCTGAATTACTAAAACCCATCACTTACTGCATTCTGGTTTTCCTTGGGCTGGTGACTTAAATTCCAACCCAAGGTTGGGTTATATTAAGTTCCTGAAGAAGAGCCATGAATGTCCCTCTCTGGTGACAACATATTACAATACTAGAAAGAAAAAGGTCCACAAATAGCCATGTTTTATGGTTCTGTCTTCCATACATGAAAGATTAAAAATAAACACAAATGTTTTATTAAATCCCTGTCCGCTTGCCACAGTGATGTGTGAGGATTTCCCTTCTCCAGTGGATGGTTTAAGAAGCTTACACATGCACCCCCTTTTCCTGTGGGTTTTAACAAACCTGAGGAGAATAGAAGTTCCAAAAGGAACTGGGCAGTTTCTTAAAGTCTGCTCTCTTAGCATTCAGTGCTGCACAGAAAGCGCTGATGTGCTTTTGGACTTTGCTCTTCCAGGGGCTGACTGGAATTCAGTCTTTTTGAGTACACTGGAATCCGTGAGAGCCCACAGAAATCCCATTTCTGATCACACAGCCACAGCATTTGTATCAGCACTGCACTGACACCTTGAGAAGAGGCAGGGAGGCAGTACAGGCGTCTTTTTCTAGTATGAAATAAAAATTTCCTCTCTTTTCTTAGACCAAGGGTGTGTTGTTGTCTCCCTGACAAATTCAGTGCAGTGCATTCCCAATCATCTTACTTCAAACTGTGTCATTCCTGACACACAAATTTAGCACTGACCAGATTATAAAAAGACAATTAAGGTAAATTTCTGTAGATTTTAAAAGGACCTGAAGGACTGTTGCCCTTCTACAACTTAAGGGTGAGAAATACCACCACAATGGCAATTCTAATGGTGTGGAAAGGCCAGATTACCTTAAGAAGGGGTTTTCTTTCTTTATCTCAGTCTTCAATGTCTACCTTGATACCTCGATGTCAAGTTCCTCTATCAGTTTGGGTGCCTCTCTTCCTTCTTGAGATTCATAATGGCATTAAAAAAAACTTTTAAAATTTTATAGCAACCAGGGTAAGTAATGTAACAGAGACAGGATTTGTTTACCATTTACCCTAAACATGTTACACAACTGAAAACCCTCTGGTGCCTCTGCTCTGGGCTTTTGTTTGAGAAGCTGTTTGCAAGGATCCTATAGTTTAAGATTCACGAATTACATTAAACGTTTCTAATTCCCAAGGAAATTCCAGATCCCGATGAGAATTTGTTCTCACACAAATCTTTAGTGACCTGCTTAATATGTTATTCCAGGTAACACACCATTCAGATTTGCTGCCTTCTACTTCTGTCCCACGTTTTTCACACTCTTCTTGTTTCTAGTCTCTACAGAAAGTATGGACCTACTTTTGAAGAAGGTTGGCTTTCCTAAGGGTTAACTTGCTAAACCAAAAGAAGTCTACCCTTATACCCTTGCAATCAAATCAAAAAATAGTGTTGTACTTTAAAGACAGGATCCAGAACTACCTAGCAGAATGTCCTCAGCAACTTCTTTCCATCTGGGCTAGTGGCTGATTTGCTGAGTTTTCCAATTGCTAGATCAAAATATCTAAAGATGTTTTTATTTATTCATCCAGTTTGAATGGAGTATCCATTTCCCCTGCAAATTTCCACTTAGTTACTTTTAAAAGAAAACTTCGCAAAGTTTCACATTTAAGCAAAGATTCAAATGACAGAAGGTGACTAATTTCGGTATAGAGTAACTGCTAGAAGTCTGGGGAGGCAAAGGATGGATTTCTGTTTGTTTAGGCCTTGGATTTTTTATTTTCCTTTTCTTTTTTTTTTTTCTTTTTTGCTACAAACACTGACTTTAACATGCCTTGGCAGGGGGTTGGCACAGATGATCTTTAGGGTCCCTCTCAACCCAAACCATTCTGGGATTCTATGCTTTTTAGGCTTTTAGAGGGAATTAGGCACTTTAGGCAACCTTGCTATCAAGAATTCTCCTGCTCCACTCTGTTATCTGTAACTGCCTTTCGAAGCTTTGCTAAAATAATTTAAATAAGATGAATCCTGGAGGAACCTACAAGCTACATGAGTCAAGGCAGGTTAATTTACTGTAAGGCACCAGAAGACAAGCAAATATATTGAACTTTCACACCTGTATAAAGCACTCAGTTAACAGCAAGCTGTGTACACAGCTAATGGAAAATCGAGCCTGTGGTTTGCAACAATTCCAGGTGCATTAAATTCACAGAAATACTCACTGGAATCACAAGACTGGATTTGGTCCATCATCTTGTGTTTGTGCATTAGTTTTACCCATGCAGGCCGATGAAATCATTTAGGTTCTGGGGCTGTGAGAGTCATTCTTGTCTCTCTGCTCTTAGGGAAAAGACAAGGCACACCCAGAATATCTGCAGGACCAGCACTTGCCTTCCTCAGCGTCGTGTTTCAACACTCAGATGCTCGAATATTTTTGTTGCAGGAGTTCCAAACTCCCACCTGGGGCTGCCTGTGGAAGCTCAGCTCAGCAGAAGCGCTTGTATGCACCACTGACATCCTCAGAGTGTCACTGTGGTATCTCAGCACGGATCCGCAGCCCCTTCCCTCTGCGCCGCGGTGCTTCCTTTCCACCCCAGAGGCTTCTCACCATCTCTCCCACTTTATTTTAAGCTCAACCGCCGCTTTGAAGCAAGAATTTCATTCTGCACAGTGGGAATATTTACAACAAAGGTTAAATTAAAACTTGAGAAATGTGTTTGTAAGGCTCCAAGTAGGATCTGGAGGATGGTCACTTTGTGATGAATGTTGGCTGAATTGTTAGTGAACTTTCTCTGGAAATTGAAATAGAGGTGGCTCATTCCTGCCGCACAGATGGGAACTGGCCTGACTTAGGAGTGGCTGAGATTCATGGAATATAAGAATCAGGATAAAATCCTAGCTGAGAGACCTTTGTTTCAGTAACTAGGGTAAGCTGCAGTCAGCTGTAAAACAAGCCAGTACAGGACATTCCACCTGAACAAAGGCAAACAGGACCAAAAGCTGGTGACAAAGTCTGTCTTGCACCTGTTTGCTGAAAAAAATAGTATCTGAACCAGCCCAGTTCTGACAATTCCACACCTAAACAGCTGGACCACCAGAGAAAACTTCCAGTTGACTTTGCTTTTTTATTTCACAACTCTCTGCTGCAACACAGGAGATACAATTTGTCTTTCTATCCAGCTGTGCTTCCAGAGATATCCAGCACATTATGATATAATTACTGATAGAAAAACAGAGACTTACACCTTCAGACCAGAACAGACAAAATTACATATCTTCTCCCTCAGGAATAGCAGGAAGGCCATGTTTCTTGTTGTGTAAGTGACAGCAGCAGCAAAGTGAGGCACACAAAGCCAATCTTCTGGCTTTAAAGACCCGCTGCTTCCCTTCAGCAGTTTGCCCCAGGCATCTGACATTTGGGGTTTGAACGACACTGAGAAACCAGCCTGAGGTTACACATTTCGTCACTAGAGGATGATCTGCTTTGTGAATTCTCTCCTCCCTCTGAGCTGCTTTCACTGCTGGGTCGGTTGGCCTGAAATAACATCCCAGAAAAAAAGAACATGGGACAGTGAGGGGGGAAGGGGACTGAGGAATGGCTCCTTCAGGCTGGCCAGACCTCTGAACTGCCATAAATACATGCAATTGGTTCACATCAAGGCTGGTACTCTCCAACACTGGATTTCAACCACAGTTGAAATTTTGAAGTTCTAATGTCTTCTTTACCATAATATTACCCACTAGTCCAGTTTCACCATCTCCATACGTGGGAATGGTGACAATGGCATTTTCCATGACACTCTGGTAAAGTTCCTCCAGCTCCAGCTGCAATCCCAGCAAAGAATGGTCCATTTTGTTCGTCATTGTTATGGGTTTGATATGTTCTGCAATAGCCTGTCACAGAACCGTCTCTGTACACAAACCCCTTAATAAAATATAAGCACCATTAAAACTTTTATTATATCTGGGCAAAACCTCTAATCTACTTGACAGAGTGGTGAGTGGGAAAGTCAAACTGGTACCAAAACCATAATTCTCAGCTGCATGTGCTTTTCTAATGGAAGGAGAAGAGAGACAGGCAGCTCCACTCTCCAGGATTTTACTGAAAGATCGAGTTTATTTCCTGCATTCCTACATTATTGCCTTCATTCCTACATACATGTATTCACTCTACCTTCAACCCAAAGGCGGGATATGAAATGGTACAATCCCCTAAGATACAGGAAAAGCCATGGGCTAAGAATTCATACCAGAACTTGTATCATTGGAAGTTTAACTGTTAAAGAAACAAGCTTCTTCCATCACTTATGATTTTTTTTTTCCTTTAAGAAGAAGAAGAAAGTAAAATACACAGAGTTCTTTCTGGCTGAAGAGCATGTTCACCTGAAGCAGCCACTCACAACAGGGGCACCATCAGTGACAGGAGGGCTGCTGTGACTTCAGAGAAGAAATCGACATTTCTAGGGAAGTCAATTAAGTTAATAAGAAAACCCAAACCATCCTTGAACTGTCTGATGAAGGCCAAGGTGCTGTCTGAGAGTTCATGATACATAGAAATTGCCCGGTAAGAGAAGAAAATAATAACAATTTAATAATGTTACATTTTTTTGCCAATTTTAAAAGTAGCATTGGTCAGGCAATTATTGTGCCAACACTATTACAGTGCCAAAATTTCTTAATATACTTCAATATTTCAATTTCTAAACTTATTAGGATCTAAAATTCTGCTTTTGGTGTGATTAATTTTTATTCTAATTCAAAACCAACACCCTAAGATAATAGTGACACCATGACATCACTGTGAGACACTTGGTAGAGCAACGCTCCAATTCATATTAAAATTTATTCACTTTAAAACTTCGCAGTTGCAGACATCAGAGATAGAGGAAATAACAAGACACAGCCCTCTGCAGTAAGAAATCCACTAAAAATGAAGGATACTACCAAGAAAATCTCCAAAATCATCTTCCTCCGTACTGAGGGGCAGGTGAGAATGGTCAGTGGGTACCCCCTAAAAGCTCTCCCCCAGTATTGCCCAGATTGCACTCTGAGGACTGTGAGCTTCCGTTCTGTAGTGCACAGCTTGAGGCACATGCCAACTTAAAAAAGAACTGGCAAGAGGCAAGGCTTTCAGCAGAGCCCTCTCCTGTCTTCAGATTTTAAGGAAAAAGAAGGAAAGAAAAGATACAAGCAGAATTTACGTGGACTCGATTGTGATACATCTTCCTTGCTCATTTTCTGTGTGTCTGTGAATCAGGTTCCTCAAGCTCTGGCTGAAGAAATCGTGCTCTACACACGGAGGAGTCTGACAAGGTTGATTTGATCTGTTCTATTGTGAAATTCACAATAGAAGGGGGAGGAAAAAAAAAATTAAAATCCAGCTATTGCTTTCTTTCAAAGTGTACAAGTGTTAATATGAAGTTTTAAAGTTTTATTGTCATTAAATTCACAACCTAAAGAGGAAATGAGGTTGTCCGTGCTTTTAAGCTTAATATTACAAATATCCATTCACATTTTTGGCGAGTTGGAGTGAGCACAAAGAGCAGAGGCATACCTTGAAATACAGCCCTGGTTTTGTACCACAAAATGTCAACCACCACCGAAAGCGAAGAATCCCCTTGCGGAGGCAGAACAGCTCATCCCTTCCAAATGTTCCAGGAGGGTTTGGTGCACACAGCCGAGAGCTGCAGCTCCCACCAGAGCTCCCATCCTTCTCCTCTCCTCCCACCTCTGCTCCTCGCCGTGCCAAGCCCTGCTCCCACTCCTGCTCCCATCTCCCAGGATGGGAGTCCTTCCAGGTGAACCCCTCTTCCCTGCCTCCAGCACACCCTGGGTCTCCTCCTTTTGGAGCCACAACATCAGCTCTAGGAACTGGTGGTTCAGCTCAGCCAAAAACCTCTTAAAAAAAACATTAATGAGCCAAGTGCAGAATTTTTAAAGCTCCTCTCGCAAATTATATCGCTGAAAGGAATAGTTCTTATTTCCGTAAATCTTCTATCTCTGGCTAAGACTATTTCCCCTCTTTCAACTTGTTACAAAAATTAAGGAAAAAAGAAATCTTGACCCCCAGGAAGTGCTGGTATTTATCTGTTAAGTACATGAGACACCTTAGCAAAGGCAGGTGAGATGTTGCTAATCTTGGCCTGTCTTAGTCTGCCACAAGTCACCTGTAGGTCACAGGAGCACCTTTAACGTGGCTATTCCTGCAAACCCCTTTAATGCAGGAAGTGCTTCACAGGTTCAGGGAAAAGGACAGAACTGGGAGGAAAAAATGATAGGCAATAGCAAACAAACAAACAGAAACCACATATTTCAGCAGTGGTTTGTACTTGTTGATCAAGTGAAAAAAAACACACCACAAGAAACACCTAAATATGTTCCTTGTCTGAGCTGGAGTCACAAATGACTGAAAAATCAAATTAAGCATGCGTTTCTATTGCTACACCAACAAAAGTTTCCAACACAGCTGGTGTGCTAATGAGCACATCTTCCTGCAAGGATAAGGTATTAATTTAAAACATCAACCAGCCCAGCTCAAAATGTAATTAAATATAAGAGACAAAACAGGATTTTTTTTTTCCATGAACAGATACACTGAGGATATAAATTACTGAATGTTCTTGTACTAACTTTGGATCTTTAGCTCAACTTTTTAATTGTATGTTTTCTCAGAAATTGGTTCTCATTAAGATAGCCAAGTTCTGTTTGGAAACGAGAAATGTCTAAGCAGCAGCTTGGCCTCCTCACCCCAAAATGTATTATTTTCCCTCAGTCCTTTTCATTTATAGTTTCCTCCCTACTTAAAAGTCTGCAGAAAACAACCAACCAACCCCTCCTTCTTTTGCCACCAAGGGAAATTTAGTACAAACACGACAATTTTTAGTGTATGTTTATACTTTTGTCAGTGATCCACCTCAAATGAAGGTACTTCATTTCTGAATTTGACCCATTAGGTTATTCTTCATCTTTATAAAGAAATAATGACATTCCTTTTCTAGAAAGTTCTTGGCTGTCCTGGCACCCAAAGTCTCACTCACAGCAACATTTACATACTTCTTCTGAACCTTGAACAATTTCTTTCTTCTCTTTCTTTTCCACTTAGAGAAAATGGCACCACCACTCTTCTTTTCTACTTTTATAGTTTTCCATTTTTAAAGTTGTGCTCTGCTAAAAAAATATAAAATCAATAGCAAGAATTAAGTACAATGCCAGAAGTGTGCTATACATACTTATTTCATAATGTAAATAACTACCTAAGTGTTGAGAAATTTACCAAACCTTCTCTTTGTTTTTGCTAATTATGCACTTTCTTAATGGTACTAGTGAAATTTACTCAATAAATGTTTAACTAGCAAAGATATTGCATTTTGAACTGAAACTTTTTCCATTGTCCTCTATTTTCCAACATATTTACACATGCAGGCCACACTGTTATTTTCTCTTGGGACAAGGAGCAGAGATGGCCACAGCACTTTATTTTTATTTCATATTTTAAGCCTCCTACTTGTGTCCATTTACACTAATTCTAAATATAAACATCATGGACATATTATGGCAACAGGACTGGTTGTTATCCTGTGGCAGGAACTTCAGGATTGTGTATCAATAAATGCTACCACTTCCAAATATTTTATTTACCACTTCATTTACACAAATGCCAGAACAGGCCTGGATGTATGTACTGCTCTATAAGAGGGAAAGGTACTGGCACTGCGGGGTTTTTTTTGGTCATAAATACAATTGGAAACACAAATTCAGATTAAAAATTACAGTGACCTTAATTTTAAATGGTATTCATTGAAGAGTTGTTACAGAATTTCTGTTCTGCTGTGTCAGTCAGCCACCAGATCAATGGTATCTCTCCATGAAATCCTTGCTGCAGAGGGGTTTAAGATCCTCTGTATGCTCCAGCAAGCAAGAAATGAATGAGGTGAAAGCAGTATCTGTAGATGGGAGAAACATCACCCCGTTATTGCAAACAGAACTTCACTTTTGCCAAAATTCTCAAGATTCATGGCCAGTACAGGCAGAAAATGATGTCCCTTCCTTTTAACTTCTTTATTACAATATTTGGGGAGCCTACACTGCAGTGCTGCTGGTAAGGCCTCCAGACTAGACTCCTCCTTTTTCTGCAAGGCATCTCTTCCTCCTAAAGATGTTGAAATTCTTACTGTAATGAACCATTACATGCTTCACCTCAGAAATAAATATTCTGAAAACCAAAGAAAAAATGAGAACACCTGCAGAAGCTGACATGGGTAACTAGAATGACTAAATCAATAAAAAGTAGTATTAATACAATGAAAGACTAAAAGAGTTTAAGAAGAAAAATAAAAAAGGTAAAGAATTTTAATAGCATTAATTCTCAAGAAATGTGAAGATGTGCAAGCACCTATCACTGGTTCACTGGAATAAAAACAGACTCAAACCAGGTGAAAAGTTACAAGAACTACGGTGATTTAAAATCATAGAATCACAGAATGGTTTAGGTGGGAAAGGACCTTAAACCTCAGCCAGTGCCACCCCCTGCCATGGGCAGAGACACCTTCCACTATCCCAGGGTGCTCCAAGCCCTGTCCAACCTGGCCTGAGACGCTTCCAGAGATGGGGCAGCCACAGCTCCTCTGATCAAAAATAATGGGGCAGGCTTGCTAAGGGGAAAAATAAATTAGAAGAAAACCAAAAGACCCACCCTGCAGTGTTTTTAACATACTGGTTTCCCCTATGAAAATGCTGATCTGATCCAGGTCAGACCATTGATCTCAGAACCTCATTCGGTGATTCTGTGATTCTTGCTCAAGATGAGTCCATTACAGCACTGTATCATACACAGGCATGTGGCCCCTTCCCAGCCCCATCCAAAGCAGTGCTCTTATTATAAACACTGATGATGAGGGTTGAATCCTAAATCTTACACTTGAATTCATGGCACACATTCTTGGGCAGAACGTACAGGAATGTTCAAGTCAGTGACCTGCCCTGACCAGGTGCACTCCACACACCTGCAAAACGAGGAAGAGAGAAGCAGCAACACCCTCCCTACCTGTGCACCTCCTCAGAGTCACAGCAGACTGTAAATACCCATTCCTGGTGAAGGAGAGGGTGAGGGTTGAAGTTGTTGTGTCCTGCAGTGTGCTGGGAGCTCCCATGTCTTCTCCCTCCCAGCTGCAGGGAAGGAAGAATATGAGACTTACCACAAGACACTGGGCCAAGGCCTAGCTCTTTCTAGACATGGAATTATGAAATATCCTGAGTTGGAGGGGACCTACAAGGATCAGAGTCCAGGTCCTGTCCCTGCACAGACACCCCAACAATCTACCCTGGGCATCCCTGAGAGCAGTGTCCAAACGCTCCTGGAGCTCTGGCAGCCTCGGGGCTGTGCCCATTCCCTGGGGAGCCTGGGCAGTGCCCAGCACCCTCTGGGGGAAGAACCTTTCCCTGAAATCCAACCTAACCCTCCCCTGGCACAGCTTCATGCTGTGGTGTTCACTGCTCTGCTCTAAGGCCCTCCCCTGCAGTTGATTTTCCCTCTGAGGATGTTTAATTTTGATTCCTGGCTTGGAGCAGGTAGTCAGTGCTGTAACCCCTCATTAGTTACCTTTAAAAATGAGTTAAATGACTGATCCATCCCTGTTGGAACGCAGGGATGACATTGAGCCCCTTTAAAAATAACTCTCTGTCATGGAAGGCACTAAAGTAATAACAGCACTTCACATTTCTAACACAGACTTTCAACCGAAAACGTCTTTCAGAAATATTAGGTAATTAAATTGTCAAGCACAGAGTGAGTGTGTGAATGACTTCACTGAAAAGCACCAACTTCAGGGACCAAGCTAAGGGAACATTCATACAGTAATACTTCCTAAGAACTGAAGGTCAGGAAAGATGAATATCAAATCAAGCATATTATTATATATAAAGCGCTATGGATGGGATAAATGGTTGTATCAGCCATACAGAATGAAAGGTCCTTTTTAAAACCCTGTCAGCCTTGGGCGTGGAAAAATGCTGCTGTTACTTTCCACAGAGCTGCCTAAGGAGAACTTGCAGGACTTGGCTTGACTGGATAAAGTTTAATACAATTAAATAAGTTTAAGATAACAAAATAGCAAGAGCACGCACTCAGAGAGGGGTAGAATGCGGGAATGTGGAAATTCTGGCCTGCAGGGTTTTTTATTTTTATTAAACAGCAATTTCAGTGGTCATAAATGCTCAGCCAGGAGTTCAGAATTACATGTTGCCTCAAGGGCACTGTTCATTTTATTAAAAAGCAGGTATTATTTGCACCACCTCCTCAAAGCAGTACCATAACAGAGGGAAAGCTGGATCTGAGAGCTCCAGACCTTCTTTGGCTACACAATTAACACCTTGACTTTGAGCAGCCTGTAAGCCCAGTGTGTTTGCTGCCTTGTCAGCACCTGTATTCAAGACAAAATGACCTATATGACCAAAGTCCTTTACTTGGCCAAGAAAGAGAAGGGCTCTTTTATTCATGTCCCTCCCCTGAACAAGAGGAAATGTTCACAAGACATTTCTCTGTCAAGATTCTCCTGCCCAAAGGCGCAATTTTTTTTCAGCATATCTTCGAGGCATTGTGAAGCAGGCATGAAATAGCTTCCTTTAAACAACCTGGTTGTGTCACAGCAGAGGGAAAGTGCTGTTGTTTTGCTCTGAAGAGCTGAGCAGCGCTTGTAGGGCCTTGCTTGTGCAATATGAACTTCCGTTCTGTGCACAGTTCTTTGTCAGCATGAGGAGTCCTTCCTGATGACTTGGTGGCTCGCAACAAAACCAGCTTTTCCTTGTGTCTATGTGCATGTAAGCACACAATTTTTGGACCATTTTGCAGAGCTGGTGCTCAGGCACAGTCCTGTACAGGTAACTGAATTTTATTTTCCTCTGCCTTTTATTCCTTTCCAATTTACGCCAATCTGTGCATGAAAACAAACGCTACAGAAGTGTTGAAAAGTTTCCAAGCTAACAGGTTTCTGGAAAAAATCACCCAGTGTACACTGGCATGCCATTTTCATGGGCATTTTATTCTTTGTATGACCTCCTTTCCATTTAAAAATGACAGCTCTTCCACAAAGAGGGAGCTTGTTCACTACCTACAAAAACCTTCTTACAGGTGCTAACCATTCCTCTTCCCACATTTGGTTTTGTTGTTTTTGTTTTTTTTTTTTTGCTAAAAGCATGGTCTTTTGTGTTTCTGGAGCAATTACTCTCCTTATTCTCTCCTCCACAGCCTCGCCTTCAGCCCTGGATGTGGAGAGTGCTGCACTAAACCCCCTCCTGGCTGTATCTTCAATCAATATAATCATCTAAATTGTTCCTGAAGAATGAAAGGGCTGTGTGCCATTCAGCACACATTTTAAAGGCAGAAGGGAAATTGAAGAGACATTATTTTTGTGCCTGCCTTCTGCAGAGACTTGATTTTTTTAATATGCTGGGGTTTGCTTAGGAGGAGAATCTAAAATGGTTCTGTGTAAGTGATCAATTGTTCTGTGTTTAGGGCACTGTAAATAAGAGCAGACCAGCAATTTTGGGGGACTGGAAAACCTTGAAAAGAGAGGTTTGTCGAAGGGTAGCCGAGGCTTCGTGAGGAGAAGTTGGTTCAAACTGTACCTGGTATTTTATCACCATTGTACAGAGGGTACAAAGACCCAGAGCCCTTACTCAGTGAGATACATCGGAACACTTAAAAAATTGCTTGCTAGTTAACACTTGTGTGGCAGGAGATGCCATGATGGAATGGGGGGAGCCATTTCCCATGTCCAGTGTTTCTCAGGGTTTTAATCCATTTTCACTTACCCTGTTTTGCACTGGATCCACCCTTTCTCATACACGTATTCAGATTTTTCCTGTGCATTTCATTTTGGTCTAGATTCTACTTTCTGTTCAGTTCAGACAGATAGGTTTGCCTTGCTGTGTAGTGCATGGAGTACTTGGTTTTCCATGCCTTGTCTATTCAAATAAATTTTGATAGCATTCAGTAGTTTAGAGGATGGGTGTTTCTGAAGTTTATTGGTACATGGGCTTGTGTGGACAGGCAGGACCCTCTGTGGCTGTCACCCAGGGTAGCCAGGCAGAAGACAACTCAATCATCATTACTCTGTAATTTCCACATGGGTGCTGCCTCAGATCTTGAGAATTCCAAGTGCATTCCAAGAGCTCAAGTCTGCCTTCACCTGCTTGTACATAAGATTTTGCCCTGAGCAGTTCAAATTTGAACCCTCCCTGGATAAAAATGGCACAGCCTTAGCTTAAAACGTATTTCATTCTGTAAAACATATTTTATTCTGTAAATCAAATGCATTGACTAAAATATTTTCTCATTTGCACCATTTTCTCACTTGCAGTATTAAAACACTGCAGTTAACCGAGGTCCATCTGCAGCCTATTTCTTTAATTTACCAATTGCATTTCTTTAAACCTACCACTAAAAACTCTGAAGGATCCTCTAAAGACAGAAGGTTTATTCACATTTTAGTAGATTACCTCTTTGGATTTCTGGTAATGATGCATGAGAACTAAAAAAATCCACAACTTCATTACTAAGTCAATCCACAACAAAATCTTTCACTGTTGTAAGATACCTGATGGGGGCAACAACTTCTCTTCAGCTGGTAATTCCCATACAGACAGGGAGCAGTCCTGCAGATTTTTCATCAAGTGCTGAATCTCAAAACACTCAAAATATTTACCTCAAAAATACTCAAAATAGTACTGTAAATCTTCTGCTTTACAATGTCTCTGTGCGAATAAAAGCCTGTGATGGACGAGTTTAGGGAAGCAAAAATGTACCCGACCAACACAATGTTAGAAAATCTGCACAACTGATGCCAATACACCTTGTGCAGGCCAGAATAAGTCTAAAATTTTTGTTTTTTCAGAAGTGGGAAAAGAAAACCATGTTAGTTGTAAATTGAAATTGCATGGCACAGTAATCTTTGAAAAGGAGTGGATAGTTTTAAATCTCAGCATTTGGGATTTTTCCAGGGTAGCACTAGAAGTTTCCTTAATCTGTTGCCATAGGTTTTGTTTGTTTGTTTGTTTGTTTTTTTGGAAACCTGATACCTCAAGCATGTGTGTTTGAACCCTTGACTATCCCATAAAACTTAATTTAACCTTGATAATCAGGGATATATAGTTATAGATTAAATGTGGCTTTAACTTTTCTTTCCCTGGTAGGCTTTTTTCCTAAGAGCACACCAGTCCTTCAAAGGTATTAATCAGAAAGCTGATGAATTATTTGGCTGCTTTTTTATTATTAACTATTTTTTCAAATTATGCATTGGCTACAGTCAAGCAATCTCTTTGGATTTTGCCTGCACTTCAGAATCACCTCTGTCCACCTCACAAAATATGAGGCATTTGACAGAGATATCTTCCTTGGACGCCTTACTTGGGGATGGAGAGAGACAGGCACTTCAGGAAGGCATTTCAGCATCTTGTTTGCCTGTGATGCGTTGTGACGGAATGACAAGTAGGATGTGCCACATGGTATTACTTCTGCTCCTCCACTGGATGCAGCGCGAGAACATCTGATACTGATTCTAGCACATAAAAGCAGCACATATGATTTTCAAAAGCCCTGCCTTAGTGCTGCATTTATTCTGTTCTCCTTAAATCAGTGGGATTGCTGTTGTCATTTTAAGCAGTTTGTCCCCAAATGACTATTTCTGAAAAGCTGTAAAAAAAGAGTGCTAAGCAAAGACAATTATGTGTAAATTTGAAATGGTTTGTGTGATCATTTGTGCTAGTGAAACACACTAGCTTGTCTGCCTGAACCGCATGAATGAGTAGGTAACTTATCCAAGCTCATTTAGAGTTTAGGGCTGGCCTCATTAAAAGGCATCTGAATTTATTTGGCAAATGAATTAGACATTACTGAAAATTTACATAATTTCTTTGCCAAAAGGTCCCTGCTTTTGAATGAAATTAACAATGCTTCCTTATCTTAAAATAATTTATTATTATAATATATTTTATCATTATTATTTTAAATTATAATATTCAATATAGTGGAATGGATGAAGAAGTAGTTGTATTTTATCAATGATTCAAATGACATTAGTTGCAGTGTTCGTTCTATTCTGGTTGCAAAAGACGGAATGAAAAAGAAGGGAAAGCACAAGGAATTGAGTGTTTTCCTGCTTCAGGAAGGACACAGGCAGATTTTCTACAGTGGATTAAGTAAGGGCTACTCCTCAGCCTTGTGGTAACTTTGGTACATTGAGAACATCTGCCAGATTGCACTGGGGAGGTCACATCTGTTCATCTGGGAGCAGGATGTGTTCTGTGGTCTATGGAAAGGAGCGGCGTGGGCCAAAGTGGCCGCGTGAGGAGCCTGTCCTGAGCAAGGCCCCCACAGGGGTCAACAGGCGTCCAGGGTGCTCCACCAGGAATGAGCAGTCACGGGTGAACCCTGGTGCACAGGGCTTGAAGTATCCAAGGAATCTGTGAATCTTTATTATTCAGGAAATGAACAGATTAAGACTGAAAGCTCCCAGCCTGAGCTAGGCCCGGCAGCCACATTCCCTCAGTTCAGGGAAGGCATCGAGGGGCTGGAGCGTGTCCAGGGCAGGGAACGGAGCTGGGGAAGGGGCTGGAGCCCCAAGAGCGGCTGAGGGAGCTGGGAAAGGGGCTCAGGCTGGAGAAAAGGAGGCTCAGGGGGGACCTTGTGGCTCTGCACAACTCCCTGACAGGAGGGGGCAGCCGGGGGGTGTAGGGCTGTGCTGCCAGGGAACAGGGACAGGAGGAGAGGGAACGGCCTCAGGCTGGGCCAGGGAAGGGTGGGGTTGGACACCAGGAGGAATTTCTCCATGGTAAGGATTGTCAAGCTTTGGAAGGGGCTGCCCAGAGCAGCGGTGGAGTCCCCATCCCTCGATGTATCCAAGGAAGGCCTGGATGTGACACTCAGAGCTCTGGGCTGGTGACAAGGTGGGGAGCGGTCCCAGCTTGGACTCCATGGGCTTGGAGCCAACCTCAGTGATTCTGTGACTCAGCGGTGAAACCACTGTGAGCACTTTACATGCGCTGTGGTGGAGGAGTTGTCATTTCAAAGCCCGGTTGTCTCAGCTGCCTGGGGCAATCTCTGGTCACAGCCTGTTACAGCAGATATGCCCTTTTGAGGCAGTGCGTGCCACAGGGCTAAGCTACAGTTTGGGGTGGCCAGAGGGAGGGTACCCTCAGTAAAGGGTGGTGGAACGACTCTCCACAATTATATTAATCCAGGCTGATGAAGCAAACAGAAAGTTTCACCATATTCCTCTCATACACAGTGGTGGTATGGGGTGGTGAGACTTGTATAATCAACTTTATGCAGGTTTTTTTTTTCAAATACAGCCCACTTCTAGCAGAAGTGATCAACTTACCTCTCTCAGAACTACTGTGAAAGGAGATGAAAAGCATTACCGCTACAATAACACCACTGTTAAAGTATTTCTGCTTACCTGAGTGATGATAGGGTAGTTGTAAGGGCTTTTTGTGTAGTCTCATATTCTTGCATCTTTTAATGTAACTACTACTTCCCTCACCCAGCAGCAGTCATGAGCAGGTTACTGTAATGTTGAATGTGCTCTCAGTAAAAAATGGCATTTTAAGACCAACTGTAATCAGGGGTAAAAGCGACTCTTGTGGTGCTGAGTGTTTGCTCATGGTCAGCTCTTTACAAAGCAGTGTTTTTCATTTCATAAGCAGAAGGATGATTTTTATAAGGTCACTCTTCCAAGACACTTTTTAGTGTCCCTGCCATAAGTGTGAGGCACCAGGTTTCTGCAGAGCAGGCAATTTTGTTAGTGAGGAACTAGACAAAATAATATCCAAGCCATTCCTTCAAATTTTCATTTGCTCATAACACCAACAGGTCAATGGATCTGTTTTTACCATTAGTGGGGACAGATAGAAACATTTTTTTCATCCTTGCGCTGAGCATGTTTCATAATCAAATGTTCCTTTAAAGCTGTGAAATAACATTAACATTAGGGGAAAAAAAAAAAAGAAAAAGGAACATTTTCTCTCCTAGGCACTGCCATATGTCTTTCCAGGTGGAAATACAACAGGGTGCAGTAAGGAAAGGATTGTGCAGGGCCCCTGTTGTGCTTGGCTGTTGGAAAGCATATGGTGTAATAATGTTCCAGTTCTGACTGTGAATTTTCCTTCTCTTGTCTTCGCTGGAGAATATGATTGTTCTAACATATATTCAACTGTTCTGTTTGTGCCTGGGAATAGTGTGCCCCTCCGTCTTCAAAATTACCTGTAAGATCAGGTCCCACTTCAGAGAAAACCCCGGAACAAAAAGAAGAAAAGATATGAAAATTTTTCTCGCTACTTGTCTGAACCACTTTTATAACGTTGAAGAGTTTGCAGAGGCCTGGATTTCAAGAGCTTTAATGGAGGCTTCAGGAGGCTGGAATTCCAGGAGAAGGAATCTCTCCCCATCTTGAAAGAAAACAATGCTGGTCTTCAGGCAGCTTTTGCGTCCCTGCAATAGTACTGACCTGCAGCTGGCTTGGTCTCAGGGCTTCCTTCATAGCCTTGGAGTCGATTGCTTGTGAAGTATTGCATTTCAGAATTTATTGGTCATTGTTTGAGTTTCTCAGTACACTCTTCAGGCCGTGATGCTCCTGAAGTTTTAGCACAATCTGAGCGTCTGTCATCCTGCTCCCTAGGCATGCTTGGCCAAGCATGCCTAGGACTGCACAGCAAGCTTCTTCATCCCCAGGGCCTTAATTTCTGTGGGATATGGTGAAATGCTTTGGACACATGTGTAATCAGAGATTATGGCAAAAAGCAGAAGCAGTTGTTACTTGTTTCAGTCTCATATGTCAGTATCAGGTCAGCACACAGCACAGTTTCTGAGGAAGGCTGCTGCTTGTGGCTCCTGAGGAAAAAGGCATAAATCTTGGGGACGTGGCAGTTTTGAAATAAGAAACTCGTGTGGGGAAGTTCCTCTGTAATCATAAGCAGTTTAATGGCTGGCTTCTGTTCTGAAGTTGGAGGGGGTTATATCTCTCCAAAATCATCACATTATTATCTCTAGAGGCTCTCTCTCTAATGTGGGTATTTCCATCTCCCAGTCCTTTCTAAAAACCGTATTAGGCTATTGCCCTCTATGATTTCTGTCTACGGAAAATCACTTGGAGCAAAACGAACTTCTCACCCAGTTCCCTGCACTTAGGGTGTTTCTACACTAGGTTTCTGCACTGTGGTGCCCAAACATTTAGCAGCCTCAAGGTATGTTTTGCTGCAGGGCTGAAAGGAAATTGTGGTTGCATGTCTGGGCAAGGCTGTAACCTGCCAGCTTTGCAGTGTGGTTGTAGAATGGCTGTGATGAGTGAAATACTGAGCTGTTCACTATGCTTCTAAAAACTAGCTGTGCCTCCATTTCTCTTCTTCCTTTACTTCCCTTACCTAATCCCCTTCATGCCTGTTGTCCCCAGAGGATGAAAACACAGAGTAATGCGAACTAACTCAAACTCACACACAGTAGATGCAAAACAGATACTGCGGATTCTCTCATCAATTGCAATCCGAGCTGTGCTTCCAGGCAGTGACTTGTGAGCATCACCCCTTGTCAGTGGAGCACATGGAGCATCCATCAGATTGCTTATCTGCCCTGCTGCCGTTGTGCCTCTGTATGCTGGTTGAAGGATTTGGGTTTCATCATCATCATCATTGCTGTGTTCTTGACAGGAAGCTTTCTTTTATTTCTCCAGTGTTGAGCAAATCAGAGCTGGCAGCGTCTATGAGAATGTCATTTGTGACACTAGTAGCAAAGTGGCAGCTTCATCTTGCTTTCCCAGCAAGGGCGTGCTCTACTAGCACCCTCCATGTGCTGAGTGCTTATTGTATTTTGTGTTTTAATGTTTTTCCTCTGGGGTCAGGGTGCTGCTCCACAACCAGAGCAGAAGAAGGCGGCAAGGTTTTCTAAAGGTGACAGAGGACGCTGCTGTGTTGATAACAATATCCCTTGGAAGCAGTAGGACTTCATCATCTCCCTGCTCAGAAGCACCAGATCTCTTCAGTAGCCTGTGCGTGCACATTTACACCGTTTCTGAAATCAATGCTGTTTGATCTGCTTTGTTTCCTTGAGATAAAACTCTCTGTGAGGTGTCACTCCTGAGATACTCAGTCTGAACTAGCCATTTCTCCTTGATCCTCAGGGTCGGATGAAAACATTGTTCTCCCTTTCTTTTTACTGCCATTTCTGTGTGAGGAAGCAAAATTTTATCCCTCCTATTCCCATATCTCCCAGACAATCCTGCAAATATATCTGGTTTGGGAGTTCTAAAAGCTGGAATATGGTACAGCTATTAATTTCAGAGCTAGAGTCCAGATTTAGTGGTGGTTTGTTTCAAACAGAGCGAGTTGTTCAGAGCTTGGGGAAGGAATTCTCTAACTACTTTCTAAGTCAAGTAAACTGCTGAATTATTACAGAATCGCAAAGATCTGGTACAGAATTCCAGAGATCTGGCACAGAATTGTACAAGAAATGGGGTAGTCGATGAAAACAACTTCTTGTCTGCTGTCTTGTCTGCATGAGTGTCTGTAATCAAGCTCACACATTTATCCAGCTTTAAAACTTCAAACGCGATTTGCGGTGCAAAATGTGATGGAGAGTTGATAAGGCAGGGACATTTCTCTGGAAGTCATCAGCAGTCTGCTGTGAGTGCTCAGTCTCACTGGAGATCCACCCCCGGGGCTTTTCAAAGGAGCAGAACGCTGCTTTCTGCAGTGTGTTAAACAAACAGCGGCAGTCAGTCCTGGCCTCAATCAGATATTAGGCTAATACCCCAGATTCTGAAAAATTTAACTGTTTTGTGCTGCCACTATACTCACGTGAGTGGCCCCAAACAGGTCAATGTTTGAATCAAGTTGCTCATGAGTCAGTTTGCAGGGTTATCCCACAGATTCGGCATTTAACTAAAAATTATGCAGGTAGGAAGTCTTCCACCACCACCACCCTCTTTTTTTTTTTTTTTTTTTTTTTTTTTTTTTACAC
>VZRR01012882.1:189360-301496 GCA_013398015.1 Oreocharis arfaki | reverse complement strand
TTTTTTTTTTTTTCTTTTTAGCACTCCTATCCCGAAGAAGTTGCACGGATTTAAAATTTTAGGTTTAGAATCATGTTATTTGAAAGGCAATAATCCCCTTTTGAAAATGGTCTAAATGTTTCTTATGGATATAATAGTAAAATGTGATAGAAGAAATGTTCCTTGGAGAAGTTTTCTTGACTCCAGGGGATTTCAGTGCCGCTGGAGTAACTGAAAGATCTGTTTCGAGGAAAGGCAAGGATTTAGCTCAAGAAAGAGGCTTCCCCCAACACAAACTGCTGTTTCTTGTCACATCAGACAGAAAATCTGCGAAAGAAATAGGCCATAAAGTACAGAGTGAATAAAACTGCTGCTTTCCTGCAAACATCGCTTACAAAGTCTGGAGCATAGGAGGGTTTTCCAGCTCATGATGCAAGAGCCGTGGGCTGGGCTGAAACTTGACATCAGGAGGAAATTGAAATCCAGCATTGGTGGAAGCTGCCTGTGATGCAGAGGTGAAGGCTGGGTCTGGCTTGACGATCCAGGGAGGTGAAAGAGGGGGACAGCCCGGGATTTAAAGAGCGAGAGAAGCAGCAGTCCGTGTCCGGTAGTGGAGGAGAAACACAGAGAAAGAGGCAGCCTGGCAAAACAGGAGGGCAGCCACAGCATGTGTAGAAGGTAAATAAGTAATCACAGTAAAATAAGGGGCAGTTTGATTGCAAAACGCCTGGTTGCTGCTGCCCTCGTGGTCTGGCTGGATTTCTTGCGCAGGGTATGTGCTGTTCTCTCGTCAGCACGTTTCCGATCCATTCCTGCAAGCCTTTACAGGAAACCTGGCTCCACAGTGATCTGCATTAATCTGGAAGCTTGGTTAAAAACTGTGAGTCAACTCCAAACACAAAGGAATTAGGTTTTTTCAAATGGTAATTTTTCTCTTTAAAGTAAAATACCTTTGTTATGTCAGTCAGGAAGTGGGAGTTCAGAGGCAGGCATGGCACGTCTGTAAGATGCATGGGTGCTATGGGAGGGGGGATTGAAAGCTAAAGATCTCTTGCAATTATCTGCAGGACCTCACGTGGACTTTAGATTGCTTCCTTTAGATGTGCTAGCAAGCTGCTAACACCTGCAGGTAACAGAGTTGCCAAAAAACCTTGGAGTACTGAAATAATTCTAATAATAGTTTCATACGTTAAGAAAATGGTGTGAAGTTGTAGAGGAAAATAAAGAGGGATCATAATGGAGGCTGGCTGTGTGATGAAGTGCAAACAAATCAGAAGTCAAATTAAGTCCCATTTAATCTGACTCAGAGATGATTTGCCTCCACGTGACTTCTGTGGGGTTGCAGGGTGTTTTCTCCTGTGCTACCTAAATAGAATTTGAGCACTGTGCAGATGCTGCCAAGTTAATCAAAGGAATGTTCATTTGAGCACGAGCATGAGTTTTCAGGGATGAGTGCTCAGGGTGTTTGCTGAAGCTGCAGGACCCCATCAAACCCAACAGCAGGGCAGATGATCCCAAGTGGGGTGGGCAGGGGAGGAAAAGGAACCTGTGTCTTGCCACTTGACCCCACGAATGTGACACTGGCTCCGTCCTTGGAGGGAGAGATTTAAGATCTTGTTCTCTGGTTTCAGGTAAATCTCTTATCTAGGATCTATTATCCACTTTCCGCCAGTTTGCTGAGAGATTGCACTAATGAATCTTTCCATCACGTGCAGGGGAGGCTGATAGCAGCACTGCACCTCTCTGGCATTACACGCTCTAATTGCACGCCAGGTTTTCAAGGGTGTGGGGGCATCATGGAAGAGAGAGAAAGATAAAAGCCAAGATTCAAAAATAAAAAAAAAAACCGAGACGGGCAAGGAGCAGATCAGATAAAACAGAACAGAGAAAATGCAGCTTGTTTCATGGGCAAGAAGAGAATACTCAGCTATTCCTGCAGGAATCAGAAGCCACAAACGCAGGCTGCAGTAATTGCAATTAATTGCACTCCAGAGGGATGATGCAGCACCCACGGCCTATTAACAGCTTTGCTTTGAGGAACAAAATGAGTCCCCAGCTACCCACTGGCCCTGTGCTCAACACTGTTAGACCAGGAGGGTTATGCACATATCTCCCTTCTAAAAAGACTTTTCCACAGGTAAATCAGACTGAAGGATTTGATGGACTAATTAAACATAGTGGTTTAAGTTAACAGTAGCCAAACAAGTCGAGTTTTGCTCAAAAACTATCTGAATTTTAGACAGAGCCCAAATAAGCTTGGTTTAGGATCAACATATAGAAGCACCTAAACCTGTTCCTAGAATAATTCTAGTATTTCTAGAGTATATCAATATATATATGAATTGTGGTTTTGAAAAACTGCAACTATTTTGGATTAAGCTGTTTAAGTACTGTTTAGGGATTTTTGACCACCTGTTTTGGTTTCCTCCAATTCTAAATCTCTGCTTTTGCAGAGTGATTTTATTCTTGGCTGTTATTATGTTTACTTTAAAATTAACTTATTTTCAGGAGTCCGTATTTCAGGCATAAGTGTTTTTCTAAAGTATTGAAAACCAGCAGTGTTTTCTTGTCAGGAAAAGTGATAAAATGGGAATAGTCAGTATTTGCATTTATATAGCATCTTCCCTCACAGGATATGCAGGCGCTTTGAAAATACCAAGTTTCCCAAGGTCCAGGGAATTTTCATTAAAAGGGTGTTTGATAGCTACAGATCCACCACTGACTACAGTGAGTGCATTGAAGTAGATGCATCCAGGATCCTCAGAACTCCAGGACTTACGTGGGAAAAAAAACTTGAAAAAATGGAAAACAGCCTGTCTCATAGAATAAGTTGACTGTTCATTCTCTGACCCTTGGTAGGACACTCTGAGGAGCCACGTAGGAAGAGAGGAACAAGCTCAAGTTGTTGCAAAGTTCCCAGATAGCTCAAGTCTAACTGCATAGAGCTTTGGTTCTATAGAGCGTATTGTTACAGGACTGAATTAGAATAACCCCCTTTTTGTTGAGCTTGATGAATTTACGTCTATCTCCTCTTCAGAACAGCTTTTACTTGGAAACTATTTTTTAAATTGGTGTGTGGGAGGCTTGCTAGGTCACTGAAAGTGACAGACTATAGGTGTAATCAATAGTTCATTTCTGGGAAAGAGTGAGCCAGAGGAGGTGACACAGGACAGGTGAATTACTCTAATGGGATTCAGAGCCACAGAACAAGAAAATTACTTTTTATTGCGTTTACACATCATCATCAGTTCTTACCCTTAGTGTTCGTTTATTAACTTTCCAATTGTTTCCCAAAGAAATTGGATGCATTTGCGTTTCGAAACTCTCAAGAATTTGATTCTTGCTATTTGGGTATTAAAACATGCTGTAAAATATGTAAATTTATTGATTATAACTGTCAATGCAGTCTCTGTTAGGAAAATTAGCTTCAATTAGTACAAAAAACCCCACCTCACTAATAATCTCACTGAGTCTCTTTGGGTCTTACCAGCAAGGATGTGGAGCAACCGAGGAGCTTCCAGCTCCCTTTTCCAGGAACAAGAAGAGAAGTTCAACTTCTGAAGTGAAATCTCACGCTAATGTCTTTCACATTTAAAGGCTGAAGTTCCGATGTGACGAGTTTAAACTCTGGTAATATTTCTGGTGTTCTTAGCTACTCGTGTGGTTTCAGCGAAAGGCCACTTTTTGGAGGTCTAAGACTGGGCAGACAAGCATTTCTGGTTTGTGAACTCAGTTATATATATCCCAGCTTGAGATCTGAGAAGGAAATAGCTGTTGGCCTGTTTTTCCTGGCAATGTGAGAAGTATGTGCTCAGTTATCAGTTCTGTTTTGCTGCTGCTCTTGTCAATATCCTGTAAGTGATTTTGCGAGTAAAAATTATGTGTGATCATCTTTGTTGGAGGGACTGTGTGTTCCATGTGATCCTGGCAAGCTGTCAATATTTTGTAGCTCCCAGACTGTCAACTGCTGTCTTTTGAAGAGCTTTCTTATTTTTCATTTATACTCATTTTACAGTTAATTCCAAGATTCTGCTACTTTTAAGATTTCAGTTCTGGTATATTTTTCAGTGTCCTAGTAATTTTTATCTATCAGTAGTCCATCCTTGCTAAAATCATGTAATTTATGACATTTCAAACGTGCAACATTCTGTTCTGAACAGAAAAGTGAGTGTCGTTCAGTTTTAGTGGATGTATATGCTTGTAGTTATTTTTGTAAAGGTAACCACAAATGGACTAAGAACTTCAAGTTCAGTGATAACTAAGTTTTGGAAATGAGGCAACAGCTGGTGGAATTTTCTTAGCATGGACAACTTCCTAGACCTTCAGCTGAAAGTGATACACTTCCCAGTCAGGCAGCTGGTAAGAAAAATATCAGTTTCAAAGAGCAGATTCAACACAGTGTAGATGCTTGTCCACTTCACACCTCAGCAGATCTGTTTGGCAGGAAGGTTATATTAATGATGAAACCAAAAACTACTGCTGTGTTATATGCTGGCATAATTCACAGCTTCTGTTGGCCTCTGCTCTGGAATTAAAATCACCAAAAAACCCCCAGGATTGTTGTTATTTGCAAAAAAAGATTGAGCTCAGCACAGGTGACGTGGCTCCTACTGCTTTTCACCTAAGCTTTTGATATCTCTTAAGTCCTGGAACAGAATGACAGGTATTATAAGTTAGATAAGTGAATTCCATTTGCACCACTTTTCATTATCTGACCAGAAAAAAAAAAAAATTGGTTTACTTAGGGCTGAAAGCAAATTGCTTGTAGACCACAAAACTCACCAGATTTTCTGGGCCACAAATCAAACTCTTTTATATGATTTTTTCACTGTTGATTAATTTTTGGCAGCACTACGTAGGTAGAAAGGAAAGAAATTCTGTCCTGAAACAAATTACTGAAGTTTTCAGTATTTTGCCTTGGAATTTCAAGGCAAATTTATTAAGTGGGCTCCTGGGAGCATTCAACATTACAAGAGGCTGCTGGGAGGAACTTTGGAATTTCCTTGGAGGTACTCGGACCTTCACTGGAGAAGGCTCTGAGCAAACTTAAAAAGCTACAGGGTGGGCCTTCTCTGAATGGCACTGAGTAAGAACAGAGGATCACCAGAAGTTCCTGCCTTCAATGAATTGTCCCTGCCCATGGCAAGGGTGGATTCGGATAGGATGTTAGGAAGAAATTCCTATCTAGAGGGTGGGGATTCCCTGGCACAGGGTCCCCAGAGCAGCTGTGGCTGCACCATCCCTGGCAGTGTCCAAGGCCGGGTTGGACGGGCCTTGAGGGCAGCCTGGGATAGTGGAAGGTGTCCCTGCACATAGCAGGGGGTGGAACAGGATGAATTTTAAAGTCTCTTCCCATCCAAACTGTTCTGGGATTCTGTGATGAGTTGAGAGCTCTAGCTTCTTTACAACAACTAAGTGAGATTAAAACTAAGTAAAATAGAATATCCTCCTAACATCTCATCTAAATCACTCTTCTTTTAGATTAAAACCATTCACCTTGTCCTGCCACTATCTGTCCTTGTAAAAGTTGTCTTCCGTCTTTTTTATCAGCCCCCTTCAGGCCCTGCCAGGGGCTCTGAGGTGTCCCTGGAGCCTTCTCTTGTGCAGGTGAGCACCCGCAGCTGTCCCAGGCTGGCTGCAGAGCAGAGGGGCTGCAGCCCTGGGAGCATCTCCGTGGCCTCCTCTGGGCTGGCTCCAGCAGCTCCAGGTCCTTGTGCTGTTGGAGGCCAGGGCTGGAGGCAGCTCTGCAGGTGGGGTCTCACCTGAGTGGGGCAGAGGGGCAGAATCCCTGCCCTTGACCTCTTGTCCATATCTAAACTGGTCATTTAAGCACTTTCTGTAGTCAGTGGGGAGAGAGAAACACACCCAAGGGCTGATTTGCCTTACTAGCTGCCTTAAAAAGCAGCAAAACTTTTCCAGAGATGCCTGTTCTCTGCTGTTTATAGCACGTGTCTTCTGAACAACTTTTCTACAGGTGTATCACCGAGAGAGCTAACATTCCATCAGAAGAATTCTGGCTTTTATGTACCACACTCCTGTTCTGAGGGGGCCCAGGGCATATTTCAAGCTGGACGCAATTTTTTTATGAATTTCAGTTCAGAAAAAGTACAGAATATAACCTTAATTAGATGTATGTGTAATAATGATATGAAGATAAAGCATCAATCAGATTTTTTATTTGCCACTTTTAATACAATATCCTTTTTTTTTTTTTAATCTTTCTGTTTAATGTGACATCCAGAAAATTTAATTCTTATTACTGGCAGTAAACAAAACAGAGACAGGTAAAGCAGCCTGGTGCCTGAACTCTGAAGATGAAGCTGTGAAGAGAGGACACTAGGATTGTGAACTTTAGGATCTGAGTAATTTTTTTTTTTAATGCAGTATTTTTCTTGTCAGAAGTTAGTCTGAAAGTCTAAGTATTATTTGCAATTTAGATATTTGAATGAATGGACATGGAATTACTATTTTGCATTAGGAACTGTCAGTGTAAAACAAAAATAGGGCTTGTAGTTTTCCTTAATCTACATATGGGACATTCCATTGATGCCCAAGGAAACAATTAAGGTAGGATTTGATGAGCCCAAATGAAAAAATATGATGAAAGAGAGTTGGAGGCAAAATCTCTTATAGAAGCCTCTGAGAGTGAGTGAGCAACCCTAAATACTAACTGGATTTGAGGTGGAGGTTCTCATTAGTGAATGACAACCTAAGAATTGAAGCTAAGAGAATGCAGAGTATTAAATGATACACAGAGAAGTAATTTTAGAGATGTGACGTAGTGTTTTCAGCCTGCATAATACTTTAATCCTCAGACCTGCTATTCTAAAACTATCAGCTGGCGTTAATCAGGAATGCTCACAGCAGGGATTGAAATGACGAGTTCACTCCTTTTTTCCCAATCAAATTCTGCTCTCAACCACACTGCTGTCCTGTTTACTTGTGAAGGTAGGATTTGGTACATCATTTGATCTTCTTTTGACTGCAAGCCAAATGAAAAACTGCTTTTGACTCACTTGCTGTACAAGCTGGTTAGATTTCCCTCTAGGTATCCACTAGCCTATATAAACCCCACCATTTTATAGTTGATTTAGAATGTGTTTTCAGTGTGTTTTTAAGAGATCTGGACAGAGCTGAGTTATTTTTCCTAGCTTTGTCCTGTGCTGGAGCAGTTCCAGAGGATGGGGGATTTTTCATTCTGGCTGGTTCATGGTTGTGCCTCTGACTCCCAGGTACCCTCCTGTCCTCTTCCAGCTTCTCACCCCGAGTTTTCCTCATGCAGGGCCGGAGGGGTCATGCTGGGCTTCTCGCTTAGTCCCTCCTGGGGGCAGGCAGGAAGGCAGGCAGTGGGATGCTTGCTGAGTGACACAATTTTGACATCACTGTCCTTAGGAACAGGGAAGCTGCATCTCTTTGCTAGCTAAAATGATGCTCACCATCTCTCCTGAATCAGGTGATCTCTTTCCTTGAGGCTGGAAGGAGCTGCCTGAGTGTCAAGATAAGCAGAGCCCTTGACTCTCTCAATAGCTGGGCTCTGCTTTTGCTCGTAATAGGTGAGCAAGAAAGACTCTCAGAAGGATCTATTGCCCCCTGATGTGAGGCCAACACTTGGGGAACACTCACAGTCAGTGGCTGTGCATTGT
Source organism: Oreocharis arfaki (assembly GCA_013398015.1). Taxonomy (NCBI): domain Eukaryota; kingdom Metazoa; phylum Chordata; class Aves; order Passeriformes; family Paramythiidae; genus Oreocharis; species Oreocharis arfaki. The sequence goes on along the minus strand of VZRR01012882.1, from coordinate 293,874 downwards.
TGAGCGAGCCCTTTCCGAGTCAGACAACGAATTATGTGTCTTATTTTTGCTGGGAGGGAACAAATCATGATAACTTGTCATAGCCAGGACTGGCCATTGCATAGCCACACTAAAGGTCGTTCACCCCAAGGATTGACTGAAAGACTCGTAAGCTTGATGCCAATTCTGGATGTTGAAAGTTTGCCCAGATGGACCTGACGGGTGTGGTTCTCTCTTTCACAGGATCCCAGAATCCCAGACCTGATAAGGCTGGAAGGCACCAGTGGGGGTCACATCTGTGATGTGTCCAGAAGGGACTGAAATATCCCCAGAAAGGGAAGCTCCACACCCTCTCTGTTCTGGGCTTCATCACTCCCTAGGGAATTCCTGTGCAGCGGGAATTCCTGGGATCAGTTCCTGCCCGTTGCTCTGGTGCCATTGCTGGAGCCCAGGCCCTGCTCGGAGCCCTCCCTGCAGCCAGGGACAGCCAGGCCTGAGGGCCCCTCTCGGCTGGGGCTCCTCTTGAGGCTGAGCAGCCCCAGCTCCCTCAGCCATTCCTGGGCACGGAGATGCTCCAGGCCCTTCATCACCTGTGTCATACACTCCCCTGGGCCTACTCCAGGAGCTCTCTTTGCATGGATAAAGTGAACGACACCGCTGGCTGGCACATCTCTTTCTGACCCATATTAAAAATCTCTGCTGCACACTGGCATGCTCTGGACTTCCCAGGGGGTGGTGTGCACTTTTCCATGTGCAGGGATGCTGGGTGGACACACAAGAGCTGCAGTACAATAGAGCTTTGCAGTGGGTAAAGTTCATAACCACAGTGTTGTTGTAAAGGTTTTCAGTAATGGAATGTCACGGATGAATTTTTCACCCCCTCTAACTAGACGATATTTCATTTTTGATCAGAGATCCTTGCTTTTCAAGAGTTGATTCCTTTCCAATTCATGGTTGAAGACTTAAAAAATAGAGTTCACATCTTGTTAGCTTATTGTCGTTTTGAGAACTCATCCTCTGAAACCCGGAGTCATCATTTTGCCTGAATCTCACATTGTATAATGGGGAAGAGTTTGTGCCCTTCAGAGCGGCCTTAAATAGCAGTAGCACAAAGAGAGCGATCAGATGCCATTAGCAGCCTTCTGCTGGATTAATGGCCAACAAAATCCAGTGAAGATGCCTGGAGCTTTCTAGCATCACTGTTGTGACTTTGTACATAATTGCCCACGAGCAGCTACACAACATCCAGCTCTGTTACACAACATCCAGCCCAGCACAGCCCCGCTACCTCCCTCCCCACGCGCCTCTCCCGAGGCAACACGGCAAAGGCCGCAGATCTTCTGCGCTTGAAGTCCTCAGTCTCTATGTGGCTCTTGGGCTTTCTGTCCTGGACAATTGTGTGGCACTTCTTTATCCTCCTGCCTACTTGAACTGGACGGGCTTTGTTGGAGAGCCAGCTTGTGGTGTGGAAAAACAGGGAGATGTGATGCGATGCTGTCCGAAGATTTCAGCGGGGCTGGCTTGAGAATGCCACAGGTCACTTTTTCAGGCCATCACTTTACAAACACTTTTCAGCTCACAGGAAGCAGCACCACTGCCAAAAGCATCCAGCCTTCTCACCCCTCCATCTCCAAATTCCAGTGTAGCATCCCTTCTCCCGTTTTTTGGGTCTGTTTGTATGTTGGGAAACTGATCCATTCAAAAACTAACCTTTAAAATTATTTTCCTGCTGGGTTTATTCTAAACTGGATTACCTCTCAGTTAATTGTGGAAAACCCATGCAAACATTAATGCTGTGCAAGAGAAGGAGCAGTGCAACAACAAGCACAGGTGGCTGAGAGCAGGACAGGTTTGATTTTTCCATTGGTATTCCAGTTTAAGCCAGTACTTAGTGCTTGTAATGATGCAGCTTCATGTTTCCTTCATTAAAAAGCCATTCTGCCCTGGCACACCGTGAACTTTTCCATAAAATAATGTAGTCTGGAACAGTTAGTTGGAACTGTTTGAGAAGGCGGTATTTTTTTGTATTATTATTTTTAATTAGGGCCCGTTAGACCAGATGCTGCACTTTCATTAAGCAACTGTGCAGATGCAGGAGAATCAAAGAAAACCGTATCTGCACCTAAATATAATATAACGATATAATTTAGTCTCTTCCAGAGTCAGGAGATGCTGTGTTACCCCAGGGTAACTTGCAAGCGAGTGCACAGACCAGGCTGCACACGCAGAAATTGTGAGGGGAGGAGGAGAGGCCTTTGACAACCTCCCCAAGCTGGGAGGCAAAGGTCAGAGAGGGGAAGGGAGCTGCTGTACTTTGGATGTTCAACTTGTCAGAATTGGTTTAGTGAAAAAAACAGGAATGTTTCCCAAAGCTCCTCTTCTGGTCTCTGGGCACATCCGTTATTTTCAGAAAATGAACTAAAATAACAAAGGGGGGAAAGTTAACTCCCTAACATCAGACACGAAGAAGGAGTGATGTCCATTTCTGGTTATCACATTCTGGCTGTGATGGGGGTTAAACGCCAACCCCCAGCCCACCCTGAACAAAGAGCTTCCCAGCAGCAGGTTTAGAAGAGGATGATACTGTGGAACCTTGGCAAAACAGGATCTGACCAGATCCTGGGAATGTCTTCCATCCACCTCAGTGCCTCTGTTACTCATGTAACTCATCTTTAACCTGAGCAGGATTTTCAGGAGGAAACCCAGATTTTTAGCAGTGATAGCCTGGTTGGAACCAATGGAAATCCCAGTTACCTTCCTCTCATACCAAGCATCTCTAAAAGACTGGAGCCCAAGCAAAATGAGTGTGGGGTTTGAGACACCAGCAGTTCCACCAGGCCTGAAACAGGAATGGGAACAGGGAAAAGAGGACAACACTGAGAGGGGAGCAGAAACTCATCTGCACTAAAAAATGTCTCCTAAAGAGCACAGTCTCTTGTTCTTGCTGCCAATTGTACTTGGTTAATCAGGTTTCTGTGGGGGTGTTTTCCTTCACTCCATTCCTAACAGCATATTTTTCCATAAGTGGTCTGAAACTTGTTGCAGATAATTCATCACCTGCGAGATCATGACTCTTCCAAAGCGTTGCAACATTTTGCCCTCAGAAACGAAGTAAATTCTGGTAGAAAAAAAAGTCACATAAATACCTTGCCAAGGCATCAGTCCCACAAAGATATTTTTTCTTTTAAAAGCAGTCGCTGTGTGCCTTCATCCCCAACAAAAAGTGGGGGTTGGAGTTTGCTCCTGGGGAGCTGAGGTTTTCCTGCTGGAGTCTATTAGATAGCTCCAAACCAGGGAGCGTTTCTGTGCCACACACCTGTTCCAAGAGCTCCCCCACCTCGATACAGACAGCTGCAGCAAAAAGCCCCATTCACTCTGGAGAAAACACATTTTATAATAGCATCCCATCCCCCAGCCAGATGGGATCAAGCTGAGGCAGCTGCAGTCCAGGTCCCATGAGAAATACTACAAAAAGTGCAATTAAAATAATTAGTTAATGCCTTTTTATCCGGGGTGGTAACAAATAGGGAAAAGAGCTTGAAATAGCTATTCTACATATCAGTCCAGTATGGTATTGGACGCTTCCCAGGGTTGCTCTAAGCTTTCCCCAGGGCTTTAAAAGCTTGTGGGTGGTGCTTGGCCACTTGCTGGATTAAGGATCTCTATTACTGATGGTAACAGGGGTAGGTTAAAGCCACTTGAGCAGTAGATTTTGCTGTGAGAACAAAAAAAAAAAAAAAAAAGTGAGTCTGAGTTGATAATAAAGTGATTTAGATTCCCATTCCTCCCCTGGAAACCAAGATTGCCTCCCATTGATTTAAGCATGTACTGGCTTAGGCTCTGATTAAGCAGAATTTGCCTGATGAGTCAACTTTATGGGGGATGCACAAACAAAAAATACATGGCCAAATACATCTCTGGCACAAATCAGTGAAATCTGGCATTTACCCAGTCATTAGCTGCTTGTTGTTTGAGGGTTTCTCTGCTAGCCTTCAAATGGTGCAATAAATGAAGATTTCTTTTGCAGGCATTCTAACTCCTCTTCTGGAAGTGTTCAAGGCAAATAAAGCGGTGTACCAGGAACTTTAGCCACAGCAAACTGTATTTGTTATTGCCACAGCAGGTGATATTTATTCTGCTGCCAAGTGGGATGGCCGAAGGGTGAAATACAACCTAAAAAAGAGGGCAGACTCTCTTAATAATCTTTAGATCCTCTGATTTCACTCCGAGGTTTCATCCAGGGGCCAAATTATGCAAACATTAGTATTTTTTCATTTTATATTCCTGTCATCATTCCCTGCCATCCCTGTGGGGTAACCTGGAGGTCAGGCATCTTACTGAAGAGCATGAAAATACAGAATAATATTGAATAATAAATGCTTCAGGTCATGCAAGCTGTCCCTGTCTCCCACCTTCTTGGCAGATGAATACAGAACAGCCGAGCTGAGGGAAGTCTGAGTGGCTCACACGGTGATTTTGAGGTGTTTGTATGCAGTCTGTGAAGCTGTCAATGATCTTACCCTTTGCATGGGTCATCAGAGGAGTTTTGGAAGCTCACTCAGCACTTTGCCTTGTGACAGGGAGGTCCAAAAGCTACTTCCTGTATAACTGGGCATTTCCTTTTTATAGTTTCAAATTATTTCATTTTTCTTGCTTTTAAAAATCTTTCAGTTCTATAAGACCTCTTATTTTAAAGTATCTGATTCTCTTACGTCACCTGGAAATGAAACTCCCCCCGTCTCCTCATCCCAGAGCATTTTTTGATGCCGCTGAGGGGGAAGAAGTACCCAAGGTTTGCGTTGTTTTCCTTTTGTCTGTGAGTGGAGGGTTAGCAGCAGAAGTGGGAAGAAGGGTTAGCGAGGGGGAGTGCTGGTCATGTGGACAGAATGCCAGCAGCAAAGCTGGCACATGTTGTTCCACTCGCATGAAGTATGTTTTATTCATTTGCTGATGATCTACAGTAACTATGCGAGAGAAACAAGAGGACCTGGGTTAAAGTGGAAATCTGGGTAAAGTTCTGTGGCTTCGTCCCCCTTCAGTGGTAGGCGGCTGCCGGAAATGTGATTTTCAGTGACATTTTTGCTGGATTTAAGGCTGGCACTTTCAGTGGATTAGATACTAAGGGGAAAACAATCATAGCTCACTTCCTGATGTTATTTACCTGACATCAGCTCGTTTCCTTGCTGTTTTCGCACTTGGCCCTCTTGCCATCCCACGTGCAGCTGAAATGGTGATCCAAAGCTCCTGTTATACGCAGGAAAGAAAAAGGTGGTTTTGGGATGTGACACGTTTGACGTATGTTCGGGGTACTTTGGGATTAAAAGAGCTGTTGTTCTCCGTGGAGTGTGTTAACTCAGTCTCAGCTAAGTGCCTGGAGGGTTTTGGTGAGCGTAGGCACATTCATTGATGGTGGGAGTCAGGTGCATCTCTGCTCACTGCTATTAAGACCAAGATGTCCTGGTTTCCATGGGCTGTGTATGGCACTTGCCTGTCCTCAGCAGGCATGTCAAGGAGTTCAGGATGGGATTGCATAGGGAAGTAGATCCTGTACTCAGTCAGGTGGATCCTACTCTTGCAAGAGCAAGATCTTAGGATCTTAAACTGGCAAAATCATATATTAAAAGGCAGCAGGGCTTTTTTTTTTGGGTTGGTTTTTTTTGGTTTTTTTTTTTTTTTTGGCCTTTAAGCAGTAAGTGGAAATTTGTCCTTGTTCCTTCTGCAATACACCTGCCAGGCCAAGAAATGCTATGATTGCTGGTTCAGAAGTGAGGGAAGAGGTGCTGAGGAGGGCAAAGACATCCACCTGCGCTGCGTGTGGAGCGTGGGGTGAGCTGACTAAGTGGCAAATGACTCCACCTCAGCATGCAGAAGTCTTGGTTCAAGTGCTGGAAGCAGCCATGCTATCACAGAAGTCCTGTCCTGCCTTGCCAAGCCAGCCTGGAGATCTCAGCACTGTGGTGCAGCTCTGCCTGAAGTCAGGAAGGAAGCCTGTTAAAACATAGAGCTGAGCCCAAACCTACAGCTAATTAGCAAATAATCGTTAGGGCTGCTGTCCCAACTCCAAAGAGGATAAAGATAGACTCAGTTTTTGGCCTGCTGGGAGAAAGTTCAGGGTTTTACACGAAAAAAAGACCGGATAGTTCCACAAAAGTACCAAAATAACTAATGATTTTTTAATTGAAGCTTTTACATTTAATATTAATAACTTATCAAAGGCAATGGGGTATGAAACACTTGGAGATGTAGTTTGAAATCACCTTGGATGGTTATTGAACTGTAACTTTTGCAGCTGCATAACTCTTTGCTGGTTGCTGGGGAGATAAAACTGTTAACAGGAACACGTTGAGATCTGGAGCACAGACATGTTGTGATGGGAGGGTGGAGATTGCAAGGACAGGCACTGGATACAAAGTGCAGAGTTAATGGCTTTTCTGCATATTACAGGGGAGGTGATGTGCTGGTTCCAGGCAGCAGCTGGTGAAATCAAGTCTGGAGCTGTGCTCTGTACAGGGCTGGTCAGAGCTTGCAGGGATTTGCCAGGTGTGTGGCCCAGACCAAGGTGTGTATTCCTGTGGTGACTGTCTTAGCTAAGGTGATGTGTCACAGCACAGTATTTGTTGTGAAAACACTGATTTTTGCAGTGCCAGCTGGTTCTGCTTCATCAAGTGGAAGGAGAAGTGCTGAGGAAAAACGTTTGTCCTTCCTTTGCCCAGAGCAGAAGGATGCTGAATGTACAGATCTGAACTGCAGCTTCCTTGGATTTCCAAGCCAAACCTGTAGTGGTATCCAAGGTGAGGGGACAGCACCTGAGCATGAGCTTCCAGAGGGGAGCTGATGACCCTGCCATTGCTCTCTCCTGCTCTGGAAGGACTTAATTTTCCTATTATTTTGTGTTTGATATGGTGTATTTTTCCAGTTGGGAAAGGAACATAGAAAACCTCTGCCTGGACCAGTGTATTGTGAGGGATGACTCCAAGGGACGAAAAGCAAGAGCAACTAGGAGGCTAGAAATCTGTAAATTAAAAAGGAGTAAGGGACATTCTTCATACATCCTTTCCACTTTGCTTTTAATTCCCTTGCCTGGTAAAGCTCAGAGCAAAAGTTGGATTAGTTTATAATCCAACTTTTTAGACAGTGTGCAACAGTTTAGGATATATCCTCCCTAATTCCTTTGTTTTTGCCACGGTGAAGAAAAAAAAATAAGAACAACTGATTGTGAATATTAACCCTCTTATCAAACAAATATTTTGTTTGTGATTCCAGTGGAGGTGAACTCGCAGTATTGCTCTTGTTTGCCAGCTTCTCCCGTGCACTGCAAGGACCCACAAACACTACTAGTTATGGTTTTTGTTGTCACAACAAGGAGGAGCTGTCCTCATCAATTAAGCAACTTTCGAACCTCTGAAACCTTCAGTGTGAATCTGACACTGTGGTTCACATTCTCAAGTGCAGCAAAAGAGAATTTCTGGTTTGGGTGATCCATATCTGTGAAAGGGGAGCCATGAAAACAGCACAAAATGCAGATCTAAAATGCAGACACGGTATTTAATTTTAACTGCTCGTGAAAAGAAGCAGAAAGCTGATGCAGGGATATCTTTGAGGGTGACTTTTCACTGTTTGGTGTCTCAACACACTGAATTACATTTGGAAGTCATATGCATTGAAGAATACTTTGGCAGACTCTGAGCCCAAACAACCATGGTTTTACTGTGCTTGAGCCCTAGGTTTATCTTCCTTCTTCACCCAGGTCCAAAGCCTTTCTCCCTCACTGCCAGTAGCCCTTGTCTTGCTGCTGTTTGCTCTTGTGGATATTATTTATTATCATTTGACAGAAACTAAAATTGCAGTTCAGAGAGTGCTTTACCAAGAGTAATTTGTTCCCAGCAAGACCTTTTAGCTACATGGTAACATGAAAGCATCAAAATGCCAGGAGAATATTATAAAAATAAACTGCCCTGGTGCTAAAATAAGCTTTAATTGATTGAGAATTGCACTGAGCCTGACAATCTGAACCATTTATTATTATTTTTCTTTCAAGCTTCAGCTGCACGTGACTTAGAGTGACTGAATTATAGTTCCCACATACCTTCCTACCCACAGTGCGTGAAAGAAAACCCACGCACAAATTTCTTAGCTCCAGAGGAGCTGCTGGATACACCTGGAAGAAAATAAAAAAGCTGATTGAAAGTGAAGTTTAAATAAAAGTGATGCTGATGGAAATGTTCTGAAAAAAAAAATCCAAACCCTATTCTGGCTGAATGCCATGCTGTGCTTTCTTCTTCTCATCCCCGCTTTTCTGGGGATGTCTCTCCCTGTCAGAGGCATTTCCTTAATATCTGCTTGCAGAGCACTGGATCCTGTAGGCCATATGGTGTTGGATGTTAATATTGGCTGTGGATAAACTACCACTCTGTCTTCCCCATTTTAGGTTCTGTGAGGAAAAAAAAACCCCTCCAACTGACTGTACTCAGCTATTTAAACAAATACATGTTGCAGGGTCTCCAGCAAGAGGTCAACACCAAAGACCGTGGATAAAAGTGGAAAATTTTCTGACTGATGGATGTACTGGTGGTCCTGTTCTAGAGAGAAATATGTGGAATACAGCCCTGGAGGTAGTTGGAATGTAGGTACCATCAGTGGGGTCATCATAAATCATAGAATCACAATTTGGGTTGGAAAGGACCTTAAAGACCATCTTGTTCCAACCCCTGCCATGGGCAGGGACACCTAACACCAGACCAGGCTGAGTTTAAGACCTCACTGTAAATCCTCACTTGAATCACAGCCCTAGACAAGTCACTTGCAGCCAAGAGCCAAACAAGGATTTTAATTTAACTCCCAGCATTCTGAGAGGAGGAAGCTGCTTAAATACATTTTTGGCTGTGGCCCTCCCTCTCCCTGCCCATGCCAGCACAGCCTGTAACAGTGCTGTAAAATCCCAAGCTGCTGCAGAGGTCAGGGGTGTTCCAGGCCCTGCTTATAGATGGAGTTTCTCCAGCTGGGTGGCTGGCACTGCCCTTGAGACTCTCAAACTTGTTTGGCAGCAAATGGACCATTGTTGCCTTGGTTTAGCACTTGTCTGCAAACTGAGCTGTTTGCATGCTACCAAACACAACTTCCAAATTGCAATTCCTGCTGTCTGCCAAAGGGGGTAATAAATCTCTCTCTCACCTTTCCTTCTTGCCTGCTTTAATTATGAGTGCCCATGGCAGGAGCTGACTCAGGTGATGCCTGGCCACACTGGCTGACTGTTCCAGGAATGGTCTTTATTTGTTGCCCTAACACAGGAAAGAATGATGTGGATTCATGGCAGATCACAGATCCAAAGGAAGGAATCTGAAAAGGCCACCAGTTTTATTAATAGCCACCTCTGCAGCCACTGGGAGGTCAGACCAGAGACTGTGCAGGGCTTAAAAGCTGAATCCACACTTCCTCAGGAGGGGCAGAAAGATGTGCCTGGTCAGAGTGTCGTAGGGATGGAGGTGGCTGTCTTCCTGGTTTGTTGTCCAGGTTCCGATGGGCATTTCCACTGTGCCAGAAGAGCAAGATTAAATATGCCTCATGAAGAATGGGGATTTTTGAAGACCACAGAATCCAGATGGATTTTTTTTTTTTAATTAATAATTTTTGTCATGGACTGAACAAATTGTGGACTAGCATGGATTATTTTAAAAATCATGATGTGTCTGAATACATATTGGCTTTGGCTAGAAGAGTAGCTCAGGTGAACAGGTAGACTAGTAGTTAGTAATGTGTGTAGCCAGATTTATAATCAGTGCTGTTGGAAGGCATAATGAGGAATGGCTCAAAACCTGGATGTCTGGGCTGCTTGAAAGGTCGTGTGAAGTGGAGCTGATGGTTAATTCAAGAGGAATATACTTCATTCCTTTGAGGACAAAACCACTGCAGAACTGAGATAAAAAGTTACCCTTGTAACTTTTCCTGAATAATTTTCTACAGTAGGTCTCTTTTGCATCTTGATTATAAGAGTAGTGTAAAAATTTGAAGGTTTTAATTAGCTGATAGTTCAGAGGAAAAGTTTCATTTTCACATTTACATCCATTCTGATTAATGCCTCTCCTGACAGAGCAAAACGTATTCCAAAATCTGATACACGGTCTCTGTGAATTAATCTGATTTATATGCCATATTACGTATTTTCAAAAGTATCTGTTAATGTTTTCACTTTTGCTGTAAAAATGGATTGTTAAAATAGCAGTTTTCAGTGTTAGATAATGTGTGATCCTTATTCTGGTCATGGGAAATATTTGTTTGTTGTGGTGTTAGTATTGGAATATTTTCATCAAAGATAGGTATCAATCTTTCAACACCAATTAAAGTGAGCACCACTGATTCCAGCATGTTCCAGACTTTCACTGGAAGGTTTTAAATGTGGATTTGGTGAACCAGGTGGGAATTATTACTTACTTGAATAGAGGCAGGATCATGTTTCTTCTCTGAGAGCAGCAGGTGGCCTTGGAAACCCTTTGACCCCTCTGTGGTTCTGCCAACATCTCAGTCCACTTGGTTTGGTGCTAAACCCAGAGCTCCCATGAAATGCTCCAAAATCAACCTAATGTTTTTTACTGGTAATTCCTGTAAATGAATTTTCATTCTTTTCCTTTTTCCCTGCAGAGAGTCTGGGCTTCCACCGTTCTCAGTTACTTCCAGGGCTATGATCCTGAACAGGACCATAACAATCACACTTAACTTCCTGTGTTTTCTAGGAATCTGGAAATGTCACTGGGAGAGCAGAGATGTCTGTAACACTGAGTTTTGCACTTTGCTATATATTTTAGTAGGCTCTGCTATAAGGAGCTGTCAATAATATATGTTAAAATACTGAATGTTAAATAGCACTGCAGCCATGGCATCCTCTGCCTAAGAGCTTCCTGCCAGAAGACTTTATTTCTTTGAGGAAGATGACATTCCTTTTCCAACAGAGATGGTGTCAGCAGTGTAAAAAAGGGCTATTTCATGCACTGGGTTATTTTTTTCCCCATATGGGGCACTATGTGACCCATAATTAGAAGTAAGTTGGTCGTGAGTCAATAGATGATGTAATGTATATCCAGTGTACAGACCATATGTTATGTTCAGGACATGTCCTCTAATTCAGGTGTCTCCACAGGTAGGAGCCTGGTGCCAGATTAGCCACTGTCATCTCCACGTGGCTGAACCCGACTCAGAAGAAAATAAATGTTTACATCCTTTCAGCCTCCTTCACTGTCTCAGTTTAAGACATATGGATTTGTGGCAGTGATGGGGGACTAGACATTGTGTTAAGCACCAGATTATGCTAATAAATTCATGTTTTATATCTGCAAAGGAATTAATATTGATAAGCATATGTTTATGAGTTTCATGTTCAGCAGAACCTTCCAGCCGTGTACCTATGTGCCAGCTCTTCGCAAAATCAGGGATCTAGCAGTTTACGCAAGCATTGTAGAAACTGTAAATAGACATGATTTAATTTTAATTTGGGGGGTGGGGGGTGGGGAATGAGGTGTAAAAAATGTTCTATTCAAACTGTTTACAGCCCATAGTATTCTGCAATGCTGGCTGTGAAGTTCTTTGGTCTGAACAAGAGCCATGAAGACGAGAGTGGCTGAGCAGACAGGAAGAGAAAAAATCCTGAAGGGGATTGTGAAGCATGTCTTGTTTTACCCTGAACCTGTATGATACCGTGGGTTTAACATGTTCAGTTATGTGTTCTGTGATTAAAACAACCAAGAGACGGATCTGCTGTCCCAGACACCAAATGCCCTTGCTTTCAGCTGAAATTAGAATGCATGATCAGTCAAACACTGATTCAAATGACAGGTTCGGTGAAAGACACTTAAAAAAATTCTCGATCAGACCTGCCTATCAAAAATTAATTTTTCTAGTTCATTTGCATTAAAAAATAAACTGCAGCTCAGCAGTAAGGTCTGTGTATTGTCCTTTCAACAGAGAGAGAGACATAGATGAGCCTATTCCCTCCACAAGAGAAGTGGAGTCTGACTCCTACCAGGTTTTGTCCTCTTGCCAATCCATCTTTCCTCATGTAGAGCTTCAGTAACATGGTCTTGGCTTCTTTGTCTTTGAGATTTAATGTTAATTTCTTTTAAAAATTAAATAAATTCAAATCTGATGCATTGGGCCTTAAGAGCAAATGATGAGCTCCCATTGGAGGGTGTCACTGCAAGGAACATGTCTATGTTTGTGTTAGAGCACTCAGAGTCTCGCTGCTCAGGCTGGAGGAGTTTCTTGTGACAGATTATCTCTGGTGATATTTAGCAAGCAGCTCACACGCAGCAAATAAAGGCCAGACACGTGTAAGACTGACTGTTTCTGGCAGCTTCATATTAAGATCCATTTTGCTACGTTTGCTTTAGACTTTGAAGTCCGTGCTCCACGAACTGATGCAGGAATACCCGTTTTGAGCTTGTATTTATCCTGCTGGAAGTGTTGTAGAAGCAGGTGCATGTGGCACTTGGGGACATGGGTTAGTGGCGGACCTGTCAGTGCTGGGGGAATGGTTGAGCTCAATGGTCCTAGAGGGCTTTTCCAACCCTTCTCAGGCTCTGGAGGGGATCTGTTGTTGTCTGTTGCTTGCTTAAGTGCAGGGTGTAAAATCGTAATTTTTTTTTTTTTTCTCTGCAGAGGCCTGATGCTTTCAAGGAGGCCTGTAGTTTACAAGTCAAACTCTCAAAGGGCCCCGGGAATGAGTGCTGACAGTGCTCATTCAGCCCTTCTGCTTCACTGTGAGGCAGTTTCACTCACAATAAATATTGCAGGCAACCTTGAGCATCCTGTGAAAATCTGTCAATAGACATCCTATTTCTCCCTGCTCACACGGAGCTGGTCTGCTTCCAGTTCTGCAGTGTTGTTGTACTGGGCTGAGGGCAGCAAACAGATTTCTTTAGCATGTGACGTCAGGAATGATGCCTGTGCAAGATCTGGCACAGAAAACCTTTCCTATTTTTTACAGATACCTTTGTACTTTGCTTTTTTGGGTCTGCAGCTCTGCTGCTCGTAGGTCTCTCAGGTGCTGTATCTTCTGGCCAGTCCTGATACAGCAGAGAATGATGAGAGGACACAGAAAATCAAAGGCTGATGGAATACATGGGCTGTTTGCTGCAGCTCAGGCTGACCATCACTCCAGGAGAAAGAGCGTCTGCTAGGCTCAGGAATTTGGTGCATTACAGCACAGATCTCAAGAAAAAAAAAAAACCCTTTGAATGGAGGGCAGTAAAAGTAGAAAAGCTGAACGTGTTTTCACCAAAACCTAGGTGATATAAGAATCTGAAAAATCAGTGTCACGCCTATAGAATGTCATAGGAAGCGAAATTCTACTCTCTGATACTTTGCTGTTATTGTAAAATAACTCCCAGAGCAGCTGAGGCAAATTTCTCAGAGTTTTCAGAGCTATCAGTAGAAATCAAACAATTCGAAGCATCAAGTGAATTTTCCTTCACATCTGAACTTATTAGCCTTGACTCATGTCCTGCATACAAATCTGCCTGTGTCGTACCTTGTAGGGACTCATCCTGGGAATTTTGATGGCCATACAGCTTTTCCTTTTCCTGAGAGGATTTGTGGTTAGATCCATCTAAATGGTACAGTTCCTAGATGGAAACAGTCTCATATGATGTGAGCTTACATGAACTGATCATTAAAAGAAACATATTTGGCCCTAGAGCTAATGACTTTGACAGTAGGGAATTGAACTACTTTTAGGGTTTAACTTGCACTCCCCTGGTATGTGTATTATTCCCAGTACAGTTCAAATGCATCCCACTGAGTTATTTTTCTAACCTAAATATTGGTTTTCTTTCCTTGGCTCTGGAAGACCCTGAACCACAAAATGGTACAAGAGTGTTTCCAAGGAAGTATCAGTATGTCCTTGCCCTCTGCTTCTACTTTTCCCTGGATAATCTTTGGTCTTTGGGGACCAGGGTCCCCACTCTATTTATATGCAAGGTGATAATGGAAGCATTCATCAGCATTCAGAAATAGTGGTGTGGGAGCTGTGAGAGGCACTGGGGCAGGACATATCAGGGGCTGGATCCCTACACCTTCTCTGCAAAGGCACGTGTGTCTAAACTGCTGGTCTCCAGCCTGCAGGAGTTCAGGGTGACCAGCTTCTTACCTTAAACACTTGTGTGACTTTTGTTGCTTAAAATCAGGTAAGGCTAAGCCTGCTCTAGCTGTTGTCTTTCTTGCCTATATTGGTGTAGATCACGCTGAGGACTAGCCCTGTCTTCAAGGACTGTGTTGAAAGGCTTGCACAAGGTTACCTTTGGCCCTTCTTCACATGAAGCACCACTTACAGCTGAAACAAAGTCCATGAACACTCTCTGTTTGCTGCTCCACACAGCTGGGCTGCTGGCACACTAGAGCGTTTTGCATACGCTGATTTAACTGTCGGAAAATCTATTCACACAAAAATCTTCCTATTCTTTTAGACAAAGGACTTTTTTCCTCCTCATTTTGTTGTCAAAATCATTTTCCCATCTGTTATTGGGGCAAAACAACCTCCTAGTATGAATGTTTCATTCATGGATAAAGCTTTCACTGGAACTTGTTTTAGGGTCGGGTCAGGTTTTGCTCGCAGTGAAATCAGTGACAAAACTCCCCATGAGCTGAATTGAGCCTCTCTTGACAATGGGGGATTTTTAGAGGAGTTACGATGGCTGTGGACAAGGTCTTGTTGCTCTGCCCTTTCAAAAGAGAACTGTGTCTAGTGGAGGAACAATCAGAATATTTGTCTCTTTAAATGAATGGTTCTTAGAGCCTGCACTGAGAGGCAGGCTCCCTCTCTGCGGCTGTGAGGCTACTCAGAGCCTCCAATAAATCAGCATGCAGGCATTGAGAGCTCTGTCCTTGAAGGGATGCACGGTGACCTTGCTTGTGCTTACTCTGGAGGAATAGGGGAAACAGAGGAGCCCAAATAGTGAGCGGTGTGTGACTGAAGGCTCTGCATTCTGCATGCAAATGCCACAGCACCGGAGCCACGGCACGGACGGCGCGCTGCTACACAGAATGCAGCTTTCCTGCTAGCCTGACCAGACTGCTGCTGCTGTGTTTCTTTTTTTCCCTTTTTTTTTTTTTCCCTGCAGGGCTCTGAATGAAATCCTCATGATTGTTACATGCTTGTTCAATAATAGCACGCCCCAGTCACGTCTCCTTGCGAGAACATTTCGCTGGAATCACTGAGCAGAAGCAGAGAAGAGCTGACGACTATGTGCTTCCAACGCAGGTTGCCGGAGCCCCGTGTGTGCCATTGGCTGCAGTTTTCTGGTTTGTGTGCAGCTTCCCCCATCTGGAATATGAAAATGGGCTTGAAGTAGATAATTGCTAGCAGCGGGTTTTCAAGAGAGGCTTAGAAGGAACAGAATGCCTCTCACACAGCACAGGCTGCCTGCGCTGAGAGAGCTCTGAGAGATGATTTTGGATGTTACCCACGTCTGAATCTCCTGGAAACTTTACCATGGAAGCAAGTCATTGCGCACAGTCCTGGAGCTAACATCCAAAAGGGGCAAGGAAGGGGCAGCAGGGCCGAACAATGGGATACCTTGTCCTTGGATTGCTCACAAAAAAGCCAGCAGGCATTCCCCTCCGCTCCCCAGCAAAAAGGGCATGAAGGTGGCGATGAACTGAATTTTACCCAGTGAAGCTTCAGTGGCTGTTAAAAAGGATGGGATACACTGACCCTTCGTCAAGCCGGGATTTGCTGGGGAACAGAACTTTGTTCTTCATCTTCATCTGCGCCTTTGCCGTGGTCACCTTGCTGCAGCAGATCCTCTATGGGAGAAACTATCTCAAGAGGTAAGGGGGGATCGGAGGGAATAGGAAAAGTTGTCTGATCGGACTGAGGGGAGATGGAGCTCCAGGCAAACCATTGTAACATTTCAGACCACTTCTCAGTGTTCTGCTGGTGATAATAATATCTTGTCAGTCTGGGAAGGTGCATCCGGCATCTGCAATGTCTGTTGGATTAAGAATGCAGGAGAAGGTTAGACAGAATACAATGTTTTGTGAGTTTCCTGTATTATGTTTTAATCCTCAGCTGTCACAAAAAAACAGGTTTGTGTTCAACTTAAACAGACCCATACCACCTGACTATTTGCCCCTGATCAAACCCTGCCTTACAGGCTTCCCACTCCGTTTAAGTTCAGGCTGAAATGTCTGAGGGGTTGAACTAAGGTAGCACATTCATTGCTGAAACTTCAGTGTCTTTAGAAACAAACATGCAGATGCGGTTCCTAAAATCAATACTGGTGTTCCGAATAGCCGAGAGAGCACTTTATGTTTTCACTGCTGTGTTCCTATGAATTGCTGCTGAGACTGCTTTGCTGTGGAGCACATCAGTCTTTGATCTGAAAATGCTCTTTTCACAGCAAACACCGGTGGGGATCTGTAAGTGTTTAACCTTGACCCGTGCAGAGTTTATTTTACTTAGACCTAGTTTGAGAAGTTACAGCTTGCGTGATTTTATGCAGAGGAATGTTTCCCTTACGTGCTTTGAGGTAAGTGTTTCAGTTGTGTAGGCAGCTGCTGTGGGAATTTTTTACTGGAATTAAGCTGCATTCTGCCAGGAAGAGATCAATGGTTTGGTTCTTGCCTTGCTTGCAACTCATGTAGTTGTTTGCCTTGTGCCAAGAGCAAGCAAAATGCTGGCAAATCAGCAAACATTTCTCTCTGGGAGGGAAAAGCAAGCATGATGTTAATATGTATAGACAGGGGTGTTGTTTATCCGCAGAGCAATTTGTGTGCCTTGCATAGCACAAGGCCCTGTCTGGGGGACTCTGTCTGATTTTTGGGCACCTCAGCTCCAGAAAGATGTTACTTTCTCAGCTGGAAGGAGTAAGAATGAGCAATGGTGTAGAAAAAATGGGGGTTTTTCGGCTTGGAGAAAATTGAGGGGGAAAAGGACTACTGACTTGAAATACCCAAATTAAATCTTGCAAGAAGAAAGCAATAGATACATCTCTGTAAACACTCACAAGGTGTTAAAATGTTGTAGCAGGAAAGATTTGGATTTAACCACAATGGGTAACTTCTAAAGAAAATGGTTCCCTGAGGAGGTATAAAATCCCCCTATTTGGGGGGCTTCAGAAACCTGGTAGGTAGACAGAGGTAGTAACTAAACTTCCTCGGTGTTAAGAACATGACTTTATGGCCAGGTCGAGGTCTCATCTTGCCTTGTTTCCTCAGTTTTTGCTATTCGTCCTGGAGGCCTGGCAGCCCTACCAATCCTTGCCTTCCCAAGTCAAAATGACTTCAAGAGGATTAGAGAGAGGAAAAATAAATCCCAAGTACAAACTGAAATGAAACATGGCAGAGTAAAGATCAAACTATGAGAAGGTGCAACCAAAAACTCTTCCACTGAGTGATCTCTGTGGCCTGCCTCTGTCCTGCCTCATGCCCTGAGAGCCTCTCTTGTCATCATCAGAGAGTGAAAAAAGGCTGATGTCCAATTCCCAGGACTGCAAGGATAAAGTCTGGTTCTGAGCCCTCTGCCATCAAAGAGTCTCAAGTAGGGAGATGAGCACATATTTTGTCGCTTGGACTGCAAAACACTGTTTATTTTTTTTTATTCCAGCTTGCAATGATTTGTTTCCTTTCCTTTTTTTTTTAATTAATCATGTCAAAAGAGTCTCTTAGAGGGCTCCCCCAACTCAGTGCAGGGAGAAAAAAAAGCATCTCAGCTCCTTTCTGCTGGGAACTGGCAGTTCTCATCTTCCGTGGAAATAAAAATGCAGGAAGTGGCCATCTCGGGCTGTAAGTTTTTGGTAACAGAAAGGTGATTTAGGCAGCAACCTGCACTGTTACCATAATATTATCATGCAGGTACTTCTTTTTTTCAGCTTTCCTTTCCCTCCTCTACTCTCAGTGCCCTGCAGTACCTTGTGGTGAGCATTCCGAGGCACTCCAATTGCCGGTGAGCTCTGTGCAGGGGCAGCTGTAACCTTTAATTACTCTTGGATTTCACAAGCCTCCGGTGTTAAGCCCCCTGCTAGAAGCTGATTCCAGCTGTGAGGCTCCTTGGACGTATTATAACTCATACCTGGTGGTTTTGGAGAGGCTCCTTAGAGAGGGGAAGTGGGGTATTTATAGCCCTGGTGCCACTTGCCAAGCTGGAGCTTGGGGACGCTGCCTGAACCCGCAGCCATTTACTTGCTCGGATTCCACATGCTGCTTGTTTGATGACAGCCTTTGCCTGTATCCCAACACCTGCAACAATGGCAGGCCCCATGGCCTCTTCCCAAAGCAGCAGGAAGAAATTCCCTCGTGTGTTTGGAGAAACCTGGAAATTGCCCTAAAGTACTATTTCAGTAAATGTACAGTGCTTTTAAGTCTAAATATAACACCGGGGTAGCTCTTTTCTCTGCAAGAAGATGGTGGAAATGGGTAAAGGCCAGCAAAGCAGGGAAAAGTCACCTAAAACAAGCAGCTTGGGCACAATGCTGGTGACAGCATGGATTCAGGACTGGTCTCAAAAAGCGGAGTGGAGAAAGCCATGCTTTTCTGGGAGGAAGATGGAAGAGTTTGCTGCATGGCTGTAAGCCGTGCCAAGCCACTTGCCCTTACAAGCAGGGGATGGGCTGGTTTGATGGCCTTAAAATCCCACCTGAGGCTGTCCATGGAGGGTGCCATGGAGGCTCAGGGCCCTGCACTTGCTCACAGCCGTGCTCCCAGAGCATCTGTGGGGTGGCAGGACTGTGGACAGGAAAGGATGGTCCAGGAAATAAACTCTGGTCAGTGAAATTTGACAAGGGGCCCAGCCTCTGGTCAAAGTCCTCTCTTTCTCATTATGGGATATTAATGGTCTCCTGGCATTGCTGGAAGAAGGGGACACAGTGCAGATTGGATTTCTAAGCATTCACACATTTTTTCACCCACCGTGTAATGTTCTCCACTCCTTCCTTTGCAGTTTTATACCGTGCCACTGGAAAGCAGGATCCTGCCCACCTTTTCCTTGCCCTTTTTCAGTTTTCTCCCAAGTGGGATGGATGTGGGTGCTCTCACCCAGGCCAGTGCCTCATCCTTGTAGTTGCAGCTGAAGTCCTAACAGGAGAGTTAAACTGCGAGCTGGAGAAATGACATCGGGAAGCTCTGGTCTCTGTAGCTTCTGATCCTGAGTAAAAAGGATGATGAAACGAGATATAATTAAGGGACTTTAATACGGATCTCTGGGGTAATTATTTTTATTTTAGGATTAATGTGATGATTAAAAATCCACTGCATTGATCTGCTAAAGTAGGTTAAATGCTGTGGACTTTTGCTTAAATCCAGAGCTGCCGCTCGCTTTTGTATTGACTCATCTTTCCAATGCTCGCCTTTCAGCTGAATTTTCTTTTGAATCAGATGCTCAGCTGAGGGCTGGCCTTTTTTTGTCAGCTCTTGTTTGGCCAGCAGGGAATAATCCTGGATTACATCAGGAAACTGCCACTATAGTAAAAAAATGTTGAAATCTGTCTTCATCTCCCAACCTGTAGCATGGGAGAGATCAATAGGACAGTCCTTCCCTTCGGCAAGGGAAAAATATCAGAGCGATACTTTGCTATATACCAATATTCTGTTGGCAGGATATTCACTAAATTCTGGGTGCTTTAACAGACTGACTTCTGCACAGTGTCAGCTGAGGAAGGGAATCTGCACCTTTAAAACTCTTTTTTTTTTGCAGCTGAGTGAGGAGAACACATTTCCAAATCTATTAAAGACTCTAAACAAATATTACCCCAGGGCCTGCCAGGGGGTAAATAAAAGATCTCAAAGAATCACACAGCAAGAGTCAGCAAATCTTCCCATGCAGGCAGCCTGTATTATTTGAAAGCTTTACACCTTCTAAATGAGAATAAAACATCACTCTTTTGTGTGTGTGCCCTCTTACTAATATCAGAATCTCATGACTTGAGGTAAACCCACCATTTTTGAATATCTGAGGCAGCTTTTATTCAACAGTTGCAAATCCCCAGGCATCCTTACCTCTTTCCTGGCCATATAAGATAATTTGTGATCACTTTCTGCACTGCATGGGCAAATAAGGAATAAACCCACAGAAAATAAGCCTGGGCTACACCTTGAGAGATCATTTCGTTTGTACCCTTTGATCATGTCATACTTACAGCAGGGACAGCAGGAATTGCTATGGGGGCATGGAGGCTGCATGTGGCCTAAGTTGTATTTTGTCCTAGTCTGGGGTTTTTGTCCTAACTACAGCCTGCTCAGGTCAGTTGAGAGCTCCTGCCCCATCCCCAGCATGTCCTCCTCTCTGCTCGTAACACCCTGTGAAAGTGTTAACCATAGCCTAAGACCTTCCATTCCTGTGTTAAAAGTCTCTTTCCATTTAAATATCTTCCCCAAGAGGCGTAATCTGAAGGTCACCTAGTGAGTCATCTCTCTCTGGTCACACAGCTCTGTGCCTCCAGTCCTAACTAGAGGGAATCACTACCCTACAGAAATTTCATGTATCCTGTGAGTCATCTCGATGAATCTCTGACAAGGAGCTGGGCAGATCTTGGGTTTGGGAGGTTTTCTTGAGAGAAGAGTGCTGGAAACTTCAGAACAAAGCAAAGTCTTCAAACTATACAGAACACACACAAAAAATATATGGCCATCACCTTAAAGGGGCCAGATCTAGCTGAGCACAGCAGGAGAAGCTGAGACTCCAGCCATGCTGTTCCTGCTACAGGGTGTTCCAGAAGGCATTTCAAGGGGCACAGGCATCCCTGTTGGGAATGGGATGGAGGGGGCAGAACCAACAAGGAGCTGATAGTTTAATTCAGCTGCCTCCGAAGTCATGGAATCACAGAATCGCTGAATGGTTTGGTTAGACGTTCATCTCGTTCCAACCCTTGCTGTGGGCAGGGACACCTTCTGCTATCCCAGGTTGCTCCAAGCCCTGTCCAAGCTGGCCTTGGACATTTCCAGGGATGGGGCAGCCACAGCTGCTCTGGGCACCCTGTGCCACCACTCTCACCGGGAACAATTTCTTCCTAACATCTACCCTAAACTTACCCTTTGTCAGTTTGAGACCATTGTCCCTTCTCCTGGCACTCCAGGCCCTTGCAAATATTCTCTCTCCATCTTTCTTGTTAGCTCCCTTCACATGCTGAAAGACCACAGTTACGTCACCCTGAATCTTCTCTTTTTCAGGCTGAACAATCCCAGTTCTCTCAGCCTTTCCCCACAGCAGAGCTGCTCCATCCCTCTGATCATCTTGGCGGCTTCCTCTGGACTGGCTCCAACACATTGATGTTCCTCCATCCAGAGGCTGGATGCAGGCACCCCATCCCACTAGTCATCCCATTCCATTTTTCACTGCTGCTATTGGTTGCTTTAGCCAATGCTCCTGAATCCAAAAACCTTTCCTTCTTCTTCTTAAACGTTTGGGGTTTTTTTAAACCATATTTTTAATTTGTTTTTGAAGGAGACCATCAAGTAGTTGAAGTTTTAGTACCAGAGTGTGAGGATATGTTATTTCCTCTCTTGTGCTCCCTGGCAGTGCTCCCATGGCCCTGATGCAGAAACCAGCAGGGTTTGTATCCCTGCTCCCTCTGTGCTGTCTTTCTAGCACTGTTTGGTTCCACCTCTGCTGTTGAGATGACAAAACCACCTGCTGGTCTGGTCTGTGCGTTGCCGGTCCTTCTCCACTCTTCAGATGACAGTAAATTAAGGTAATGAGCATCCATTATTTCAGTATTTTACATGTGCAAATTGCATTGCCCAAAGTGTGTCACTCCCTGGTATGTTACACCACAGTCCTTCCTGACTTCGGATCATGAGGGATGTGTCGCTACAGGGTGGCTTTCAGACACTTGCCCCTTTTATTGTGCCGTGGCCACCCAGCAGCCCCCAGGTCAGTGCCCACAAGCCCACCCTGTGGTTGGTTTGAATCGTGCAGGGCTGCAGGAGCTCTCCAGAAACTTTTTGCCCTGGAGCAGCAAATTATAGGTGTCCTGCTTACCAGCCAAAAAGTGGCCACTGTTCTCAGTGATTAAATTAAATTTAGAGACAATTTAATCCTGATTCTGGTTCACGTAGTACTCAGTAGCAGCTTCCTTCAGTCTAACTTGGTTGTGTGAAGATCTAGTCTTGCTTTTGTCTGTGCAAACAACTCTTCTTGTGTATTTGGCTGAATATCTGGGATAATTCTCATTTTACACAGATCTGTTGCTTCAGTGTGACAAAGTAATGGTCGAGTTTCACCAACACCCAGCATCCAACACCTTTTCATCCAAAGTGATTTAACCGCTGTGACATTTCTTTTAGAGAATAAATGCCATCAGCTTGTTTTATGATCTTTTGAAAAAAATCGCCTGCTTGTCCTCCACGTGTGTGGGCAAGTACAAAGCTCAGTCTTTCCTCCACTTGGAAAAGCCAAACCCAGTGCCCAGTGTTCCCATTTCGAGTTGTGCTGCACCCATGTTCCCCACAGCCCCAGCTGTGGTGGATCACACCCTTGACCACTGACCTCTGTGGCCGCTGCTGATGACCTGGTAACTTGGTCTTTTATTTTTGACCCAGTTGGAGTTTCCTGATCTTTCTTACACTTGCTGGATTTGGTTTGGGCATAATCATTGTGCAAAGCTTTGTATTTTCTTACTTCCACTGTGCTTCGTTCTTACCCTTGATTACTTTTTCATTTCATTTCTCAATTTTTAATTCAAGTGTATTCATTGCTCAGCAGTCCATGTCTCCCTCAGGCAAATCGTGGACTTAACCTCTCCTTTCTTTGAGGCATGCTTGCCCTCTGTTTCTTGCATCCATTTTGCTTTTCCATCAGCCCTGCAGATAGTCACTGTCCTTCCACGTCCTTTTTATTTAGTTTGGTTTATGCTTTACTTCTCAGGGTGGAAGCCTTAAAAGCATCTTCTGGTTTGGCATTTTCCATCAGAACAAATACAGCCAAAGCTTGGCTTTTCAGAGTCCTAACTGAACATCTTAGGCTGTAAATATTTTGGAGGGGTTGTGTAAGTGGGAAAAGAAGATTATGCCATCCACTTCTGTGCATGGAGAGAGGGAATTTAGCCTACTCCTGTGCCTGGCACTGGGTACACACTCCTTGACAGTGAATGCATTTTGCTCATTGTCTTCAGCATGAGCCCTCCGGGCAGTGTAGGGACACTTGACCTAATGCTGAATGTATTGGTACTGGAAACTTGAGATGCAATGCAATTACTTCAGTCAGATCTCTTGTGGTGTGGTGAGATTTAGTACCCATGCTGCATCAGGCACCTACCACCTCAAATGTCAGAATTTGCTGGAATCTTAAAACATTTGGGATTTCCTCTGAGTCTCCGTGCTCAGGGCTTGGTTGTTCTTTCTTCTTTTCTTGAAAATCACATGCCTCACTATAATTTCATTCTGTTGTTGGTTTTATGCTGCCCCTCAGTATTACAAATTATGATATTTCAGTTATTAATTACTATAATTAATTATAATTGTGAATAATTATTACAAATGGGATTGAGAAAGATTATCTATTAGTCCTTGGATGTTTATCTTCCAGCCACAAATGAGAAAAGATAAGAATGTAATGGTTTGGAAGGTATCCTTTGATGTTCTTGATGTCCTGGTCAACACTAAATCCAATTTAAGCCAACTATTTGAATATGCTTTATGCTTCCTGGGAAGTGACTTCAGACCAAGTTTTTTCAGATATTGCTTGTGAATATCTGATTCAAGGTTTAACCCAAATGTGAAACATGCTATATGAAACAAAACCCTTTTTTTCTGTGTAATAATGGTTGTGATCCAGAAGCTTCCCACCTATGTTTCCAATTTTGCTTTTTGCACTAGTCAAAATATACTCCTCCACCACTTTAATACTATTATTTCCCTCTAACATAGAGAGCCAAACTTGTCCCCGGTATAATTCTGTAAGGCCAAGGGTGTGGTGAAGCCAGACGTGCTCCTTCCCCACATCCTCCATCCTTATTTTGGGTTTCATGGGGCCCGTGTTATTTAATTTCTTCCTTTTGCTGTGAATATAGCATTCCTGCTCCTCCACATATTTTCATACATTCTCAAAACCTTTTAATAATCTTGTCCCTGCGAGATGGCAAGTGATCAGCTCAGTAATTACCCACTGTCAGTCAACTGGCAAAGCTGTAGGTCACTGAGACAAAGGTTGATCTCTATTAATGCGGCGAGCTGAAGTATGTATGTGCTTGTATCAGGACTAAAACTTGCATTTGGCTAATTTCTCTGGAGAAATAAGTGTTTCTCTGAACTTGGCCGGTCAGATTCCACATTGCTTCCACTGAAAAACATGGATTTTTTTACGGACTCACGTAAGAAGTGGAGCACCCTGCTAAAATACTTGAGTCGGCCCCAGGAATGCTTTATTTGTTTGTGCCCTGCCTGGCAGGGTTATGCCCCTGCATCCTGGACTGAAAGAGGCCAGCACACGCATGGTATTTTCCTGGCATTACGTAGCACAGGTGAATTGGACCAGGACTGCTAGAGACAGGTTTATGTTTCTTTCTTTCTTTCCCCTCTGTTGCATCTTTTAACTTCTTGTGCCTTGTGCATTTATTTCAAAATGGATTGGGGTGTTTAAAGGGATATTTAACTATTCAAGTAAGCATTTGCCTTGTTCTTGTCATCTGCCTTCATTGTCTTCAGGGAGGGAGTCTGGCCCTTTTGTCAGGAAAGAGGTTTTGGACACAGGCTAGTCTGACTGCACACTGCTGGGCTGGGTTTGATCTCAGTTTCTCACTGTTGCCCCGTGGTAATTTTAGTCCTTTACCCCTTTTGGGCCCCTCTGATGTCTTTTCAAGTGTGGTGTAAATAAACTTGCTGTTTCTTGCCTGTGCAAAATGAAAAGGCATCCTTGTTTTTGCTCCAAACTCCTCTTACTGCTGTCTCTGCAGGCTGCTACGCTTCTCTTCACTTGTGCAGCAGTCTGTCACACTGGAGACTCCTGAAATTCCCCTTATCCAGGCTCCTCTCACTCCCTAATTCATTTTAGTAAGTGTTTCCAATCGCTCTCATCTGCAGGTCACTCATGCATACCACGGTTTTCGTTTTATTTTCCGTACGCCCTGTGGACACAGTGAGTCATAGTTTCCTTATTTTGCAGAAAGAAGGAACTGGATCTCTGGCAAGATTAACCATCTGACTTTCCAACACCTCTGTGACATCCCTGTTAATAGGCTAGGGGCATCACTTTCCATTTTCAAAGAGAGCAGAGTGATCGTTTAACACTGAAGTCCTCAGTTCCTCCTCCTCAAGGGCACAAGAATTACAAAACAGGGAAACTGAGGTACAGTGAAAGTGATTTTCCAGTGACTTTAGGAAGACTTTACATGGCCTAGACTGTTGGCCATCAGGACAGGGACTAGATATGGCTTCTGTATCTGAGCAGTGTGTAACAGGGAAGTGCAGCACAATGACCAGGCCTGCAGAAACAGGATTATGAAATTACTAATGGTGTATATGGAATTAGTGAATATACTATTCACTTATAATTTCAGCAGGAGCTGAAGTCACAAAACCTGGATTTCCTGTCACCTCCTAAAGGCCTCTTTGCTAAGGGGAGTGCATATGGAGAAGGGATATGAGAACTGCTGGAAAGCAGGAGCAGGAGAAATGAAGACAAATAATAGTAGAGGGAGCTCAGAAACAAAATTAAATAATTTGCCTTGTTCCTGGGGACATTCATATCTTCCTTCCTTTCCTCTGCTTCTCCCTCCTTGCCCATCTGTGTAGGCCAGCAAGCTGAGTCAGGTTTTGGCTTAGCTTCGCCATTATAAGATAACATTCGTTTCTGCCTGGTTTTGCTTGGGTTTGGATTTAGCCTGCCTGTGATAGGTGCCAAATGAGGGTGGTGGTAGCTGTCACCTTGAAAGACGAGTGGAAATAGCCTGCTGCCTGTGATTAAATGGGATGAACAGGTAGTATTTGGGGAATAGGTTGTGACTGGAATGGCAGGTGATGCCCCCGCTGCCGCTCAGTCCTTGTCACCCGGAGGTGCTGGTCACTGTGCCACTCAGCCACCTGCACCAAACTGCTCTCGTGCCTGGAAAGCACATGGATCTCTTCTGAATAAGTCCTGCTGCATACATGGTCGTGGCCCACTCTCTGGGTAGAGCCCAGACATGACCTCTGGCTGTGCTTGGAGCCTTTTGGGTCTTCATCATTTAGCAGCTCTCTTTCAAAGCCTTGCCTTCTGGTCTGAAGTGAATTGTCACCTTTCCTTTCCTTTTCAGGAAGACAATAGGCACCGCTGAGGGGGGATCTCAGTGTGACAGCAGCACGGATGCAAAGCTTCTCTCCGCAATTCATCCACTTGTTCATTCTCGCCTTGTAGTTCAAAAACCTCATAATTATCTGACATCCTCTGCTATTAAAACCTCTGCTTGTGTAGGAGTTGTTTTTTGTTTGGATTGCAGCAACAGGCTTTTAGTCTTTGCTTCCTGCTGCTTCCTGACAGCCGGTTTTGACAAGCCCTTCAGAGTCACTGCTGCTTTGTTAATTTTCTGGCTTTTCACCCCCTCCTGCTATTATTACTTTACGCTGATGTTTATTTGACCACACACTGATTCAACACTTACAGTTACCAATTAGGATCAAAATATTGCTTTGACATTTACCTGAAACTCAAGGTCTTCGTTGCTAAGACATCCAACTTCATGGAGTTTCTCCAACGCAAGGCACGGCATTGCTCATACTTTTGTTTGTTAGGGGTAAGTCCTGTGATTAATGGTATCCATAACTGACGTACATCTTCCTTGATGAGCAATTTGTTTACATTCATGGGCAAAACAAAGTGTCTCTGCACTGAGAGAGTTTCTGGTTATTACACCTTTTATAGTTTCTTTCCTTGCCTTCATCAGCATCATATGTTGGGGACACATACCAATTTTAGAAGTTATTATATTAGGGCAAATTGAGCAAATGGCAAAGTTCCACTGTTGGCAACCATTGGTAATGTTTCCAGGCTTAAAATTAGCTTTTCTTTCTTTCCTTTTTTTCCTTTTTTTCTTTTTTTTTAACTGTTTGATGTGAACTATCTAAATTACATAGTAGACCTCTATGTCTAAGTAATTTCTTCAGCTTTCCTCACCTTCTTTTAATCTTTCCTTACCCTCTTTTCTGCTCTGGTGCTTTTTCTCTTCCTTTTCTGCGTTTCCTTTCTGTGAGTACTTTTGTATTGCAATTCTGATCCACAGAACCTTAATTTATTTACCTGTATAAATGCAGTTAGAGCTGAGAGTGAACATGGTAGAATTTGACTGAAACAGCATGCCAAAGAAACACACTGAAGGAGCAGTTCAAGTCTCTTTTCTGTTTTCTCAGGCTGTTTGCAGATCTGGCCAGACAGTTTTTACGGATGCTTACAACTTGAAACTGAGAGGATTAGAAAATTTTATATTTCAAAAATTAAATTCTCCCAACTCAAGACTGATTGAAATCAATGGCAAAGCTCTCAGCAATCTTGTTAGAAACGGAATTAATTCAGTGTATTAAAATGTCTCATTGGTTTCTACTCAGTCCTAATACTACAAACCATTATTTATGGAAGTTATTCTTACTGTGAGAAAGAGATTTATCGTACCACCCCTGGAAAAAGTGCCGAGCAGCAGCTTGGTCTCAGTCTTGCAGACTCACAGTGAGACATGCAGCCCTATGAGCTGTGCAATATTTCTTTGGCGGGGTGTTTTGGGTATTTCTAAGTCTGTATTTTGTGAATCTCTGGAGTACCTGTTGGAAGAAGAGCCCTGTGTGGTCTGTCTGCTTCAGGGCTGTACACTTAGCTTTGATCCGACCCTAAGCTCAGCTCAGAGCTCTGTGCTTTGTCCTTACTCACAGAGAAGTGTCATACCCAGACCCTCGCTCGCCCTTGCTGGATATTTTTGTACCTCAATTAGATCTCCCACCCTGCCACTTCAAAGCTGAGTATATTAAGCTGGTCGTCATAAGACATGTCTGCCATTCCTCAGGGTCAGCCTTCCAACCTCCCCTTGGATCTTACCCAAAGTGCCAATGTCCCTTAAACTTGGTGCCTCCACTGCTGTGCACGCTCTTCCCCAAAAACAGCTTGATGAAGGAGGGGCATTAAAGAGTGATTTCACAATTTGTTTTGCTTGATGGACAGATTCACCTCCCTCCACCTTGGAGCATTTGCTTAGATTTCCTTTCAGCCGTTACATGCGGAGTAAAGACATAGGGAAAGGACTTTACTGAATGTTTTAATTCTTCATTTAATCTGGCTGAATACTGGCTATGCTTGAGGACAGTTCACCTCTGGAGGACACACCAACACCAGCCATTTATCTGGATTATTGCTCTCTATTTCAGTTCGCAAGCAAATATCTAAGCCCCAAATATAGAATTTAAATCCAATTAAAAAGCACAATTCCAGCTTGGTTTCCCCACACTTCCACCTTCTCTCCCAATGTATCATTCAGTGATGCCTTTAGCAACTAAAAGATATTTTTAAGGCCATATACTTAAATGTCTTTTACAAAGCTATATATTTGAAGAAACCATGTTTCTACACAAGTTGCAGGGTGGCAAAAAATGTGTTAGACTGTGGTGTATGGGAGAGAACCACAGTGTTTATTCCAACAAGCCTCAAAGTGAAGGTATCTGAGTAATTTTCTCATGTTTTATTCACAAAAAATACTGTACTCAGAAATCGTACCTTGAGCAGGTCAGCTAATCAAAATCTGCTAGAGAAATACACAAGTTATAGGACTGCCTGGTAATCCAGAGCACTGCATTACCCTACAGCCATTATGGCACAGTGTAGAGACACTTTGATATGAGTCACAGAATCCAAGAATGGTTTGAATGGGAAGGGACCTTCAAGCTCATCCAGTCCCACATCCTGCCATGGGCAGAGACACCTCCCACTATCCCTGGTTACTCCAGGCCCCATCCAACCTGGCCTTGGACACTGCCCCCTTGGAAGCCTTGGGAACATTTTGGAATATGCCACAGCTGCTCTGGGAAACCTGTGCCACGGCCTCACCATCCTCCCAGCTGGGAATTCCTTCCCAAGATCCCATCCATCCCTGCCCTCTGGCACTGGGAAGCCATTCCCTGGGTCCTGTCCCTCCATGCCTTGTCCCAAGTCCCTCTGCAGCTCTCCTGGAGCCCCTTCAGGCCCTGCCAGGGGCTCTGAGGTGTCCCTGGAGCCTTCTCTTGTGCAGGTGAACACCCGCAGCTGTCCCAGGCTGGCTGCAGAGCAGAGGGGCTGCAGCCCTGGGAGCATCTCCGTGACCTCCTCTGGGCTGGCTCCAGCAGCTCCAGGTCCTTGTGCTGTTGGAGGCCGGGGCTGGAGGCAGCTCTGCAGGTGGGGTCTCACCTGAGGGGGCAGAGGGGCAGAATCCCCCCTCCCCTGCTGCCCATGCTGGGGCTCAGCCCAGGGCAGGGGGGTTCAGGGCCAGGGCAGGTCCGGCTCTCACCCACAGCACCCCCAGGTCCTTCTCCCAGGGCTGCTCCAGCTGCTCATCCCAGCCTGGATTGATCCCGGGGTTACCCTGACTCAGGTGCGGCTCCAGCACTTGGCCTTGTTAAACCTCACAAGATTCCCACGGGCCTATTTTAATACTCCGTGTTGTTCCTTCTTAATTTCCTGTGCTAATAATTGCTGCCAATTGGACTAGAGGATGGATGTGGCCAGGGAGATTGACCATCCCTTGCAGTAAGCCTGGTGACCAGCAAAACTATCAGGGTCCTGGGTGCCCTTTCTTTCGGACAAAGTGTGCTGGCAGATTGCTTCCTGGCTGTCCCCACAGTGCCCAGCTGAGAAGTTAACTTTCAGTATTGGCAGCACCAAATGTTCACAAGCCCGCTTGCCAGGCCTCTGAAATAATGAGATTGGGTTAAAAAGGAGAAGTTTAAAAATAACAATCTGCAAGATCCCTTTTCGTTGGCTTCTGAGATAAGGGAAGGGTTTTGACTTGTGTTGTCAAACATTTCTCCAGCATTTTTAAATTTCTACCCTGCTATTGGTATAGTTTCCAGAAGACTGCAGGCATTGTGGGGGTTGGAATGAATTTGTGAAAGTTTGGAAATCAGGGGCTTATGATGACTGTGTTTATGCACTGGCTTAAAAAAAAAAAAGTTGTCTTTATAAACAGGCAAGAGAAGCACTATATTGTGACTTAGAGATGTCATCAAATTACACATACTTTGCTAGCATGGCCAACAACTCAAAGGAAGGACCCAGTGCCCACCACATTTAACAGCTACTGTAGATGTAAAATTGAAATTTGGAGCTTTTACTTTGTTGGGCCTGTGGTTTCCCATGTCTCCAGCTTTTTGCCCTTGTGCTTTCGAGAATGAAATTTCTACCTCCTCACACATGTGTGTTGTTTATGAGCACAGATAGTTACTGGCCTTCAAATTTGTATGGGGAGCCTGGTGTTGTTTTCATCCAAGGACTTACAGAGTCTATGGGACGTAAAAATTAATTGTTTACCCTAGTAAGGTGATGTCTTGTGGTTCTTGGTATCTTTTAATTGTTTTTGATGAACGTGTCGTACTCACATTTGTATGTTAAGAAATAGGACATGAGAACTCATGCTGATAGACTTAACCTAATGAATGATATCAAATATCAACTGCCTCGTTTTCTTGCTAGAGGGCTGCAGTTTAGCTGGCAGAATGGAGAGGAGTTGGCAAATTGGACCGGCACCTTTAATTTCACGGATGACGGAGCAGTGAAGAGTGGCAGTGACACAGGCACCAGGTACCAACACCCGAGGGAATGACTGCAGAGATCTCTATCTCTCCTTGTATGAACCACAAGTGTGAGCACAGGCTCTATGAAAAATGAGATTTGCAGTGTGCTTTGGCTGCTTGGCACTGCTCCCCACAGCACAGATGATATAGGGGATGCCCAAACACTGTGCTCTTTTCCCCCTTGGAAGCCTTGGGAACGTTTTGGAATATGCCATAAGCATCCATGGAATCTGCAGGAGGGTGGCTTCTACATCCTGGTCTCTCCTATTTCCCTGCCAAGGCTGTGTCTCAAGGTGTGGCAGTATGGGAAAATGGGACTTTAGGAGAGAATGTCCCAACCTGATAGTATTGGGGCACACAGAGCACTCTGGGGTATCTGGTCTTTATGATAACACATGTATTCCACGAAAACGTAGTTTAACTCGAATTCATTTCGGGGCCTAAAAGGGGAAAAGTCAAGATAAGACTGGAGTACTTCCTTTATTTACGCTATTTGACAACATGAGAAGCACTGATGTGCTGCTGCACTCTTTGTACTTACTGGTTTGCCATGGGCTCAGGTGTCTGCAGGGTCATGCCCAGACTCAGAAAACTGGCAGCAGCTGTTCCTAAAGAGCTCCACAGCCATCCCAGGCCATCTGCACAAATCCAGGCACTGGCCTAGGGTGGATATTTGGGCTCTCTTCCTGAAATGTCAGTTACAGAGGTTAAAAATCCTTAGTCATGTGTAGCATCAAGTTCAATAAGTAGCACAGAAATCTCAGAAAGAACTGTAAAGTAAAGAAAAAACTAAAAAGAATTAAAAGAGCCTTACACTTAATACTTGTGCATAAACAAAACTCTGGGTAAATTGCCCATTTCATTTTAAATATCATCGTTTTGTAACTGTACACAGCTACAGCTGTGGGGCTGATAGCACTTCAAAGGCAAGCAGCAGTTGCAGAGCCTAACCTGCCAGAAATCTTCCTGTCACTGAAGCACAGCAATGCTGCAGTTCCTGTTCAGGCTCTTGCTGTAATGCGATCCTGTACGAGCGCTGCTCTGCTGGTTGGTCTTGTAAAGGTTCTTTATTAGAGGAACCAACCTACACTGCAGTTTCTCGCTTACAGCAGGGAAAAAAAAAAGGTTCATGTGTGTATGTGTGTGTGTATTTATCTCTCTGTCTTCTACCTTTGTTGCCTTTTCAGTGCCTGCATATATAGTCTGTATTTACAGAGTCTTCAGGTTAGGCGCTTGGCATACGAGAGAACTCAGTGTGACACAAAGTCACACATCTTCTTGGAGGCATGAGAAAATATACAAATATAGTTTTCCTCCCCTAGACACCTTTGACAGAGGCAATTGGACCTTCATTGATTGCAGGACTGGGAACCAAATCCCTTGAATACAGAAGACACAGTCGTGGGGAGCTGAACCACAGTGCTGCTTTCAGTCTCTTCAGCCTCTTCAAAGACAAAGAGGTTCAGAGTGCAAGTGGTTTTTACACAAACAAACTGCCCAAGCTAGATATAAACTGGAAAAGGTTATAATATCAATGAAAAAAATGTGTATTTCAAAGCCTATGTTAGGTGATAGATCGCATGACTCTGTCTCCACTGAACAGGCTCCCCAGGAAATGGGCACAGCCCCAGGGCTGCCAGAGCTCCAGAAGCATTTGGACAATGCCCTCAGGGACAGGTTGGGATTGTTGAGGTGCCTCTGCAAGGCCAGGAGCTGGACTTTGATGATCCCCGTGAGTCCCTTCCATCTCAGGGCTTTCTGTGATACTATGATACTGACAGTGGAGCTGAAAGCTTTTCAGTCAGGGATAAGTCTACCTGCAACATATTTCACACCTAACTGTGTTAGAGATATTATTTATCCTTTTGCCTACAGTCTGAAACCCAGGAATATAGGAAAATAAAAAAGTACTCCATAAGAGTGGAGATGAGACTGTGTGGTGACTGCTGCAGAGCTGTGTCAAAATTGTTTACTATTTACCTTTGATCACCTTTCTGTGTCGTCACCAGACATCTCCTGAGAGTCTTAATCTGCCACTCAACTTCAGGCTGTTGATATAAAATGAAAACAAGTCCTCGTCTAATGAATAATTCTTTCCACTGAATGGAAAACCTGCAGACTACATTTTACAGAACTGATTTTATTTGTATATATTTACAGGACTCCAGAGAGATGTCTGAAGTGAACAAAACTAATTATATGTCAGCATAAGCACAGTGAATACCTCTCACTGCGTAGCTCTGCAGTTTGCTGTGCTATCACCTTCTCTTAAAAGGTGTGGTGTTTAAAGATACTAATTGAAATAGATATTAATATGATTTCCATTAACCTGTATCATTTATATATAGACAGAGTCACATGTTTATTCGTGCGTATGTGGTTTCAATTTGAACATATTCTATAACTACTCTTTATCTTTTAATTACTTAACTTAATACAGGATGTAGAGACACTGACAACTCATCCTGTAGGAGTGAATTTTTAGATGACAATGATATTTTTCCAAAGTAAAAGCACACTGAAAGAATGAGTGCGTTAGAATTGCAAGTCAGCCAAACTCCATGAGAATAGTGGCCTTGTGAAAACCAATGAACATTGAAGGTTAAACACTGCTTGAAAATGATCAAGTAAGAAAGAGATGAAGATTATCATGTTATCTGATTTCAGCAAACACTGATTCACACCTCAGATAGAATCACAGAATCATAGTTTGAGTTGGAAGAGACCTTCAAACTCACCCAGTCCCACCCCCTGCCATGGGCAGGGACGCTTTCCACCGTCCTGGGTTGCTCCAAGCCCTGTCCAGCCTGGCCTTGGACGCTCCCAGGGATCCAGGGGCAGCCACAGCTGCTCTGGGCACCCTGTGCCAGGGCCTCCCCACCCTCACACACAGCAATTCCTTCCCAAGATCCCATCCAGCCCTGCCCTCTGGCACTGGGAAGCCATTCCCTGTGTCCTGTCCCTCCATGCCTTGTCCCCAGTCCCTCTGCAGCTCTCCTGGAGCCCCTTCAGGCCCTGCCAGGGGCTCTGAGGTGTCCCTGGAGCCTTCTCTTGTGCAGGTGAACACCTGCAGCTGTCCCAGGCTGGCTGCAGAGGAGAGGGGCTCCAGTCCCCTGGTGGCCGAGGTCTGAAGTCAAACACTCTTCCGTCACTGAGCCCTGCTCTGACAGCTCTGCTGGGCTGGGATAACTCAGCCAACCCAGGCTTTTCATCACAGAGCTTAAGACAGTTCTTCAGACAGTGTGGAAGCAGTGCATGGAAATTAATGCTTATGTCATGTGTGTGGTGCAACCAGGAGTGTGGATCCTCTTTGTGTCATCTAATATTGCTGTGGGCAGACACTTGACAGATCTCGACTTGCTGGGTTTTTTTGGGTACCAGAGCCTTCATTTCGATTCGGATGACATTGCTAAAGGCCTTCTAGGTAGCAAATAAACTGTGAATACTAGCAAGAAGTAAAAGTGAAACTTCGGAGCTCCCCAAAACCATAGTGATTTGGGATTTTAACCAAAGGAGGGCTACCCACTCTGATGCAATGACAACCGGTTTTTGCTTCTTGTGCGTCACCCTTTACTCGTATCTCTGTCTTTTGCATTTTACTTTGTGCTAAGCATTATTAAACCTTACAGCATCCTTGTGGGGAATCAGGTAAAGGGTTCTATCTGATGCTGGTTATGAGAAGTGATACATACAACCACTTCCTAGAGCCCTGGTTCTTCTGCTCTCCTTTTAGTATGTTTTGCAGCTTACTGGGATTGTGAGTTGTCATGCTTAAATAATTTTTCACTGGCAAGAAACTGCCTTAATGGCAGAATGACTTATCTGCCGTATTAGTTGGTTTATGGTGTTCTCTTCAGTCTACTGGAGCTGAAGATAAGATTCAGTGTAGAGCTTTAGTGGTGAGAGACTACTGAAGCCTTTGATGGGTGAGAGGAGATTATACTTTTAGGCCTGTCAGTTTGTACACTGAATTCTCTGCTATGACCAATCAGAGATTGGCTACAAAATAAAAAGTAGAATCAATTTGATTTATCAAATACGCATTTTACAGGAGTGAACGTAAAGGGCTTAGGATTTTCCTTGAGTCCCATTGCTGAGTTCCTCATACAAGGATCCTAAAATCTAAAGAGCCACAAGAATATAGAAAAAAAGAGAAGCAGTCACTTGCAATGATAAACTAAAATGTGGGTTTTGAGATGTCGTTGATGTATAAGGGTTGTCATGAGTTTTGCTATGCCTTCTGGGTGGGTGGTCATATGGATAACAACATCAGCAGATTATTTCAGTCAGAGTGAATGGGAATGGGCTTGATTAAAACACCCAAACAACTGTTTATAAAAAATCAGAGAGTTTTGAAATGAGAGTGGGGAAATAGGGCTTCCTGCAGAATACTCCACTGCCTCTTGAGATGAGACAGTGTTGGTTTGATACAGTGAAAGACAAGAAGCACCAAAGTGTCCCTAAAACAAGAATTCAGTGCTGTCTCCAACAGATCATTCACACTCTGCACAGTGGGAAAACCTCTAAATGAAGATGGGTGTCAGTCTGTGTAAGAGAGGACCTGGGAAGCACAGGGGGTGGTGGTGTTGATGGACTGCAAGGTGGGCTTATCTCCAGGGAAAAGCAGGAGGCAGCCTGGACTTTGCTGTGCCATTTAGGGCTGTTTCTGCTGGAGCTCCTGCTGCTACACCCACGACTGCTGCAGTGGAGCTGTGCAGGGTAGAGTGTTAGGCTGCAATCGTGGAGAGGCTTGTGTCCCAAATCAGTGGACAGATTGGAAGGGAGCAGCGTGCCATTGGCAGGAGTGGGTGTTTGGTCAATTCACATCGCTAATGAGGTAATGAGGGGCAGAGCCAAGCAATTCCGAGTGATCTGTGTGTGGACACACGGAGATGGGGGATCGTAATCAGAACAGCAGGGAGCAGCCAGTGCCAGTTTGCCAGGAGCTTCCACAGTTGTGATGGGAAATACATCCTCGGGATGTCACAGCCACCACCTTGACTGCACAGATGTGTGAGATGTCTGTGGAGTCACGGGACCAGGTCAAAAAACGAATCCGGAAAAGGACCACCTCCGGGGTACAATATGTGCACTTTGCACTTTTCTTGGGAGGTTCAGTGGGCTATCCACGAACAGCCTTTAAAGGACAGGAATGTAAAAGCCACTCCTGCTCTGCAGAAGACTAAACTTAGGAATTTAGGGCTGTTTCATGGAAGCACTTTTGGTTTTTCGAAAGCAAAAATTTTAACTTGGAAGACAGGCAGAATATCTTGGTCCTTGTCTTGATTGATGGACCTATTGAACGCCATCTATTATCAAACCCCAGAAAAACTTACAGCTCTGTAAGACCAAACATATCAAAATATCCTAAGTGAATGATCAGTGGGTTCATGAATCAATAGCTTTTAACCTCAGTTACAAGAATCTCCCAGAAAATTTGAGTCCCTGTACAAGAATTCCAGATCCTGAATTTTAATTAGTCTGGTTCTTCTAGAAAGAAAGCCAGTCTTGAACTAAAGATGCCATTTCTATCTTTAGCTTCCAAGCATTGAATACTATTTTTCCTTGCTATACTGTATTGAAAACCTTCCTGCCACTGGTAATTGCTTCCTGGTGCAGTATCTCCTTACTCAGTCACCATATGTTTAGATTAAGCTTCACACGCCTCTCATAATTTTTTAGAATCCACATAATTTCTGCAGGTCCTTTTGTAGCTCTCTCCAGTGTCTCAAACCCCCAAAGATGAAATGTCAGAACTGGGAGCAGTAATTCAGAAGAGCTATTGCTACACAATGCATACAGAAATATATGACCATTTTCTCTTGCTTGTATTTTAATTTTTTTACGTGGCACAGCTTAGGGTGGCATATTTTGTTCCCACCTACAGACACATGCTAAAAGTTCATGATCAGTTAGACATCTAATGCATCTACTAGCTTTAGAGATGGAGATGGTACAGGATTTAAACCAGTTGTTGCCAGTGACATTGTCACCAGCACGTGGTAGACAGGAGGAATGTGAACTGCCTTTTCTAACATTTATTTTCCCCAAGGATGAGACAATCAAATAGTTTCATCAAGCTGTGTAAAAGAAGCCTGCTGCTTCTCCAGTCTCCTCTGCTGAGCCCACAGCTCCTTCTCTCTCAGTTCAGCCTTTCAAGCGCCATCCTCTTTCGGACAAGTCAACTCAGGCTCTCAAACAGCAGAAGCAGCACAAGCAGCAATGTGATTGTTTTTGTGCCGCAGTCATAGTGAAGTTTAAATTAGTCTAAGAGCATCAAACATTCCTGCTTCCCTTGCCACATCTACATCAGCTTCTTTACCTGCTGAACAGGGGTCATCCCTTCCCAATGGGACAAAGTAATCTTGGGAGAACAGGCCATGCAAAGTGGTATGATGCTCTTATTGAGGGAGAAAAATCCCTGAATTGATGTCAAGCCCTTGGACTTTTTGACCAAATCTTGTGTTTTTTGATGTTGTCACACAGAAGTATTAACAGAAGCGAAGGCCAGAGAGATTTGGTCTCTCACAGTGGGCTCTGATTAAGTCAACACCTACTGTGTTCTACTCTGGATGAATTTTCCAGGCCTCTGTAGCTGTGATAGGTTCCACCCCAGCAGTATTTTTGCTACAGTGACCTGAAGATCCCATGCTGGCCTTGCTAGATGATGTGAGTCCCCTGTGCTTCAGGGAATGTGCTCTGGCACACTTAGAATGTTCCTGAGTAAGGAAGGTGAGTCTCGACCTAAGGCTGGCCATGGATCTGCCCATACTGATGAGTGCAGGCACTGTTAATTGGACAGCACTCTTAATAAGTATTTAGTAGAAGCCTGCAGGGCTTGGTTCATTTTATTCTCATTCCTTAGTCACTGGATAATGTGTATTTTTGGAAAGATCTTTGTTTTTCCTGCAGGGTAGGTGGAATCCTTCCTGCAATGCTCTGCGGTCTCGCCACGCAAGTGCCGCAGCCTCGCTGCAAACAGTGTCGAGAACTGGCACTGCAGGAACGAGCAGAGTGAATGGGGAGGCAGCTTGAGAAAATGGCCCAGCTTAAAAGAAGCCTGACCATTGCACTAAATTATACTTTAAAAGCTTTGTTCAGTATATCAGAAAAATCAGTGTCTCAACCCAAGCGTCACTTGGAGGCAGGATTGAAGTCTCGGGCTTTTTAATTCATGTAGTGTGATCGAGAAAAGCTTACTTCTGATCAAAGCAGGAGCAGCCCAACTGCAGATGATCAAAGACCTAAGTGTTAGCTGATGTACTGAGAAACCAAATGTGTCTCTCACTAGTGAGCTCAGTAGGCAGCTCAGCTGGAGGTGAGGTTGCAATGGGGGACATGAAGGTTAGAAAAGAAGAAAGTTTCAGTCAGTCAAAAATGGAAAATTACAGAGTGAATAGCATCTAATTTGTGGGCACTCAGTGCAGTGAGCTGTAAAAAACCAGTCCCCTCTGAGCACTTGCAGCTTTTGTGGTGTGCCGGCACAGGATTTGATCCTGGAAAAGCGTTGTAGGTTTGAAAGCTACAATTGACGTGAGC
This sequence comes from Oreocharis arfaki, assembly GCA_013398015.1. Classification (NCBI taxonomy): domain Eukaryota; kingdom Metazoa; phylum Chordata; class Aves; order Passeriformes; family Paramythiidae; genus Oreocharis; species Oreocharis arfaki. The sequence goes on along the minus strand of VZRR01012882.1, from coordinate 255,663 downwards.
GGACACAGAGCAGTGAGTGGTGTGTAGTGCCCAGTGCCCTGGGAAAGCACAATCCTACATGCAACTGGGCTGTTTGTTGTGATCCATTTGCAGTTGTGTTCTCTAAGGTAAAGAATCATGTGTTCTTGTACTGGTTTTCCTGTAGACTTGTGACCTTTAAAGGGGTAAAAGTTATTTATGTTTCATCAGGGGAAGTGGAAAAATGCAGGGAGAAGACATTACGGTGGTGACAGATCAACTCTCTTTTATGGGTAATAAAACTTGGCTGTCATTCTTGTAAAGCCAAAACACAGACCCTTTCCCTTGCAAAAGGAGTAAGTGGTCTAGTCAGGTTAGTCACTTGTCACTAATCAAGGGCATAAATCAAAATAAACTGAACTACACCCTTGTTTCTTAGCTGGAGATCAGACTGAGGAGGACGATGGGGAGGACAGTTTCCATTTGTGCTAATAAAGCTTTCTGACAGGCAAATGTATCTTCGTTCACAGGGAACTACATGTTTTAGAGTAGGAGTTAATAGGCAGAAGGAGCTCTCAGAGACCAGGGAGTGGGTGAGACTGATGCTTCCTCTGGGAAAGTGCGGGGGCCTGATCTCCAAACACACCCTGCAGGACCAGACCCTTGCAAGAGGAGGATGTGGGTTTAAAGGACATCTCTGGAGGTTGAGGGAACCCATGCTCCTCGTGCTAGAGCTTGGTGTTGTGCAAAAGCTGCATTCTAGGAAAACACAACGTGAAGCCCTTCTGTGGGAAGAGGCTGTCCGGTGCTCCAGGGAACTGCCCCTGCTAATTTCCTGTGGTGTCTGCAGCAGGAGCAATCGCTGGGAAGCAAACAAATAGCATGAACACTCCTGGGAGAAAGAGGAAAAACCCTTTTTTTCCAGAGCCTTTTGGCCAGGCACTGTCTAGAAAAATCCTTAATGCTGTTGCAGCACCGTTATTACTTGCAAGCGACGTGCGGCAGCGTCCATAGCATTACAACTAAGGAGGTTTTAGTGACTGGCTGTCTGCTCCAGTGAGGTTCAGGGCTGATGAAGGACAGCTTCAATCAAACTGGCCCCATGGCCAGCAGCATGTTCTCCTCTCTCCGTGCAGAATTACACTGCCACTGGTGTCCCCTGCCTCTGCTGCAGGAGGCACGTGTCCCGTTGGCCATGTGTCATCCAGCCTGTCCCATCGATCCTCCCTCTGCACTTCCACAAACGGTGAATTCAGTGCTCCCAGCGCCTCTGTTGGGAAAGCTGAAGCTATTGTGGGAGTTGGAGATTTGCAGGACAGTCCTGTGCTTTTCCCAGCTGTAGGCTCATGGAATAGCTCTCCTAGAAATGCTGTGTTGCCTCATGGATTGATTTGCTTTCAGATCCAGAAGTGGTTTATTTTTGACCCAGTCCTTTCCTCCTTAACCTTCTGCCGCTTTGGTAACACATCCTTTTTCATTTCTATTTTTGGTTTGTGGATTGAGTAAACAGGCAGCAATCAAAGGGAATGGCTGGGACACAGGAAATTTCATCTCCATTTCATAAAATGACGTCTTTGACTCCAGTGCCACAGGCTGAAGCCAGCTTTCCTGTGCTGTGGTGCTCCCACGTGACAGCATGTGCTGTTTGACATCTGAGCTGCCACTCTCCGACTTAGCAGCACAGCCAGAAGTGCACAGGAAAGATAAAAATAAATGTTAATCTAGATTTTTGCTCTGCTTATCTGTCCTGAGGTACTGAAATGAAGTGTTAGGTGACAGGTGAGGATGAGGCTGATAGGCATTGCAATCTCCTGCACACCCTAGGAAGCAGGAGGGGTGTGTAAGGTGCTGAGTGTTGTATGGAAGTGTGTACCTGCCCCTAGCTACTGTGTAGAGCATGCACATCCAGGGTACCAGCACTGTCTGACTCAAAGAATCAAAGAAAAGGATTGATACCACAAAAGACAGTCAGAAAAATTATTATTTCAGAGGATGAAAACGTTGTCTGTGCTAGCAGCCAGAGGGGACTCCTTCAGCCCTGGAAAATTCTGTGATCATTAAGAAATTGTATGGCATTGTCTAAAGAAAGATTTTGGTTTAGTTTAGGGAAATTACTTGGAGTACATCCATACAAGGCTTTGGCCTGGAGCATGCAGGTAGGGTCTTAACCCAAATCCAGTTGAAACCTCTTTCACAAGTTGCTCAGCTCCAGCTCAACAAGACAAGCACACAGGGGGTGTGCCAGGGCAGTGGATTTCAGCTGCTCCTTAGTAAATGCTGAACGTCCAGGTGAACAATTCAGTTGGAAGAGGAATCCAAGCCTTTTGGTGAGAGTCCAGAAGAAGATTCATGTTAGATGTCCTTTCTGGAGGCTGAGGAAGTTTTTTCACAGACTTCTCACTGATTATGGAATACTTTAACTACATAGTTTCCTCTACGAAACTTACAAAATTCTTTTTTTTTTTTGCCTTGAAGGCTATACAAACACATTTCCAAATAGCCACATATTTTAAAGACGAGCCATTTGGCTTTTCTGACTTCTTTATTTACGAATTTTTTTGTTCTCGTCCTGCCACCTTTTAAGCATGGGCTTCCTCCTTTCAGTCTCAAGGTTTGTGCCTCTCATTCTACGCATAAATGGTTGGTCTGGGGTTTGGCAAAGCTGAGGTGGGGGAAACCTCAGGGAGAGGTGAAAGAGACATTTTCTAAAGCAGCACTTGACAGGACAGAAATATTCCCAGTTGAAAGCACATTGCTTTGGGAGGCTCTTGGACTCTTTCCCGCCTCACACAGGTTAAAAATGGATTTTGATGTTATTTTACAATGACACAAACCTAAAATATTACATTTCCAGTGATGGGTTAAATGAAGCTTTTCCACAAATCTTATCTTTATATTTCTTATTGAAGATTCAAAAGATAGTTTGGAGTTACAGCCCCATGAATTCCAGGACTTTACAGGATCCATCAAAAGAACTTGCTCTAGCCTTGTTCATAATACCTATTCCTCCAGATCATCTTCTCTTAGTTTTTCATTGTCCTCTCAAGTGCTTTATGGGTATGTGCAGGTCTTAGGAATTAGGTTTTAATACAGACTTCTAATGGTTAGGAGTGAAACTGATACAGAGCTTGGTTTAAACCCTAAATCTCGTTTGTCATTTCAATACAGACTCATTGAGTTCCCTTGACAGCCTGGGCTTTCTCTTTTCCCTAAGCATGAGTAGCCCCCATTGAGTTTTTCTTCCATTTTAGTCCAGTGACTAGGGTGAAGAAATTAACAAAAAGAAAAAAAATTACATCTATATTTTAATTAAAAATATCACTGTTAATTGTCTTGTGTCTGAGCATTCAAATCCTTTTGTTCTCAATTTTTTTTTCCGCAGAAAATAATCCCTGTTTCCATTCACTTCCAGATTGACCAAAAGAGTAAATCCCAGTTAAAAGCTCAGTTTCTCAGGAGCTATGGAATAGCCTCCACAGACAGAACACAACCTCTAGCACTTTTATGGTTCTGGTTTTTTCCAATCCAGAACAGTCAGGGACCCAAAAGATGGGAACAGTGTCCCTTAAATGACCAGTGCTTTTGCCTTGACTTTCAGTTCCAGCTGACAAGTGCTGACTGCTGAAAAAGGTAGCTGGTCCTTGTTGTTGCTTCAAGACAGATGAGCTCCTGTAGGAATGGACCAGCTGGGCATGGGTGACTGTTCTAGGATCAGCAAGGACATCTGTGCTTTCCTGTGAAGGAATAAGCTGCCTGTGGGCCTGGCAGTGCAACCTCAAGTTAGGCAAAAGTCATAAATAACAAATTTCAGTAAAATTCTCTTGATGTGCAAGACAACTGTTCAAGCCTAAACCTTATTTATGATATCTTTCCTTGTCCTTCCTCAGGTATTTCGAGTTTTATGAAGGGCCTCTGGAATACAACTCTACAAAATGCCTGGAATTAAGGCAGGACATCATTGAGGTGAAGGTCTTGTCTATGTAAGTATGAACTAAAGGTAAAAAGCAGAAGTATTTAGCAATAAAAATATTGCTAAAAATGTTACTTTTGAGGCAAGATGGAATGGTATCTTACAATGACACTGTCAGAAGATGCAAGGCTCAAGAGATCACATCAACAGGGATCTCAGAAGGGATCCCTGAGCTTCTCTTACCTGTGCAAGCAGTGTTTGAATTTGATCTCTGGTCCATTTAAAAAACGTGGCAGCTTTTCTCGTACATTGAGGCATTTTGGTCAGGCCCAGTATTATTGTTGGGAATTAAATACAGTGTTTGTAATATCATATTTCCAGTAATTAAGAGTAAGAACAAGCAGACTGACTCATGCAAGTGTCCATCTAGCTTCAGGCTCTTATTGACGGTGGTCAGTAATGAAAGAAAGCAAAAAGCTCAGCCCTTCCTGATAATAAACGCTGGCATGGAGACTTGTGGAGTGGTAGAAGGAGTCCAGACTGGAGTAATCAGAGTGGACAATAGACCTCTCTATTAATTTGTTTAGATATTTTTCTGAGCCCATTTGTATTTTTGACCTCCTCAAGCAGCCAAGAGTTTCACAACTCAAAACCCTTCAGTGAAAAGGTAAGAAAATGTGATTCTGGGCAACAACAAAATATCTCTAAATTGTGTTTTGTGGTCCTGTAAGTACGTCAGGAAATGAGTGAGTTGAATGAGATGTATATATGAAGCCATAACAGAGGAACTGGGTGAAAAAAGCGAGCTTGCCAGAGCGACAGAGCACAGCTGGGTCGTTTTAGCTTTGCCTTTTTGCATTTTCAGCATTTCACTGAGCCTAGGTGCTTGGATTATGCCTAATCCCTCACCACATCTAAAGCCAGTGGTTTGGTTATGGTACAGGCAAAACAAAAGGCCTGCAAAGTGCCCTGGGAGTGTCAGTTCAGAGTGCAGCTCCACAGGTGCATAACATTAAGCAGAAATGCGATTTGTTGCTCCAGGTCTGCATGAATCTGAGCGTGTCTCCCTCACTGGCTTTGTGCACAGCAGAATGTAGGTTGTGTCCTTGCCTTCTGTACTGGATGAAGGATACACGAGTAACACACTTTGCACTGCTTTGCTGACTCTCAGTGCTTAAAAATAAATACGAGGGGTGAGAATGTCACACTTGTGCCGATGTTCTGCAGAAGATGCGGGGTTTTGAATTGCCTTTTGCATACTTATCAGAGGACACAGAGATTTCCTCACTTCTCTTCATCTTACCCAGTGGCCCAAGGAAGGTGGTGGACTCCTGCTCAGCCAGATACGAGTTACCCTTAATTCTACAGTAGATGCCATTTGACATCAAGTTCTTTTGCTCTTCTGGTCGCTTCTGATGTTCTTGATTCAAATGTGCTATGTTTCCCAAGTCAGCCCTTGTGGTAATGGAAGATTTCCAAGTTAATGTGCTGTGGTGGGCTACAGAAAGTACAATATGACCTAATTCCTTCCTGTAACTTCCACAGCCTGGGAAATGCTAAGTTCTACTCACTTTAAATATATAATTATCTTAGAAGTCTTTGCTTTATTCAAACATTAAGAGCCCTCAAGCCTGAAGAGAACTCATTAAGACCTACCAATCCAGCAGAAATCTCAGACTTCCAAATTTCCTAGCCAGATCATGCAGTTGCTTCCTGCCTCTAGATATTTGCAAAGCCTTCAATATCTCTGTTGTCCAAACGCACAAGAGTATGTGCAAACTTCAGTGTGGAAGTTCTTGGAATTGGTGACAGCATCAAAAAATGACTCTTCCTGTGTCAGCCTAGCTGAAATAGGAGGTTTGTTTTTTGGTTTTTTTTTTTTTCTAATGTGACTACAGGTATATTGATTACCAGAGGAGGAGGGAGAGACACTTACATAAAGAGCTTTTAATTTCCTCTCACCATCACAGACTATCCCTACACGTGAGCTCATAAATTGTCCATTAAATAAATTTACCCACAGTGCTGTGCTGTAGGATCTCACAGATTAACTCAACCTCACCAAAATAGTTGGCCAAATATACCCCCTTTTCCAATACCATCCTCCTGGGCCCTTCTGCTGGGTTCATCTTTTCCCTCAAACCTAGCTGATAGAGACCCATTTGCTTCCCAGCAGATTTTGGTAGAGTAGATGCTTCTTGCTCAATATTGCATTTTTTATCCTGAAAAAAATATGGAGAAAGCCTATCAAGGAGAAGAAATCAGTCCCAAACATCAATTCTTGTGTATACAGGGCTTAGAGTGGCTATGTCTGAGCAGAAAAACGAATAAAAATGATAAATTTTGTACTGTCTAGACTGACTGATTTGCCCCATCAATTTGCATGGTACTCTATCTGCAGCTGTTTTAGGAAATTAAGCCCTTGTAGTAAACTGAATTTTAATTTTTTTTCTTTCTTTTTTATCTTTTAGGGTGAAACAAACTGAATTGTTTGACAGATGGAAGAGCCTACAGATGTGCAAATGGGAGATGAATGTCACAGAAGCCAATTTATTCAAGTAAGAATGGCTCACATTAATGAGACTGAGTAAAATTTACTTTAATTTGAGTTTAGCTTCCTGCAGAGAGATCAAAATTTCATATAGATAGCAAGAGTAAGCATGAGAACATTTGGAGTACTATCCTTTTGAATAAATGTGGACTTTTCCCCCTACTTTATAAAAAACTCAACAGCAAGAGTGAAAGAAATGTTTTTTCTGGCATGTGGAACACTCTTCCAGGAAAGGCAAGGAATTTGGTGCAGGAAAGACTTCCAGGTATCATTTGGGCAGAAATCAGGATGGAGATGAGATTTCATGGCTGCACCTAACACATCAACCTAATTCTCTGGCTTGGAATGGTAATATCACTGGTGATACTGCAAATTTGGCCTACAAAATACTCAGACTGGATTTTTTTTTTTCTGTTTGTTTCAGGTACTGCCAGACCTTGTTTATGACTTCCTTTGTTTTGTTTTTGTTTTTGTTTTTTTTTAAAATGGTTTCTCAGCTATTACTCACAGATGATCTATATATTTTTTCAGGTCTTCAGAGACCTCTCAGTTTGTTTCTGTAGTGTTCTGTTTTTCTTCGTGTAACTTCTCCTCTGAAGGTCCTCCATGATCCTCTCAAGACACAGATTTTGAAACTGGCCTTGTGAAGGCAACGGTAGATTGAAGCCAAAACAATTTTTGAATGTTATGTGTTGATATATTCCAGTGCCATATTTGAGTGGGCTTGAGAAAACAAACTATGTCAGAGTAAGTGCAGTAGACTGAAATCTGAAAGTCACTGGTACAATCCAGTGCTGTTGTTTAGAATAAGGCCCCCTGCTTTATCCCAAATTCTCTTGCATGATTCCAGGAAATAGCTGTCAGGAGTTAATGAGAGAATGTGAGAATGCATGTGCTGAGTTAGTCATTGACATCTTTAAAAATAGCATTGTTAGTCTCAGGCTCATAACAGTTTCTCCAATGTGATCTCCACACCTAAGTTTTTTTAGGAGGTTTTTTTTTTCTGCCGTATTTTTCCTGGAAATTATTTGATAGGCAATTATCAGAGCCCGTTTTGAAGACAGGAGTCATTCAGGATTGCAGTTCATTATTTTAAAAACAGCTGGAGTGAGAGGAGTGATGACTGTGCCCAGAGAGCAAGTAGCACTTTGAGGTGTGGAAAGGAGCACTTTGAGGTCTGGAGGCCAGAGCAGAGGTGGGAGCAATGAGAAAGGACTATCCAAAGACCATGAGGAGGACCATCAGTCTTTTTCAGACCACCAGCACCAGCACATTAAACAAAGAACCCCTCTCCACCCTGTGCACTGAGAGGAAAAAGGGATTACAGATTCCTGTTACTGCCTGTACCTGCCTGACTATCTCTGCTCCAGGAACTCTCACTGGCACCCAGATGTAACATAACCTTTGTCAGCTGGTTTCAGGAACAACAGTCGTGCTTGTAATGAAAAGGAAAAAATGTCTAAAGTCTGTTTCATTTGCGTCCAGTGGGACAGAGACTTCAGTGTGTGAAAGTGTGGGGAAGCTCCCCCTTAAAAGTGGACCAAGGTCTCTGAGTTTGGAGGTTGTTTAGAGGAGGCTAAAAGGTGTAACCCTCTGAGCTGTGGGGTTTTGAGCCTTGCCAGTCCTGGACCATCATGTGAGATGGGGAGAATCCAGCAGATTTTAAATGGCAGCTACTTAAGCAGCAGGGAGGGAGGAAGGGCAAAACTCACAGTAGAGTTTGTATCTGGAGACTAAGGAAAGCAGTTTCCTTGAGAGTCTTCTTCCATCAGATATCAAGCACTCACATAAAGGACTGTGCCTCTGGAAAACCAGCTGGACATTAAGGAAAAACGTCCCTTTCAATTCCCTAAAGCACAGCCAAAGAGGTTTTTCTCCTATCCCAACTACAACAATTTAATTCTGCTATCTGCTTGTAATTACTTTTGCTGTTAGACATTATTCATTGACTTTTTCAGTCTCATTTGCTGCCTTGATCTGACCATCATTTTGTGCCATCCTGCATGAGTCAAGTATATGAGAGTAATTGGACATCACTGAAATGTTTGCATAATTCTGCATTCGCTTTTCGGTGCTTGTAATAAAGCCCATAAAGAAGACTGGCTTATTCTTCCAGCTTAGAATATGTGGCCACGCATTCCAGAGGCAAGGCATTTAATCTGGGTTATTTGAGAGCCATTTGGCTTTGTCTTCATGCTTGTACATTTGCCATGACATGTATTTTTCATTAAAGGTATCAAATGCATTGACTAAGAAATAAATGAAAAGGACCATCACTCTTACCATTATATTTCATTACAAATTACCATCTCTGGAGTAAGAGAGAGCAGAAGCCAAGGCTTGCAGTGCCACCAGTAAAAGAAGAAAAACATCCAGGAAAAGATGGGAGCTGGGAAAGGGAACCTTATTTGCCAAGCTGCTTTTCCCATTTATGTTTCATGTGTAATACCATAGAGGGATCAGAGCTGAATGTTTTTTCTGTCCTACTGGGAATCCCATGCTGGGGTTTTTTTTGGTTCTTGTTTGCATTGGAATTTCTTCCATTTTGTCCCAGGCACAAAGAAAATTTTGGTCATTTTTCTGAGATTTTGGAGTCGTAGGCATGACCAGTTTGCCTGGCACCCATCTGTCAGGGCCACATCATCTTCCTGATGCACACATGTGCGAGGCCAAGGGCAAGACTAAGATCTTTGAAAGTTTTGTTGTTGTAATCAAGGTGTGCTGGAGCAGTGTCTTTGGGTTCTGCTGTGTTTAAATTCTGCCCTGCCAAATTTCCACAAACCCAGAGGAACTCTTTAACCCCTACATTTCCTGCCCAGTGACGAGTATGTAATTCACAAAATGTAGAAGATGTCTGAGGTAGAGAGAAACTAATTCATTAAGGAGGTTTTGCCAGGATATTGGAGACAGAAACTCATCTTTGAGGACTGGAGCAGGGCTGAATTTGCACATGTATTTCCTACAGCCTAGAAAATGCAAGTACAGGGGTCTCATTTACTCTCTTCTTTTTGTTTTACCATAGTTTTCTCAATCAAGGAAAATTTCACTGAATCTGAAATTTTCTGAAGGAAAATCTATTGTACCCATTTTACACATCCTGGAGATGAAAAATTTCTTTTTGGTGAGAAATACCTTGTTAGGAGTAACAGCAATTGCAAATCCTGTATCATGCCATCAGCTCCTTGATCTCATTTCTCTCTTTTTACTTTCACAGGTCTACTCTGTCAAGGTGTTGCAACGCCCCATCGTTTCTGTTCACCACCCAGAAAAATACCCCCTTGGGAACTAAACTGAAATATGAAGTGGACACTAGTGGAATCTTCCATATCAACCAAGAAATCTTCAAGATGTTTCCAAAGGTGCCTCTGCCCATTTGCAGGATCAGCTTCACTGTACTTGCTGCTTTAGGCACTATCCTATGGCCAAACATTTAGCACTTGTCTGACATTTCTACAAAATTCGTTGCTTGTATTTTGGAAAATGTTTCTTTTTCATACAGTTTTATTTTACAGTTTTATTTTTGATACTCTTTTATTTTAGACTGCTATCCTGTTTTCTAGTGGTCATCTGCAATGTATATACACACATACATACATACATATATGTATATGTATATGTATATGTATATGTATATGTATATGTATATGTATATGTATATGTATATGTATATATATATAATTTTGTGCAGAATATTGCTGACTTAGGAGCAAAGTGGCTAATGAAACAAGAAAGCTAAATAAAAGACACATTTACTGATCAGAACTATTTTAAAGTATAATATTCACGCATAATAAATCCAACATTCGAGGGTCAGTCTGCTTTTCTTTTCGGCATGGTTATTTTATAATCCATGTTCACAATGACTGTTTTTATACTCATTTCTGTTTGCAGATTATCTGTGAATGGGCTTCATAATTTTTAAACGTATTCATCATAATGATTATTATTTCCAGAAAATAATGCTTGACCTCCAGGGGCATTCAAGGTTATAATCAGTGGGTAACTCCCTCTGCACACAGCGACTGATGTGCAGGAGTGGGCTGATGTGGCTGCAGATTTATCACACGGCACACCCCTTCAATTTACAGCAGCATGCTTGGAGGCGGTAGCTGAAATTCATCCCTTTTGAGAAGTCAGACTTATATTCAGGCTAAGTACTTAGATTTGTGCCACTGAACCTGTCCTTCAGGGTCCAACCACTTCTAATCCTTTGGCTTTCCGAGCGCTGCTGAGAGGCAGGGAAGTGCTGTTATCTAAACGTGCACATGGGGAGCTGGGGCGGAAGCAGGGGAAGGGCTCGGATCCAGGAAAGCACTTTGGCATCTGGAGACGTGCAAAGAATGGGTACATCTAAGTCCAAGAGTTTTATCCTCAAAACCCTGCCTGATTAGGCAGATGAGTGCACGAAAGACTGAACACCTGAGCTCTGCTAGGAGCATGCTAGAGCTGCTGTGGTGTTTGTCCAGGTATGATCAGGATGCTGTGAAGTTGTTATCACATGCCAAAACGCCTTTGGGAGTCACTGGACAGTGGCCAAAGCCTCCCTCTGCATAGGAGCAGGGCTGCAGCCTGGCAGATGTAGGAAATAAAGGGCTGAAAGCACAGCAGCAATGCTGTAGGAGCAAGAGCCTTGTGCTAAGCACAGACACCTGGCTTCTGATTTCCCTTCCAGCGCTGCTGAGGCACTTTGTGTTAAGAAATCACTGCATAAAGCACAGACAGCTCCATATTTCCTCTCTGTCAGACAGCTGCTGCTTTTCTCAGACAGGTGTAATCGCATGCCCTTTTTGCCTCATGGCTTATGGATGCTGTTGAAAGATGCTGGGAATAATCACCCAGAAATGTCAAGCCACTCCAGCATCCCTCTGTAGTTTGCGGCATGAGATTATTGATAAAATATGTATGTACCAAAAACGAGCACTCTCATGCTTATATAAGCACATCCCTACATATTCATAAGGTGTAGCGTGGCTCAGCTCTGCGTCACAGCCCTCTCACCCTAACAGCCCGGTTTGTTCCCAAGATGTGATTTTCACTCTCTCTGGCTCCGGCAGCAGCTGCATGTCTGTGTGTGAAGGCAGGGTTCTGCCCAAAGACTGCAGGAAGATGCGTCCTGCACAAGTCCAAAAAAGTGCCTGACCAAAGGCAGCGCTGGTAGTACGAATGCTAATTAATAATCATTGACGCTATTGGTACAATTAGTGTTGGTAAGGACTAAAATTTCAGCTACTTTCTGTGATGTGCTGTCTGACAGACTCTTTGGGCTTTACTGGCTGCTCTGAACTCTGTGTGCAGACTTCCCCAAAGCAGGACACCAGCGCCTGAGGAGCGAGCAGTTTGCAGGCAGCTCAGAAAACAGTGCCTGGGCTACACTAAATTATGCTTTGTGCCCTCATGTGGAAATCAAAGGGGAAAGCAACTGTCTAAAATTACTCCTCGTGTTACTGAACCTGGGGGAAAAAAACAGGCTCTTGGAGTTTTTTTTTCCATTTGGGTTCGTTGCCCATGCCACCTCTAATTACACAGCAAAATACCCCATCACTTTAGAAACAGGGAATATTGCACCCCAGAACCAGTGCTACCATCCTATGATCAATGCTTCTGCAGCAGGGTGTAACTGCACAGAAAAAAAAAAAGGAAAGAGTGAAAAAGAGACTTGTTGGATGCATGTTTTGGCATCTTTAACTGTTTCCTTGCCGTGCTGTTGCAGGACATGCCGTACCACCGCTCCCAGTTCAAGAGGTGTGCAGTGGTTGGGAACGGAGGAATTCTGAAGAACAGCAGATGTGGCCGGGAGATTGACAGTGCAGACTTCGTGTTTCGGTAACTGCCACAGCTCCATTTTTCTCTTCTGCCCTTTTCTAATGACAAAGGGAGTATTGCAAAGCTATTCTCTCACATGGGAACATGACATTTGCTAAATTGGCTGTGTCAAGCCTGCTTCTTGCACAAAAAGTTTCATTTCAAAAAAACAAAAAAAAAAGAGAAAACCCAAAAGATCTTACTTTATACTATCTGTTTAAAAATTATGCTTTGAGGAATTATTTCTCCCTAACTCCATGGGGTTAATCACTGATTTAGTGGCCAAGCCTGATGCTCTCTTTCAGGACATCCCCTGCCACTCAGTTTGTGGTTTTATCCTTCTGTAGACATTAGCCTATGAGCAATGTCCTATGAGCCTGGCCATGATCTTCTGGGGCAGATCTGAGCCACAGGTACAGCCTCTATTGAGTGACAAGCAGCTTGGTCAGACGTTAATAGTTCACAGATCAGATGTGTGTTTCTAGGGTGGTGCAGAGCGCAGGTGCTCAGTAACAGGACTTAGAGTAATCAATAATCAATCCAGGGCCTCCAGAGTCACGAGAACAACTTTGAACGTTTAAGTGTCTTCGTTGCTCCTCACTATATATGGAATTATCCAGGTTTTGCATAAACTGGGATGTCCGTCTATGAGTGTCTCTGGATAAGAGAGTCTAGCAGCAGTTTTATAATCCTTAATATATATGAGAAAGATTTTTTGTTATTCATATGCATGACTAATCCCTCTCTAAATCCTGTTAAGCTCTTTGCCTGGGTCGTGGCATATGACCACTAGCTCACAGATTCATGACCTGTTCTCTAGAAAAGAAAAATCTCTTTATTTCAGTTGGCCTATTTTCTGATCTTGGGTATGTCGTTGTCAGTTTAGAATAACTGTACATAAAACAAAAAATCTCTCTGACTTCATACCAATTTGACTTCAGCAAAAACTAGATCAGATTTTGGTTCAGTGCAGTCTCAATTTCATTTGACATCATATGAGAAAATTTTATAGGTCCTACCTTCAGTGTTCATTGTTTTCAGACCATTGTGTCTGTCTCTTATTTCAACTTTATAGAAAACTATTATCTTAATTTTCAATGAAGAAAGAAACAGTCCAGGCTTCACATAATTTGCTGCTTAAGAGCCTTGGGTACCCCATATACATTAAATAATAACTGTGGATTCCCTGCTGTTGTGTTGGATCACAACCATCAGTATGGATGAAAGGGGCAGTACACGTGACACATGGAGATGGCAAGTTTTTAAGCAGAAGCTGAAATATGTAGCCAAATCTCATCTATATTTAAGGACTTTCAGTGGAGGTGCCATTTTACCACCATTACTCTTCCTTGAACTGTACCAAAACTTATAAAAAAAAGAGCAGATTATTCCAGAACTTAGAAATTGGGTTGTGTTTGGTACCAGTAACAATTAAATAAAGATTTAGGCAGAAGTGGAATATGAATAAATAATATCAGTACTTGTGCCATTGAAACCCCTGGTTTGCCATCTCCGAAATGTAGAATATGCACAAAGATGTGGCAGTGTTTGAAAACTGAAGGTCTTCTGACACTGGTTTTAAAGTAAAGCTTGTGTTTAAGGTCAGGTCTGAACACATCTGCTTTCCAGTCACCACTCCACCGAACTATCAGGAACCATCATCTTGGTCACCAGTGAAATAAATTTAAAATATTTCACAAGCTGCCTGTGGAGCCCTGATAACATTCAGTGATGCCTTCAGGACACTTGGGAGAATCTTTTCTTGTGGCCAGCAGGATGCAGCCAAGATTTCTCTGTGAAGTAAATTCTGAAAGCAATTAATTATAGCACAATAGCATGTATAAAATACACACAATTGCATTTACTAGTAGTTATTGTCTGTCTCCATCTACTGGCCAGAGCAGAGCTCTGTGATGAAACACTGGGTGAGTTTAGAGATGGGACTGCTCTCTGGCCAGGGATGACTTTCTGGAGTCTTATGAAAAAGTACTGTTTGTGCAGATGGGATCATTTTTGTAAAGGAATTATCACCTTCAACAAATTCAGCCACTCTTAATCCTGGTGGGAATTTCCTGTTCAGAAATACTGAAGCTGATTATTTGGAAACCTTATTCAAATATGGTCTAACAAGCACAGTGCCCAGTGCTAGGTGGGACTGGGGTTGCCTGAGGAGTTGAGTTGCATGATCCAGCAGAGGAAATGGTGCTAGAAATCGCATTGGCTATGAGAAGGACAGCTAAAAACCATTCTCTGGCCTGACAAAGAGGGACTCTCTGAAAGGTGAACTCTTGAGCCTGAGAAGGACTTGGAAGGATTTTTGGGCATTCTTCTGCTCCCTAACTTGTCCTCTCTCTTTGACTGAGAAATTGTACTAACAGCTGAACTGTGGTGTTGTTGGAGCACTAAGCATCTCTTACCCTAAATACCATCACAGTTTTCTCCCTGTTTTTGCTCAGCCTTGTTCTTCAGAAATGGAGAACTTTGGGAATTAGGAACAGCAGTATTTTTGAGATGTGGAGATCTTAAGAGCAATGGCTTTTATTGGGGCTCAGAGATCACTTCAAAAAGCTTTCAAAGTGTCACTAAGTGCCTAACTCTAGCTTAAAACTGAGTGTAAAACCAGTTGCCAGGCCACATGTTTTACCCCTGAAAACACATGCTGAAGGTGTTCTTCAGCTGGATAAGTTTTGGAAGCAAAGGCTGGTGTAGCTTGTGAGTGTGCATTTCAGTAACTTCAGCATCTCTTGAGGGATGCTCTAAATTTTGTGAGATGATGTATCTAGGACAAGGCCAAGGTGAATGGAGGCTGGGCAAAGTCAAAGCTTGCAAATCTCACAAGTTTGCCTCTAACAACTTTGATGTCCTGTGATGAACCTGTAGAGTCAGAATTCGTGCTGTTACACTGTGCTGGGAGACGCTTATAAATGGAAAAGGAAGGGAAGCAGATAGTTAGGGATTAATTAGGTCTGGATTGATTTGTCTCTTGTGGAGCATTTCCCCTAAATTCTCCTGGGTATAAACCAAAACCTCTTAAAGGCAGTGTTATAGATATAGTTTATTAATTATTGAATATTTCTCAGCTACTGCTGAGGAAGCCTTTGATTTTAAAGGCTGATTGCGCTTGGAGCTTCATCCCATTTCATATCCTAAACTGCCAGAATAAATAGGTAAATTGCTAATAAGGAAGCAAAATGGGCATTGGTTACACCTTCAAAGAGGGGTCATCTCTGACAGGTGAGGGAACTAGAGAGATCTTCACAGAGCCCTCAAGGTTATTTGTTAGATTATTGCATGGTTTGGGCATCAACATGTTTCAATACTATTTTAAATTCTCACTCTGTTTCTAGATTTGTTGCTTGGTAGAAGTGCTTAAATAAATCCTATTTTCTAGCCCTGAAAATGAGCAAGGAATTTTTTAACTTTCTTACTAATTTCTTTCCTTTATAGATGCAATTTGCCTCCTATATCTGAGAAATACTTCATGGACGTTGGGGTGAAGACAGATGTCGTGACTGTCAATCCGAGCATAATCACTGAGAGGTTATTTCTGGATTTTTTGTATTTTCATTTATCTTGATTTCCCAAATCTACCTTTAACTCAATTCTGTTACACAGCATTTTTTCCCAAATCCTACTTCAAACCATCGCTATGAATCATACATTTCATTCTGTACTGAAGTTATTCAGTATATGGAATAAGTAACAAGTTGTAGAAATGTGTTAAACACTTAAACCTGCGCTTCGATGATAGAAAATGGAAAGGCAATGAGCTAAAATTAAAACAGAGCCCACCCTTCCCCTGGAAGTCTTGAGTTCTACTTGCAAGTCCCAGTCAAATATCTTAGAAACATTCAGGGTGAAAGAAACTGGATCTCACCCTAAATGCTGAAGTCATAGAATCAGAGTCACTGAGGTTGGAAAATTAAGATCATCAAGTAAACGAAATAATACACATTGTCACATGTTTTAAAGAAATGCCAGTTAAACTTTGTAGCCAAGACTAACTAGGTGATTTTAATTTTAAATTTCTTAATGCCCTAATGCCACCTTGTGACGTTTTTGGGACCATGAGGCTCATTACTGCTTTCCTTTCTTGATGGGGGAATGCATTTCTTTTCTCAAGCAGAATAAAATAATTTGTTCAGTTTTGGATTTCTTTAAAAAATGCTGCGGTTAGACATTTTAAACATTTGCTAGGTTTGGTGTTCGCTGCTTTTTTATACGGCCTTGCGCTGCATGGTGCATTACATAGCTTGGAAAAAATACATCCTTCTAACAGCACCATGAGAAGTGAGACATTATCAGAAATGGCCACAAGGTTTGTCCACCGTTTAATGAAGTTGTTATGCATTTTTTTATCCCCTGAATTTTTGCCCTGCCTTTCATACTGATGCCGTAGCTACAAATCTAGGTACATTCCCCTTGATAACCGGAGCACCATCTCAATTATCTCTGTGCCAGAAATGTTTCACCAAAACCCCTTGGGGTTTGTTGTTTTTTTTTTCTGCTGTGTCTGGGCTGACCATCACTCCCACCCTCTCGCCTTCAGATTCCACAAGCTGGAGAAGTGGAGGAAGCCCTTCTACGACGTGCTCCAGGTGTACGAGAACGCGTCCGTGCTGCTGCCGGCCTTCTACAACACGCGCAACACGGACGTGTCCATCCGGGTCAAATATGTCCTGGACGACTTCGAGTCCCAGCAGGCTGTTTATTACTTCCACCCCCAGTATCTCATCAACGTCTCGCGCTACTGGCTCGGCCAGGGCGTGCGGGCCAAGCGGGTCAGCACCGGGCTGATCCTGGTGACTGCGGCCCTGGAGCTCTGCGAGGAGGTGCACCTCTTCGGCTTCTGGGCCTTCCCCATGAACCCCTCAGGGATTTTTATAACTCACCACTACTACGACAACGTGAAGCCTCGCCCCGGCTTCCACGCGATGCCCTCGGAAATATTCAATTTCCTCCACATGCACAGCAAGGGGATCCTGCGGGTCCACACGGGGACCTGCAGCTGACAGGGACGCCGCGAGAGTGTGGCGGGGGCTCGACGGCCTGTGTAAGGTGCAGGAGGTTTTGTTACACCCCGAGATTATGCAATAATTGTTTGATATTAATTTCCTCGAGGCGTTGCATCCCATAAGATCTAGGATACCAGCATCTTTCCTGCTAGCAGAGTTGGGTCCGTAACAGTGCAGGAGAAGCAAAACTCCTGTGCCCCAGGGTACGTGCTGTTCTGGAAAGCAAGTCAGATAAGAAGCACATTTACAATAGATTTAGGGATATATAGAGCACATTAATATATCTATCATTTCACTATGAAGAAAAGCACCAAACTTTTGAGTAAAAACAGTGATGGAGAATTTTAGCATAGACTGTACAACTTTACATAGGTTTCTGAATCGAGTACCTTGGGGTATTGCCAGATTTTACTGAACACTCTGTTCTCTGGCCTTTAGGTTTTTGAAATTACTCTTTAGCATATAGCTTATTGGGGATATATAACTTAAGATCTTTGTTCTGTAATGTCACAAAGTGTTGATCAAAAACAGCAGATAGATGTGTTAAAACAAAATCATTTTATGAATTTTTTCAGCCAGGATAGAACAGAAGGTTTAACTCCCATTCACAGCAACAGGTAACTGTGTGAATCATGTTGTGATATTGTTTTAGAGATTCTTTCTTCTTCCTTCCTGTGTCTTGCATTTCTGTTCTCCTCTGCTGAGTGTGCTTCCTTTCTCCTTGTCTGTGATGCCTTCCTTCTGGCTAACACATGGCAATGTGTGCACTTCCTCCTACAGCCACCATCTCAGCATCACATTGGAGTCCTTGCTGAAGAAACAAGCTCCTTCACAAGGTTTTCTTGAGATGAAGAACAAGGGGATTACATAGTTATGTTTTACAAGCTGGTTTTTTTGATTCAGCATAAGGGAGAAAAAACCCATTTCCTCATTAATTTTTATTAAAGACTTTGTAAAAGTATCTGAATGTTGATTCACTGTTGTGGAGGTTGAGTTAACACTTTCAGGTATCCAAAATAAATTAATGTCAGGAAATGAAGTTAAAATACAGAGAAGATATTTTGTGGCTTAGATTATGATGCTAATTTTAAATTTATGCATTTGAGATGTCGAATGTCTTAATGTGGTGTTTTTGTATATTGAGAATGTTGTTAGGATAGTAAAAGGGCTGGTGGCATATTCTTTAAATGTCATCAGTGTAGCTCTGTCAGGTATGCCAAGCCTAATATTTCACATGCTACAGCTGGCAAAATTCTGAAGCAGAAAAGATGCCACAAGTGGCTGGAGCTTATTTTGTTGTGGTAGGCTGCTGGTATATGCCCTTTCATACTGCCATGACTGCATACACAGGAGGAGAGATTGGCTGCTTCAGCTGTGCTGGCATAGTTAAATGAACAGAGTTTCCCTATCTAAGTTCTTGGTCTGATGCACTTGGGCTGTCGCCTTGTCTTGTCTTATGTAGATTACAAGATCTTTGATCAAGGATTTGAAGTTTGAAGTTCTGTATGATGAATTTTTTTTTTTTAAGGGGGGAGAGAGGGTTTAAATCCAAATGTGGACTTGGATTTTGATTTTGTAATGCATGAATGCACCAAGCTTCTTTTAAAAGCCACTGTGCTATGCTGAGAGCTGTGCAACTTGCTCACACTACAGATAAAATGATCACAAAGGAAGTGAAGCACGATGGTCACCATTTTAAAAGTCCCTGCTGGCCAGCAGTGACCTGGATGGTATGTGAGAGTGTACTGACTTTACACTAGACTCCTGAGGTGTGGTTGCCTTAGAGGTAACCCATATCCTTGATAAAGTGTCAGAAGTCACCTTGGAAACACCAACCAGGGGCAGGAGAAGGACCAGTGCTTAAGCTTAATATATTATTTGTGGTGTTGTGTTTTAGGTCTTAGAGTTACACCGCGTGCTATTGAGCACCCCCTCGTGTCGTCCACCCGTGAAATAGGCAGCACACTCATGAACCTGTAGGTGAAATGGTTTCCTTGATTTGATATGCAAAAGAGATCCTTGTCTTTGCTGTGTTCTGTAAATTTGTGTGCAAAGGGCTTTGACAATGAAGTGCTGTGATGAAAGTGCTATTTAGAGAGCAATGTGACACTGCAGGTTGGCCGTCTCGCTGTGCATTAAGCTTTATGATAACAGTAATGACACTGAAGCTGGTACTTAGTGCCCTTACTCCTCATTCTGCCTGAGTTTGGGACTGGTAGTGACTTCAGGTTCGCTTTGCTGCTGCTGCTCTGCTAAGGTTACCTTCTTTAGTAAGAGAGTTTTCTTTACTATGGTGATCGAAGTGAACAAAATCAACTGAAAGGAGTCTGATATGTTGCAAAAGGCACTTCAGAAAAGATGGGAAAGCACTTGAGAAGCATCTGTATGTTGATAGAAGAAGTGCAAATCCCTCTTTTTAGTTGCAAGAAACCCTTTTGGACAGACAAAAGGATAAGAAAAACTGTATTTACAGTCTGTGATTACAGGGTCGCAGACATTTCCTTTCCATTGTTTGCTTCATATAAATGAGCAATGTAAATTCACTGTAACAAGTGCAGTTTTACTGTGTTTAGATTTTGATTGCTTATAGATCTATAGCTACTATATTTTTTTAATGATTTTAAGAATTGTGTGCAGGATACTCGCACGTATGCACCAAAGGCCCGATCTTGCCACTTTTATCTGAATGGAGCCCCCATTCGAGTGGGTGGGTATTTTATTTGTGTAGGGACTGCAGAAACAGGCCCAGACATATGTGAGGGTGTACATAGGTGTACAGTTAGATATAAGGAGTGATTTGCAAGCCGGAAGGATAATTAATGAAATATATATAAAATAGTCCTCGAGGTGAAATGCATGTCGCAACATGTTCGCTTTCTGATTCGTTTTTCAGGTGTTGCTCAAAAAATGATTGCAAAACTATGGCATTTGTCAGAAATGCCATATGCAGAAGGGCTTTTGCAGAAAGGAGGACTCTCCTTGTTTTCTGCCATCATTCTTTCATGTGCTGAGCATAAGAAAATGCTCTTTTGACATCAATCATTTGTCTGAGCTTGGGGCTGTTTTGTTTTCTCTTCTCCCATGCAGTCAAAGCTCCAAATGTCCAGTCTTAACCTTTGAACAACAGGATACTTGAGTGATAAGAAGTGACTGTCAGGAGTGTTTGCTGAAAGTAAAGGATGCGTGTAGCATGTTGTGCTTTCCCAGAGAAAAGGCTTCTGGCCCCAGAGAAATTCCCCCCACAAAATTCTTATCTGTCCATGAAGAAAGGCTGTCAGCTGTCTGGTACCACATCCTGAGCTTGAGCTGTAATCCCAGCTCTGCTGCTGAGGATATGAAGCCTGAGACAGGGAGAGAGAAAATGTTATGGTTTAATCCCCAATTCCTCATATTATTTAGGAGAATCCCTTAAGAAGTCCCTGATATCTGCATACACTGGCAATGAAAGTTCAGTTGGAAAAACATAACTAGGATTGCTTTGACTTTATTGTCAGGTCAACAGAGGAGGCTTATGAATCTGCCAGTGCTTTCATCAAAGGGAAGGAAGTATTTAGCTGGAACAGTTTAGCTGATTGCTTTTGATTTATGAAATCCAACTTTGCTGTTGGACAGAATGGCTCCAATGGCGATAGGGCCATTATAATATTTTAGCATATTTCCTGTGATTGCAGCAGAGCTGTTGAAGCCAGCTCATGAATTGCAAAAGGGAGAACCATGCCGTGACAGCTCCTCCTGCTTCTCTCTCGGGGAGGAGAGTGCTGAGTAGGTCTGTGGTCTCCTGGAGAAACAATGTGAAGGGAGTACAGGAGATTGCAAGCACAACGCTGCTCCAGAGCCTTCAGTGCCGCAGAGTAACATGGCAGAGAGAACAGATGAGGTTTCACAGCTTGCAGCAATCAGGGGTACCTCCTCCAGCCCGAAAAATCTACCCCCTCGCAGGCTCGGCTGATGATGAATTAAAGGTGACTCGGGATGGCCAGATGTAGTAGACGGAAGGAAATCAGCTCCAAGAATAGTCCCCTCTGTGGGTGTTTGGTGAATCAGTGGAAGTGTTGCTCAGACCTCGGAGGCAGAAGCGCTGGTGGTGACGCAGCTGCGTGGGTAGGCTGCCCGTGCTCAGCCCTCCCTGGCAGCGAGGAGCAATCCCTGCTTTGCGCGTGAGGGAAACTGAGGCGGGGAAAACACTGAGGTGTGGGGCGGAGGGGAATCTGTCCCTTTTGATCTTCAGAGATCGTGGGTAGTGAACATGGAGGGCTCAGAAATGGGCCTTTCCTCTGATCTCACTGGCGTTTGAGTGTGCAGAGAGCTTTGGAGCTTTTACAAGGATAGGAAGAAGGAAACAGCAAAATCGAGCAATTCCTAAAGGGCCAAGTCCCCTGGGAAATTCTGGAGTGAGCTGAGGTTTCAGGGATAAAGAAGTCAGTAGTTATGCTTAGGGCCTTTCCAAAACCCTGTGAAGTGTGTGGAAATTTTTGTGTGCTCCAGAAATGGGCAGAAATCATGGGCAAGAAGAGCAGCCTCATGTTTTCCCCTCCGTTGATTTCAGACATACTGTTTAATACGCTTTAGATACAGTGCAGTAGCAATACCATGTTTTTAGTGGTGTGAGTAAAGAACAAGATTCTCTGGAAGCAGAAGTGTTGTGACTGTCACTCTCCCTTCCAGATTTCAACAAATCATCCTTTCAAAATCATCTATGCAAAGTGCTTCATCGTGGTAGTGTAACTCATACATGAGCACTTGGTACTTGACAGTATGTGTGTGAACCACAGGCCTCAGGAAAAGAGTTTTTTTTCTGCTTGCTTTAAAATACCAGCATGGAATTTGTCAGTGATATGAATGTGTCCAAGGCAGGATGCAGCCCACTACCTTTGAAGCCACCACAACATTCACATTTGGGTTCAGCAGAAAGAGAATTCAGGCCTTATGTCAGTGCTTGTAAGTCAAGCCAATAACCTGCATCTCCCAAAAAAACCCCCTCCCAGGCTCTTACCATTTTGTGTCTTGTTATCATCCTGTCTAATGTGGGTGAGCCTGCTGGGCATCCTTGTGTTGTCTGCATGGTATTCAAAATAAAAAGAAATAAAATAAAAAAAAGAATTCTATTCAAAATTGTACTTAAGTGCTTTTTAAAATAAACTTAAGGGAAATCCAAATGTACCAGAGGCGTTAGGGCGAGGGAGCCTGTGTCCCAGGCTGTCAGCACCTCCAGTGCTCCCCAAAACTCTGAGCATCCAAGAAACATCAGAAATGAGGGACTGGGCTGTAGTGGGAAGCTTAAAGAAAGACAGATCTGCCTCAGTGCTTCAAGGATTGAACGATGTAAATATGTTACCAACGTGTCTGACTTTCTATTTAGAAGCCATAGATGTTCTCAGTGTTTGATCTTTGGGTAAGCTGATGTACATTTTTAACTGTACTAATCACTGTAAAATGTGTTAGCATGTAAAACAGTGACAAATTAAGCCAGAAAAATCAGATACTGTTGGCTGCTTCTCGAGATGTTTGTTGTACCTGAAACCATCTGATGGACCAAGACACTGAAGTATTTCCAGTGCTCCACACGGCTTGTGAAGACCCTGGTTATTGCCTTCTTAGCAGTGTGGAACAGGCAGCATTAATCCTTATTTGTTAACCTTGTGTTGGCCAAGTAATATGCACTTACATGTGCATTAGAGCCTGTGCCTTTAGAGATGAGGAAACAACAAAAACTGCCTTCTCTGCCCGGGACAGGACAAAAATCTGCTGATTTTTGTTTGATTTCTGGGCCCTCCTTACTGTCAGCCATGAGCTCCCTGATCAAACCTCTGCATTGAGCCCATGTAAATTGTATGGAACAACTGCTGCCTGTTGAATATATCCCTGGTTTTCACCTGGTGGGAAACAAACGCTTAGTTTGGGAATACTGGAGTAAAACTTTGTGTCTTCATGGCAGGGGAGCTTGGGCTACGACAAAAATAAAGCTGTTTCATGTTTGTTGTTTCTGTAAGGCGGTGACAGTGGGGGTGGAGAAATCCATGCAGAGTCATGTTGGTTTTATGATGATGTTATTCTCTTGTGTCCTGTGACTGACCTTTCTTTTGTCAACCTTACACCCTGTAATTTTGGCTTATTATTGTTTCTGTAGCTGTACTATGGTTGTGATAGAAAGCCTATCAATTGCTGTAAGCCATAACTAGAACAGTAATCAGGGTATTGGTTTTTTTTGGTCTGTGTCACTGTGTTTGAGAGATGATTTAATTCTATTGAATAAACAAACCACTTTAACAGTTTTCTGAGAAAGGCAATGTTTGGGCCGCTTATTGTGCCTTCGAACTGATTTTGTATTTTATGCTGTGCTGTGTCTCTGAACAGGGGGAGTTGGAAGCTCAGCTGGTAGACATTGGTTCACAAAACTAGAGAATGTCACTGTGGAATTATATGATGATATAGCATCATTTATAGGTATATAAAAATATATTCAAGGTTATGCAACCATACAAATTGAGAATCTGGTATTTTGATCACTGAATATCCAGTTTATGTTCTGGATTGCTGTCTATGAAATATCTGGGCACAGTAAGGTAATTTATTACTGGAAGTAGCAATCTGCGCACAGACAGCCTTTGAAAAGCCTCTGCAATCCCTGGGATTTGCCTACTTACACCTTCCTAACAGCTCTGTCCTTTACTGTCTTCATCCTTCATATAAAATCATCTTCTTTGGAGCTGGTCTGTCTTATCCAGCCTCAGTCTTTGAAGCTTACACTTCCATCAGTATTCTGAGAGAATTAAAATACAGATGTAAAAATGTTTGTGGTAATGCATGATAGCAGATGAAACAACCATGTGTTTTTGAAACTGGGTATTTTCCCAATTGCTGTTCTATTGTTCCTAGATTTTAAACTGAAATGGGAGTAGGTAACAGAAATAATACAATCTGGATATTAGTGCTGGTATAAGGAAAATGTAAATGACTTTCAAGATGCAGAGCTGTGGCGAATGCTGGAGGAATCAGCCCTCATTCTTGCTGACATTAAAACTGATGGATGCACTTCCTTCCCCCAGATGCTTGTGATTATTGTTAGTGATTATTCAATCAAGGAGAGGAAGCATGTGGAGAGGGATAAATGAATAGACAAATTGACACTGGATGATATAATTTCTGTCTATCACACTGCAAATTGCTCGACTAAGCAAGCAATCAGAGAATGGTTAATTTCCTAAAGCCTGCAGCATCCGTCATTTTCCTCAGTGGCATTTGCAGCCTTGGCTCTGAGAAAGTCTCCATAAAAAGCCCATAGTGAATCACAGAGATGTTTCACCACAGTCTGACAGTGCCCAGAAGTGGGCACTTAAGGAAACAGCAGAATAAATAAGGGAAATAATAAATGGCCCTTCTGCTGGTATTCCCTCAGACCGGTATTGACAGCTTGTATTTTTGGCCTTGGCAATGCTGTGTGGTACTGAGTGTCAGATTTCAGCTCTGTGCTCATGATGAAGTGGTTCCTGCTGCTTTTATGAGCTCCCAAGGGTGCCCAGCAAGATGTCTTTGGGCTGTGGGCCCTGCCAGATGGAGCCAGGGCAGGTACTGATCTCCCTTCTCCCAGCATCACAGGCATCACAGGGAGCACCTCTTGGAATGAAAGTTTTATGAATCTTTATCTATCTTCTGCTTTTCCTTTTGGTTTTTTTTTTTTCCCTAGCACTGCTAACCCAAATCTACTCCTGGGTGGTGGAGGGCTGGCAGTGAGATAATTTTATCACTTAGTTGTTTTCTCGCTCTACATCTTCAGTCATCTTTTGGTCATCCCAGTGGGCCTGGCTAGAGGAATAAACACTGAAATCCATAAAGAGACTATTGTCCATCACAGAAGAGGTAAAATACTATGTAAGTGTGTACAAGTGCTGCCACAGTCGCCTTTTTAGGTGGAGAAGATGCTGGTTACAAGGACATCAATGCTAAAGCTGCCAGTGGGGAGGATTCCAGGCCCCACTCACTTTTTTCTAAACCTTAAAACTTTTAGTTTAGCAAGTTCAGATTTTAGCCCAGAGCTGAGAGCATGAGCATTTCATTGAAGGTGAATGTAGACCTCTGTAGGCCTCAGAGACAATAATAGAACCTCTAGGTTGTATGGAGACCCTTGCTGTTGGGGGTAGCTGGTCCCACAGGGGAAGGACGAGGGGGTCTTGGAATTCCACTGAATTCTTGAGATTTCATTCTGCCTTTTGAGACCCTCAGACATGCTGCTAAATTAAGGGCCTTCCAGATACAAGGTGTGCTGCCGGGCCTGAGAGAGCATGACAAAATTTTATCAACAAAAATCAGCTTTCACTGGGTTTTGTTGCATCCTTAGAAGTAATAAGGGTTAAAATCCACTGTTTCCCCTTCACAGGGCGTCTTTTGCTTATTTTTGCAAGGAATAGATTTAGTCAGCTGTACAAACAGCCAGCACTGCCACACTGTCAGTTTTAGCAGCCTTTCTGCCTTGCTGGGAGGATTTTGGAGAGTGAAGTTCATCCTTGCCCCAGATGAGGTGAGTGAAATGCCATCGAGGTGTCTGAGCTGATGTCTGGAGCCTCCCGAGAGTGTTTTTGTTTGCTCAGTGGCACTTTGCAAAGCTGTGGGCTGCACTCAGGTCAGGCAGGCAAATGCCTTTCAGGTAGTAGAGGGTAATCTTGGTGACATCTGTGTTCCTAAGCACGTTATTTCCCTTGAGAAGTGCTGAGGCACTGAGGGAACCTGATAATTTTGCAAATAATTTGCCATCTTTGCTGCTCAACACAGACACCATCAGGTGATAAAATGAAATGCTGAGTCCCTAATGCCCTGCTCTTTGGAAGTTTCTGGGATCATGTAGTGCAGGATGGTAAATAATGGAATAAGTGTCCCTTCTACCTGAAAAGATTAATGACATTTTTGACTTCCCGTATAGGTGTTTCATGAAGTACTGTGTACTCAGAATGGGTTTTGGGGTTTTTTTTTTGTTTGAGATCTGTCTCCCCAATCACATCTTTAATAAATCTCTCACAGACTTTCCTTCATGTGGCAACATTGGGGAAGGATTTGTATCGGTGGTGAATTTCAGTTTCTCCTTATGTGGAAACTGATTGAATAGGCTCTTTGGTCGGTGGTGAGAATGAGAATCAATCACCTTCAGGTATTTCTCTTTGTCCTTTATGGACAATCAGTTGCTTGTGCAGAACTAGGGAGGCCAGGGGGCTCGACGTGTGTGTGCCCCTCTCTCCTGCTGAGATTTGGGTGTGCAACCACAACCCCCTGAAGGGAATACAGGATCAGAGAATCATTACTGTTAGAGAAGACCTTTAAAATCATCAATTCCTGCCATGAGCCCAGCACCACCACCACGTTCACCACTAACCATGCCCTCAAGGGTCACGTGCACACAATTTTAGAACATTTCCAGGCATGGTGACTCCACCTCTTCCCTGGATGCTCTGTTCTGATGCTTTACAACCCCTTACAACCCTTGCCATGGACAATTTTTTCATGGTTTTCATTTTTCCATAGATCTAAATATCTTAGCGCAGGTTGCTATGTTCACCAGCTCCTTTCTCCTGTTCCAGTGGGATGAGCCTCACTGTTCCTCCTGTTGATTTCTGGGGATCTTGTTTGCATTCTCTACAAGGCAATAACGGTGTGGTTCTGCCAGAGCACATTACTCCCAAAAGACTTTGGTCTGCAGCAATCCCAGGGCTGGTATTTATGGCCCGAGGGAACCTTTCCACTTCCTTTTCTTCTCAGAAGCAGAGGGAGACAGGAGGGTTGGACAGAGGCTCTGCACATCACTCTGCACCACTCTCAGACCAGCCCCAGAGCCAGGCTTGGTCTGACCTCCTGCAGAAGATGCATTTTTCCATTAATTTCTTTTTCTACTTAGCACTCACAGTTTTGTGGCTCTTTGGTCTTTCTTGCCTTGCAGCCTTACACAGTGAGTTGTTTGGAGCAAGGCAGGTGTTGGGAACAGAGGGGTCTCTCTGGGTTTTCCATTCTTGTGGGAACAGAGAGGCCCTGGTGCCCTCCCATTGCTTCAGGACTGGCTGTGGCAGCAGCACAGGAGCCAGTGCTGTATTTGGTGGTAAATATCACGGAATCATGGAATAGGTTGGGTTGGAAGGGGCCTAAAGGTCTTCCAGGCCCACCCCCCACCATGAGCAGGGACACCTGCCACCACACCAGGTTGCTCCAAGCTCTGTCCAACCTGGCCTTGGACATGCCCAGGGATCCAGGGGCAGCCACAGCTGCTCTGGGCACCCTGGGCCAGGGCCTCCCCACCCTCACACAGGAATTCCTTCCCAATATCCTATCCAACCCTGTCCCCTGGCAGTTTAAGTCTTGCCTTCTGCCTTGAAATTTAGCCCAAGAGCTGGAAGGCGGAAAGGGAGGACTGGCAGACACTGACAGGGCACTCACACGATGTGTTCCATAAGAAATCCCTTCAATAAGCACTATTTACGCCAAATATTAAACCCAAATAGATTTGCAGACATTTTACCAGGCTGATGCTAAACTTTGTCACAGAGAAGATGCTGATAAGACACGTACAAATGCAACTCCGTGATTCTCCAAAGAAAGTGGCATGTATTTGCATTTTTATAGGCTCTTATCATTAAATGTTTTGGGTGAGTTTTCAACCATCTCACCAGATGCTGGCTGTCCTCAGCAGGGTCTTTAATGCACTGAGCTCTCACCAGCTGTGTGTCTTTATGGCACAGATAATTTCCATCTCCTGTGCTGAATATTTTTGGCCACCCCTAGTGCAAACTTTTGCTAAGCATTGCTAAGCTGTTGCTTAAAAAATGCATTTTTATGATTAGAAAGCCTTGTAGCTTCAAGAGCAAAAGATTTGATTTCTAGGGATTAATTAACATTTATCTTAACAACTTTTTCATCTATTAGCCTTTTGATTTTTAATTCTATACCCACAACCAGCAGGAAAAAGCAAACAAGATGCATTCACTGAGCAATCAAATACAACACTAAAATAGTTTGGCCTTGCCTCCTTATCCTAAGCAAGATTATTTTTATTAAAAAATGTTGTTTTCTGTTACATAATTTTATAGCATGATCGTGGCTATTTAAAGGAGCTTGCTGTGAAGGACAGCTCTTTGTATTCCATCCATAAATCACACAGACTTGGATGGGTCTGGTTGAGTTGTTAGCCTTGACTGTCTCTTTTTAGGCCTAACCATAGGCTTTGCACCAGAAAACCAAATGTGGCTCACCCCAGAGCGTCACTTTTGAGTGAAAAATGAACTTTCTGCCAAGTAGAGAGCTCAGCCCGGCTTTTTCTGATGCTGATGTCAAGTTCTGGCTTGTTGAACTTTTGAGGCACAACCCCAGTGTGAGAAGACCCTGGCAAATGCAGGGGTGAGAACTTGTCCCTTTGGCCACTGATTTCCAGCAGCCTGAGGAGCACTGATGAGCCCAGCTGTGTGTTGTTCCCATTCTCCATTTACAGATGGAAAAGCAGAGACAGGAAGAGGTTGAGCCTGTGCCTCTTGCAAATTCAAAGCCAAAATTCTTAATGTGGAATGATCCTCTCCCTGACTTCAGGCATGTGCAGTGCAGAGACAATATGTGAGCTCCTTGCCAAGGCTCAGTTTAGTAGAAATACACCCCAGGTTTATCCATTTAGGCCAGGTACTGGTTTTGATCCCTACAAAAGGCATCAGCCTGATTACAGTTTTCCTGATCGCCATCTCGCCTTTGCTCTCCCTCCTCTGCACCAGCCTGGAGGCACCAGAGCTAAACGGAGATGTTATCCCACACTTTTCCAGGGCCAAAACCGGGCTTTGCTCTCCCTGAGAGATGAACCCATGTCCTTAAAGAGACCTGCTTCAAGAAAAATAAATTAAAATCGGGCTGACCCTAAGCTTGGAGCTGCCTGCTGATTCGCATTACCCCATAAAGAGTGAACGTCCAGCTGGTCTGTAAGGCTGTAATTTAGGAAGGGCATTCATCCCCACGGAGCCAGCTTGTGTTGCAGAGCTGTTTGTGCTCATGCTATGGGCCCTGATATTGGGATGTAATTGCTTTTCTAGTATCCATGTATTATTTATACCATGCTACTGTTGCAAACTCCTTCTGACTCCAGATCTGTTGTTGCTGTAGTGTATTTATTGGAGCAATGCAAGGTCAGGCCACCCTCCACTGCTTGTCTGTAAATGACCCAACAGGAATCAATAGTTTT
This sequence comes from Oreocharis arfaki, assembly GCA_013398015.1. NCBI lineage: Eukaryota > Metazoa > Chordata > Aves > Passeriformes > Paramythiidae > Oreocharis > Oreocharis arfaki. Next base: position 226,234 of record VZRR01012882.1, on the reverse strand, counting down.
AGTGCTGGAACATCAATGTAAGTGAGACACAAATCAGGACCCTGGAGTATTAATTTACTTTATTGCCATATCTTTATAGATGGTTATTAAGTGCTTAACTATTAACTATTAATGTTGCTGCTTTATTTATTACACAGAGATATGTCTTAAGTGTTTCCTGGATATCTTTTCAGGAGGAGGGCTTCAAGGGAAAACAGATCAAGGCAGGCACACCAAAGATGATTGGATCAACAATGAGTGGGACAACATTAGTCTTCAAATTCTAACTAGAGTTGGTTATTATCTTTAAAAACCACAGTCCAGAAATCAAGGTATATATAAACATGACCCTGCAGAAAATATTTCAGATTACTCTGGTTTTCTTCAATGTGAAGTTACAGACTAGAATGGGCTGAGGGGAGTGTGAGCATTTTGTTGGCTGAAAATCTAACTCAAAATATCAGTGTAGTCAGCTCTGTTATCCAAAGAACAGCACAGGGAAATGTCATGCACAGACATTCCCAGACACAGTTTATAATTTGCCCTGTTCATATTTGAGGTGATAATGTCCCTGCTCACCACCCAATTGTTTCTTTCCTTGCTCTGAGCATGTTGTCCCTGCCTTTATCTTCCCAAGGACACATCCTTCACAGTTCCACCTCTCCACCTGTGCTAATCACAGAACCCTCATGCAACAAGAAGCAATTGCCTCTGTCACCATCTGAGTGTTTGATTATGGTTTGAGCTCACTGATGCTCCTGTGGGATGGAACCTGCTCAAAACCCTCCAATTCTGGCTGTGTGATACAGTTTGGGATGCCAGAACCCTCTCACAGCACTTGTGTGCCCATTGGTGTGGTGCTGGGCCACCCACCCCAGCTCTGCAGGCAGACAGCTTGGCTCCCTGTGCCCATTCCCTCACAACCATGCAGAAAGTCTGGCTTTAACAGCAAAATATCTCAGGAATTGTCCCCCTGTGCCACTTAGCTGGACTGGGTTTAGGTGGGTGCTCTGTGTGAATGAGTTCCTCTTCTCTTTGCTGAATTCCACAGCTCAAGGTGATAATGGTCTCACTCCTGTGGTGGAACATCCTCTTCACCCCACTGATACCTCTGCCTGGTTTGGAGAGGGTAGCCTGATTATTTTTCCACTTCTCTGCCTTTTTGAGGACTTTCCTCTGGTGTTGAATATATACCCAGGAGACATAACTGCTGCCAGATCAAAAGGATGCCAAACGAACCACATGAAAAAATATAAAAATTTCACAAGCACAAATTTTACAATTTAATGAGGATATTAATGCAACACCTGAGTAGCAGTTTTTCCTCTCATTATCACAGTCAATGAGGCTGATATGAAAACCACAAAAAAAGGCAAAACAACCAAATCCAGCCCAATGGACAGCTGCCAGATAGGAAATGCAGGATGAGAAGGATGGGGTGGGCAGGCTGGCACCAGTCTCATGTGCTTGAAGCTGCTCCATATGCTTGGAGCATATTTGCATCTAAAGGAATGAAACAACCTTTTCCTTCATATTGATTATTCCTGTGTTTTGTTTTTTCAAAATTAAATCCACATCTTTCACACACGCTGGGTTTCTATTTGATAAGCTCTGGCTCATTTACTCGCCTTTCAGCAAACCCCTTTGTCTCCTCTCCCCTGCCCAGCACTTGAATCAGCCCACACCTTCTTTAGCTGATTAAGTTATTTTCCACTTCACAGCTTATTTGATAACAGACTTACTTGCAAATATATGAGAGCCGGCACATTTTTGTTTCTTTAAAAAATGGTTAGTAATCAGAGAAAGAATTTATGTTAGCGCTGTCTGTTCACAAAATCTATGTTGCAACATATCTTATTATTAATTAACTCCAAATTCTGACTCAGATTGGCTATTTCAGCATGTCTCCCACCACCCCCTATATTGGAAATAATAAGCTTTGAATTTCTGACACAAAATGTCTCAATACTTCGTTCCTTCAGCTCTTTGAAGTGGTTGAGTTCACTAACCAGCTCCATTATTTGTTTCAAGGTTTGTCCTTTTGAATTTACAAAAGCCAACAAAGCAAAGACTACCTCAATGTGCGCTCACCTAAACACAGGCACAGAGAACTGGGGCAGGTAAACTGAAATGGGCTCTAAATTCAGTTATTTCTCTGAGGTATGGTGTGCTGCAGGGTGAACACCCATGGCTGGTCCTTGCTGTGTTATGGGCTGGCACTGCCACCCCACGTAGGGCTTGAGCACCTTGAGACCCCCCTAACACCCTCTGTGACAGGGCTGGTAAGTTTAATGCCTTCAAAATTCAATATTGAGCCTAAAAGGTTGCTCTTTCAAAGAGACTTAGTGAAACATCCCTTTGTTGGTGGCCAGATCTTCACAAGAGCAGCTCTGTAATTATGTAGTGTTTTAATTACAGTGAAAACTATTTGTTTTACAATAGAAAGTGCAGCTGGTGAGCTGTGACCTGAGGAAGAACAGCAGATGGTGTCCTCGACGCAGGGTTTCTGCATCACGGTTTCCTAAGAATTCCTGCACTGACCTGATTTTCTTCCTATTGCAAAGCAGCAATGACCTGCCCTTTGGTCAAGTGCAGGCCATGCTGACCATCGTGTACAGCTCTCCCCGGTCGTCCTTTGTTCCTTTCCCCAAGTAGAAAATGCTTGGGAAAGAGGCAGGGAATCTGTGCTGAGGTCTGCATGCTGAAAAGCACAAAAATATTGTAAGGCTCATTTATCTTCAGGACTGAATATTCCCAGTTACATAGGATAGGCTCCATCAAACAAATCTGGTCTGTGCCTTGAGAAGGGGATTTGCCTGTTCTCTGATGCTGAAATTCAGAAACTGCAGGTTTTCTCCCCCTTTGTACAAAAGGATAAAATGGATCTACTCTGCGTTGTATGGAGAAAGTCAAAGAGAGTTAAATGGGAGAAAGGAATTTGTGAGTGAACCTCCAATGGCTGAAAATCTGATTAGTGGATCATTATTACTATTATTATTATTATTATTATTATTATTATTATTATTATTATTATTATTATTATTATTATTATTATAGTTAATATTATTATTTCATCTTATAGAATGCATAATATAATATATAATATTATATATAATACAATTACATATAATTACAATATATAATTATAAAATTTATACTCTATAATATAATGAGAAGAATAACAATAATAATTTGTTGTCATCTCCCCACCATCTCTCAGAGGTCAATAAGTCCTCGCTGGCTTCATATTTTTTTAAAGCCCTCATTAACTCCGTCAGGGCTCTCGGCTGACTTTGGCACATAAATACCCCGACTCCCCTCCTGGCTGAGCTCCTCTGCTGAGGGCACCTGAGACCTCGGGAAGAACTTTTTCGTCTCTCAGGTGGCTTCATTTAGGAATCTGTGCCCAGGAGCTGAAGGAGGGAACTGGCTCAGCACTTCCAGAACAAGAGTGGGCACCATGTGGTTGGGGAAAAGGCTCCAGTCTGCTGGTGGGTGTGCTGGTAGGGGAGTGATTTTCACTTTTCTGTCTTTAATACCCTAAAAATGTGTAAGTATATAGATCCACTTTCCCTCCAGAAAATGAGCTGAGGCAATATCCAGCTATAATCAGAAGTTGCAATGGGATTTTTTTTTTTTACTTGCTATAATCAGAGAGAAAAAAATTACCTTCAGAATCTTTTATCTCTTTGAGGAGGAAGTAGTTAAAACATGCAGGGAAAAAGCCTTCAGGCTGAATGGATGCAGCAGACTGCCTTAACAGCTTCTGTTTACTTTGAGCCTGATACTGATGTTTCGTAGACAGGTAAAAAAGCTACGCTGGCACCCTTTGCTGTTTTGTTTTGTTTTTTTCCCCAAAGTATCACCGTATTACCCCCTGCAGGAGAAGACAGGTGACATCAAAAATGCGTGCCACTGTTCTTTAGCACAGGTGGAAGATACCTGTAAGAAAATGTGTAAATTGGGGTTAAGAGCGATGGAGTGCCCTGTTCACTCCCTGCCACAGCTCCACTCTCAAAGGAGCTGGATTTAAATAAGTCAATAACGAGGAACTAAAAACTTAAATGATGACTTGGTAGCTTATGACTATAATAAGCTTCTCCAAATCCATTTGTTTGGGGGGTGAATAGGTTAGACTGCTGCAGCATGAGACAGGAGGTTTATAAATATTTTAGATGAAATAATGTAGACTTGAAGATTTGGCGGGGGGGGGACGTTGACCAGATGATCCTTGAAAGTCTTTTCCAACCCAAACCATTTTATGCTCTGACCTTGGCAGTGGGGGTTGAGCTCTATTGAAAATCTTGATGGCAAAATGGTAAATGCTGAGGAGCTCTTCCTGCTTTATTTCTCTTTATTTGCACACGAAGTGGTGTGCGAGTAAATCTTAGTAGTTACACTTTCACAGGCTCTTTATTAATGATATATTTTAATTATTCTGCTTTGTAGCATCACAGGAAAGAAATGTGTGTCTTCCAGATATATGCATGGTTTCTCCTTTATGTGCTGGAGATCATGTAGGGTTTAATTTTGGGGCAGTTCGCTGTTCTTTGAGCAGCTTTAACATCACCATAGAAATCCCTGTTTTGGACCGTGGGGTCTCAGGCTTAATTTTAAGCCCATCTTGGGTGTGCTGCTGGACTGAACCCAGGCAAGGGATGGAGGATGCCCAGTGATGCATGGTCCTAATTACTGATCTGAGGCAGGGATTTTTTTGGGTGGGTTTTAAACATCTTGGAGGCTGTTCCCTGTTGTGATAAGAGGTAAGGAGGGGGAGGTTTGTCCTTAGCTCTGCCCAGAGCTCCTCAGGAGTGCACAGGCTGCTCTTCAAGTGACACTGGTAGGTATTGGTGGCCTTTGTCCAAGGAAAGCATCAACCAAAGGATGTCTGAGGAAGTTTTCTAGAAAACTTATTTGGGTGCACTTATTTAGCCCTGGTGAAAACAGCACAAAATATGTCTCAAGACAGGACAACAAGAGTTGTAAAATTTGGCCTTGTGCAATTTCTTTGTGAAGGGGATAGAAGAAACTCCACAAGTGCTTTCTCTACAGAGATCTGAATGGGACTTGGCTCTCAAGTACATATGACTCCCAGATTGTAGGCACACAGTAATAACATTTTGCTCTACATGTCCTCTTCTAAAGGTGCCTTTTATATATGGGGGTTTGTTTGTTTGCTTTGTCTGGGGGGAGTTGTTTGTTTAGTTGGTTTTTTGTTTGGTTGGTTTTTGTTTTTCTCTGTGTCAGGTTATTTCATCTGCTTTATACTGTGTGTCTGCTTTGATATTTTGTGTCTGTCCTTCATCTGCTGTGGTCCATTGCAACGAGTCTTAGCTGGGCTGGATTACTTTTCTCCTTTCTGTTTGTCCTAGTGCTTCAGACACTTGTTTGCCCTCTGTGTGTGCATATATATGTGCACATTACACCAGCCCTCTCTGCTTCTGCCATGCTGTCCTTTTCCCTTGGCAAATGGAAGTGACTCCTCTTTGTTTCGGAGCTCAGCTGTGTAGAATGATTGTTTAGATGGATACTGAGGGTTGCTCTTAGAACAGTAATTTCAGAAATCTGATTTGAAATCTAACAGCATGGAAAAAAAAAAATCATCACCTGTTTTCTTCCTGGTGGCTCTGTGCCTGGTGCTGCAACACAGAGCAGTGGGGAAGTGTTTGCTCTGGAGGAAAGGAGGCTGAGGGGGAACTTGTTATTCTCCACAACTCCCTGACAGGAGGGGGCAGCTGGGGCAGGTCGGGCTCTGCCCCCAGGGAACAGGGACAGGACGAGAGGAAATGGCCTCATATTGCACTAGTGAAGGTTTAGATTGGATATTGGGAAAAAAAGGTTGTCAAATACTGGAGCAGATGGCCTAGGGCAGTGTTGGAGTCCCCAGCCCTGGTGAGATTTAAAAGCTGTGTGGATGTGGTGCTTGGGGACATGGCTCAGTGGTGGCCTTGGCTGCGCTGGGGGCATGGTTGGACTCGAAGATTTTGGAGGGCTTTTCCAGCCTCAATGATTCATGTGATTTCTGCACATGTACTTCAGTGGGCGAAGTATTCCAGGGCTGCTGCAAATCCTTCTCAGGAGTGAAAACCTTCTGAGTGTGTTGAGGTTTGATTTAGGTGGTTTTGGCTCTTGATCTACATTTTACAAAATGAAAAAAATCCCTCTGCTGATCTGTCAGTACATGCAGTGACATAAAGCAAGTCTACAAGCATGAAAACAAGTTAACCACAAGCTCCTACTGCAGTGGGAAGTGTACCTGTGGAAATAGAGTTCAAACAATTATGGTGAAAAGCTTGGAAATGTGCCTGGAAGCAGAAAAGTCAAACACTTTGGTTTACCTCAGCATGGTCTCTGTGCCAGTGCCTGCCTGGGCACCCAAAGCCAGTCTTGCTTCAATTTGGCACACGCCAATACAAAAGATGTTGGAAGCTGAAGCCAGACACTGCAGATAATTTCCAGAGGAGATGGTGAACCTTTATTGTGACTATGCTGAATTCTCCAACACTGGAAGCTTTGTTTCTAAAATCCCAACATTTACCTACAGGTAACAGTGCTGCTGTCCAGTCCCACCAATCTCAGGATGAGCAGCAGCACCTGGAATCACCAGACTAAAATCCAGCTGTTTACCATGGGAAGTATCAGTGCAAGTAGGTGTTAAACTTGGTTTGCCCTTCACCTGGGCTGTAACAGAATTTATTGGTGGTTTTGAAGCAGGGACCAGGCAGATTCTGTCTTGAAGTGCTGAGGCCCTGGCACAGGGTGCTCAGAGAAGCTGCCCCATCCCTGACAGTGCCCAAGGCCAGGTTGGACAGGGTTTGGAGCAACCTGGGAGAGGGGAAGGTGTCCCTGCCCACGGCAGGGGAGAGCTTTAAGGCCCCTTCCAGCCCAAACCATCCTGGGATTGCACAACCTGAGTGTTTGCTTCTTTCCCCCGATCACAGGAGGCAGAGCACTTGTGCAGTTGCAATGGAGTCACCTATGGACAAATAGCACAGAGGGGGCTTGGGAAAGGAGCTGAGGGTGCCTGGGGAGGGAGCTGCTTTAGAGCATTTTGGGGAGCTTTATTTGCATGTGCCCAGCTACTTACAGACATATTCAGATAAAGTGCAGGAAGCAGTGAGTCCTGCTGGAAATAACTAGATCATGCCTGACAGCCTGAGAGTAAATCCATGGCGCAGACAGATAAGGGGTATTGCTATTTCTCGGGTTAGGTCCGGATCCCTGTAACTCTGACAGCTTTTCTATTTTTTATGTCAGCTTAATAGAAAGTTTTGTATTTATTTGCTGTTATCTGAGCAAGTTCAGCTGCAATTATTTTACTTTTATCCCTTCCCAGACACACGTACATACACTTGCACTCTTGTTTCTTGGCAGCTTGTAACAATGTCTCTAATCCTCTTTGTCAGAAATCTTTTAAACTAATTCTCTTACCAAAAAAAAAAAAAAAAATTAGTGGTGGTAATTTTATGGCTGATAAAAGAATAGAGGCAAAAAAATATCTGAAAGAAGAAAGTTTGGTCAGAAGTTGACTTTCAGTACCTCTTTAGAGTAGTTTGTGTGCTGCAAAGCCCTAGTACTTCTTCAAGATAAGGAGCATCGGGTGGATGAGGATGGTATTATGAAAGATAGACAATGCTACCAAGGTGACTCAGAGATTTGGTGTGAATAAAAAGAAAAATAAACCCATTCAGGCTGTGTGTGTTCAAGCAGACTCACAGGTACCACTTGAAATCCCATATCAGAGTTTGGATAGGGCTTGCAGGATTCATAACGCTTCCAGCCTGTAAAAGAACTCCAGAAGGGTCGATTTTTTTGGTTCCTTCCTAACATCAGGTCCTGGAAATTCTGCCTTGCTGTAAGCTTTATGGGAATGATTAGTTTTTGAAAGGGTGAAAAGAGTGACAGAAAACAGTGTTTGTACAGAACTGCAAAAATAAAGCTTTGTTGGCCTTTTTTTTCGTTTGTTTGCTTGTTTGGGGGTTTTGTGCATGTGTGGTTGTTGTTGTTATTGGGACCTTTCGGATTGTTTGTTTGTTTTTAAATAATTTTTATTTTATTTTAAAGGGAAATAAAATCCCAGCAGCTCTGCATCTCTTCCTAGCTCTCCATCCCCTCTGACTCTAATGCGTAAGGTTTTCGGCTGTGGTTCATTGATGGCTGGTGCATTTTGCTCAACACCCAAAACTTTGAGGTTTTGGTGCATGTAATTTCTGGTGACTCGATGATTACTGAAGCAGGGCAGGTGATGGAGTCAGGACGTGTCCTCAGCTCAGCTGTGGTGACCTGGTGGCCACGTTCCTGCCCTTTTTCTGTTAGTTCTGTGTCCCTCCTGCCTACAAAGATCCTTTGGGGTGAGAACTTCCCCTCTCAATGTGGTTTCTGCAGCATTCAGCACATTTAAGGTGCAGACCACAGGTGTGCCTGGGCACTGCTGCCAGGAAATTTCTGTCCTCTGATATGCAGGGGTGCTGCTGGACCACACAGCTGCTCCATCCCCTGGGAGAGGAGGGTCAGGGACAGCCAGGGAGGCTGAGCAATGTTTTGGCAGGTTTCGAGGAGGCTGTGGGCACATGGGAGAGGAAATCAATAGAACAGTTTCAGAGGTAATTTGGCAGCATCTGAAGAGCTGAGTGCTTGAGCCCTTCTGGGGTTATTGAATTAGATCCTTCTCTTCAAGCAAGCAGGGCAAAGATAATTTACAGGATTGGGATATTTGCTGCACATTTCCGTGGATCCAACAGCATGCTGGGACCACAGACCTCAATCATTGCTGCTCCTCTGGTCTCCAAGACATGGATCTGGTAGAGGAATTGGAGAGGTTGTGTCCACAAAAGCTGCCCCATCCCTGGCAGTGTCCAAGGCCAGGTTGGATGGGGCTTAGAGCGACCTGGGACAGTGGAAGGTGTCCCTAGGAGTTGGATGAACCTTAAGGTCCGTCCCAACCCAAACCATTTGAGGGTTCTATGAAATCTCTTGAAAGTTTAACTCCCTCGAAGCTGGAGGATGTGCATCAGGGTCTGCTTATTTACTGCCATTGCATCAGTTATGGGTCTGAACTCTGAAAGCGCTTATTCCTGCTGTCAAATGCCAACAGTGGTAGTGGCTCTGCTTGGCAGCACTAAATTCTCACTGGGATCATACTGTTTAATGGCTGTACTCACTGATCTTGGAGGCTTTTCCAGACTTAATGACTCTATGATTCCATGTTTGCACCAAATATTAAATGTACTTGGATTCAGAAGACTGTGTATAGGTTTAAATTTAAAAAAAAAAAAAAGTGTTCTTTAGTTGTGTAACTTTTAAGTAAACAGAGATGTAGAAACATCTGCAAGCCTTGATTTTAATTTAATGTATCATAGGTTACATCATAATAAATGATGTTGTGTGGTTTGGATGTAATTTTGAATTTGTCAGGAAGCTCGCAGCCAAATTGTTGAAGTTAATAGTAGTTCTGCAATCAGCTTCACTCTGTGTCAAATCAGAGGAGCCATTACTGAATTTTAAAAGGCTAAATTACTGCGTTGCTTGTATTAAGTCTTAATGCCATTTTGGATAACAGGAGCACTTTCCCTTGGAGATACGTGCTGGATAGGGTTTCTCTTTCTGGAACAAGAAATCAAACATAGTTTCAGTGAAATTACTTGAATTCCAATTTTAAAAGGTTTAGGTATATCCAAAAAGTAATTTCAAACCCGTCCTAAAGGAAAGAATATATTCCCCAGGTTGGATATAGTGCTGTAGTACAGTCCTTTTTATGAATTAGGAGAACTTAGTGGTGCACTGTAATGATGGTAATTACAGAAATTAATGTACTGAGGTGGCTTATCATTCAGAGGAGGGGAAATGTGCATTTACATTTCTTTAGGGATGGAGAAGGAAGGGGAACTGCCCCATGCTTGCTTGCTTTGAGGCAGAGTCCCTTCCACTGACTGCTGCTGGGTCCCTGGGAAGGAAAGGCTGTGACAGCCCGAGGTGCAAATGGTCAAACTCGTGCCAAGGAAGGAGGTGAGATGGGACTCATTTGCTCATATTTCTATCCCTGCTTTGCTAAATCAGCTGGGGCAAGTGGCTGTAATAAATCCATTATCTCCACCCACCTCAGGCCTAAAATTATCCATTCAAAGGGTGGCAGAGCTTCTGGGCTTGGCTGCTTTCTGTAAGGATTGGTTTGTCTTTAAGTTCCCTGAGATGTTTGAAGGAAACCAGAGCTCTTCTGGAGCTCTCTCTTCTCCAGGCTGAGCACCCCCAGCTTTCTGTCTCCAAAACAGAGGTGCTCCAGCCTTGGAGCAGTTTTGTGGCCTTCGCTCCAATGGGTCCATGCCTTTCCCATGCTGAGGATCCCCAGAGCTGGATGCACTATTTGTATGAGAGAGTACTCATGATTTCCTGCAGCAAATTGCTGCCTGGTGGGATTTTCTTTTTCCCTTGTATAATTTTTGTCTATCTATGTGGTCCTCAGCCCGGCAAAGCTTCTCACGTGCAGGAGAGCACTGGCCCATGGCATCCCTGCTCTGCTGGGAGAGCTTTCCCGTCTCCCTCAGGCAGTGCATGACAGCAATAGATATAATGGACTCATTTGGATAATTTAGTACCTGCTTAGCGTATCTGGTTTCTCTAGTGACACTCTGACGTTCATGCTTGACTTCCCCACCTCTCAGATAATAAATGAAAGAGGTTTCACCTTGTTGGCAGCGCTGGCTTTGGGCCCATTATCTTTCCCGACATTGTGTACTCGAGAAATTAAATTACCTGGTTTCCTGGCTACCTCCCTAATGAATGCCATTAATTAATATGCTTTTCAAAGGAGGAGGTGTATTTATTCTTAATCCAAGGGAGAATCTCTATCCTGGCCTCCCTGTGAGCAGAGTGCTCAGGTGGGAGCAGGTCGGTCGATTTGCAGGAGACTTGCCCACGTGGGTGCTCCCTAAACATGCCCTTTGGCTCATAACTTGTTTTATAGTGCTTTTTTTTTGCTGGAAGATCTAGTCCCGAGAGCATCCAGGTTAATGAAAAGGATGATTAACTCTGCAGGTGGTGGATCAGTGCAGCAAAGATGTGCTGCTCATGATGCGGTGAGAAGATGGATGGAAATGCAGCCTGGTCCTTCGGTAGGAATCAGCAGGAAAGTGTGGACCTGACACCCTCTCACCCTTTTTTTCCTTCAAATCTCCTCTCCTCAGTGGAAGTGTCAGCCCTGCATGTGGATTGATCCGAGGCTGTTAGCCCAAGCTGGGCAGAGCTGTGAAAAGCACCCAGCTTGGAGTTCAGAGGTGGCTTTCGTCATTCTTCTGGATGGAGTAAAATGCACTGAACCGGGCAGGAAGAAGATCAGGGCTGGGGCAGTGGGTGCTGGGATGTCCATCTGTATTGGCCTAAGATGGCACTGGAGTGAGAAGGGGGAAGCTGGGAGATGTTGGGCTGGGATGGTGCCTGGCCTCCCCCACAGACAGTGGGTTTGACAGGGCGGTAGGGAACAAATTCACACCAGTGCAAATTCACCCTTCTGAGCTGTCCCAGTGCCTTGGCAAGGGAGAAGCAGAGTAGGACCTGGTGCTGCACCTGATTCCTCGGGCTGTGGTGGGTGGGAGCAGTGCAGGAGCAGGCAGAGCAATGCCAGAGCTCTGCAGGAAGGAGCAGCCTCCCCAGCGCAGGCAGCAGGGACGTGCTGCATGTCCCTGGGACAGAAGCAAAGCCCTCGGGGCTGCTGAACCTGCTCTGATCCATGTGGTGCTTCAGCATTGATTATTCCCAGCGATGTCAGTGGTTCAATTCATGCTTTGAATCTCACCGTGCTCAATACCTCACAAAGCAGAGCTCTTAGGGGTTCTTTACCCCTGCTGCAGAGCCTGGAGATAGCTGCTTTGCTCTCGGCATCCCTGCCCCTTCTGCTGCTGCCTCTCGTTGTGGTCTGTGGTGTTCTTCACTGCAGGGAAAGAACAGCGTCCTTTGAAACACTTAAAGCTGATGGGAGTCTTCTCAGGAAACACTGGATTTTGTAGTCTTCTGGCAGAACACAGAACACATCAGAAAGTTTTAGCAGACAAGGAAGCAGGTTGATCCCTCCTGGCGTCGACTTAACATAACCCTGCACAAGATGATGGAGGCTCATGGGTGGGGTGCTCAAGTACTTGGTACAGAAGGTGCTCAGAATAACTCTCCCCATGTTTGGTGGCTGGGGTAATCTGTATTATGATCAGAAGGAAAAGGTGAATTGCAGTCTTGGGCCTCAGTCTCTTATTCTCTTGGAATCAGCATGACTTGAACTGTTAGCCTTTCAGGAAATTCTCTTCGGTAGGAATCCAGGTGAAACACCAGTAATTGTAGCTAATGCTTCAGCTAGAGCTGCCTGCACAACTGGTTTTAGTAGGAATTGTGTCCTTTAAGCTGATACTTTAGTCCCTCATGCACTGGAGCTTTACCTGTGTACACTTGAAATTCTCAATCTTCTTATCCCTTACTTTCTTATCACTTTGCTAAAAGGCAGTTGGGGAAGCAGTTGAAAATGTAATAAGTCCCTTTACTGCTTTCTCATGTTGCTAAACTCCCTTGAAAAGGGTTTGGATCACGTTCCTCCCAACCCTCAGTTGCACAACTCCTTTGGTGGCAGAGTTTGACTTCTCAGCTTCAAGACCCCTCTGTTTAAGCACAAAACCACAAATAGAGATTTTCTTCCTGAGGTTGTATTTGCTGAGTATATGTACACTCACATTGACTTCTTAAGGACACGTAATCATAGCCATAATCACAGTTCAATCTGTTCTTAATTGTTGTTAATTAATTCTTATCAGTGCTTAACTCTTGTGGATTAAATTGATTTAAAAAAAAAAAAAAAGGCATCTCTTTCACCAGACTTACACACTTGTTCTTTTAAGGATTTGGTTTTATACCAGCAGCATTAAAATGCTTTTCCCCAGACTTGTGGCTTCTAAAACAGCTCATGGTTGTGAATAAACCTTAATGGATTACTGCAAGTTTAACTTGCCGGCTGTGGCCATCGGGAGCAGATCCTGCATTTCTGGAAGGAGCCCTCAAGCTGAAGGCAGAGCAGCCCTGGGGAAAAGCAGGCGAGGGCATCGTACTCCTTGTTTCGATTGGAAGTCGCATCAGAGAAAAGACCTCTGGGAAATCATGGAATCATAGAACAGTTTGGGTTGGGAGGGACCTTAAAGCTGACCCCATCCCACCCCCTGCCATGGGCAGGGACACCTTCCGCTATCCCAGGTCACTCCAAGCCTCGTCCAGCCTGGCCTTGGACACTGCCAGGGATCCAGGGGCAGCCACAGTAAGGAATTTCTTCCTAATACCCAGTCTAAACCCCATCTAAACCTACTGTTTTTCAGTTTGTTGAGCCTGCATTGAGCTCTGTGCTCCTGCAGCTGCTCTGGCACCCAGAGGTGGACAGGCAACATTTACTGCCTGTGTGGCGGTGGCACGGGAGGTGCAGGCGAGCTCCAGGGGCTGCCAGAGGTGCCAGTGGGGTCTGTGTTCTGATGCCTGTCGCCTGTTCGTTCAGGCAGTGGGAGAAACTTGGCTCTGTGCCGTGGAGAAGCCACACTATGCTGACATGGGTTTAAGATCTTGACTTCAATCACCTGTTCTTGAAAGATATGGCACACGTATACATGCGTATTTTTTTTTCCAGGCAAAATCTGTTAAGAGCCTTCATGCTTTATTCTTGATTTCAAGGCTTTTTCTCACAATGTTGAGTGAAGCAGTTTCCCTGATCCTGGTGAGCTGGAGATGGCACTGGTAGCTGCTGGCTTGTGGCTTTTGAGGACTCGGTGCGTTTAAACCTTTCCCTGCTGATGGATGCCTGCGGTTCCCAGGGGCCGGGGGCTGAGGCTCCTCTCTGTGGGACGCTTAACACCTCGCTGCCTCTGGCTAGGAAATATTTCTCTCGGCTAAACCCTGTTTTACCAGCAGAGGCCGATATGCCCATGTGCTTGGAGGCAGAGAGCTCACACCGAAACCCAAGGGCGTGCTAAAACATTTCCAGCCTGCCTGAGGTGGTCTCTGTACCCCTGCATCCCCAAATTGCCTCACTCTGTACCCTAGCATCCCCAAACTGCCTCCCTCTGTACCCCAGCATCCCCAAACTGCCTCTCTCTGTGCTCCTGCATCCCACAGAGGGGATTCCCATGTAGATTTTGTTATTGGAGTTCTCCCTGAAAACAAACCAACCAACCAAAACAGAAAAAAACCAAAAAACCGAACAAAAAACCCCCAAAAAAACAACAAAAAAACACAACCCAAAAAACCCACAAGCAAACCAAAAAATTTAGAAAAGGTAGCAAGTAGCCAGGTGGGATGGAAGAGAAAGCCAAGCTGACGGTAGGCACTGTGAGGTTTGATTAAACCTGCCATGGCTGTGCTGCAACACCAGCCAGCAGCTCCCCCAGCATCTCCTCTGCCCAGCCTGGGGTAATCTCGAGCATCACTCATGTGCGTGGCTGAGAAACGGAATGTCTCAGCTAAAGGAATCCTTTGGTATTTATTTTTGTGGCAGTAAATAAACTCATTTTCCGAAGGAGCTGGACTCTGTGAGTATATATATAATAAGTATGTGATGTGCTTGGCTGCAGGGAGTACTTCCAAGAAACTATCCAGAGGTGGGGGTAGAGCCTGCTTTAATGCCAAGAGTATGTACAGGAAAAAAAGAGAAAGAAATCTGAGGCTGTGTGCCTGGTGTTTCAGATGCCCTGGGCAGAGCATCGTGTGCTTCAAACTCACCCAAAGCTCTGGAAGTCAAAGTTGCCCCTTTTTTTTTTTTTTTTACATTATACCTCAACCTGACCCCTCAGTGGACCCACAGAGGATGTAAGCTAAAACAGCTGGTTCATAAAACGTCTGGGAAAGTGCTTTGCTTGTATCTGACCTAAGCCTTGCTGTCTGTCCCTTGCAGCCACTTTCTTTGCCTTCGTCTCCATGGGCTGTGCTGGTCACCAAAAAAAACCACTTAAACACAGACCGTGCATGCAGACACCATTTTTTAATTTTCTTTTTTTTTTTTTTTTTAATTGTCCCCAGACTTTGCAAGAAAAATGAAAAAACAATCTTCCCTAACCATAAGTGCAGAGCAGCATGTATTGAAAAATAACTTCTGAAACAGGAGGCTTCCCTGCATCTGCCTTGGGGAGGAGACTGGAACAAATGTTTCTAATGTTTCTTTGGGATGTGTCAGCTGTGCTGCATGGCACGTGGGTATGGGCATCTGGATTTTACGGTAGTAAGTGCAAAATAGGAATAGCAGAGAAGAGAATGAACTAAAGAAAAGGTTTGTTGATGCATTGCCTAATATTTACGTTGTAATTTTTGTTATTAATCATACCATTGCCTAATAATGGGTAATTATGGGTTTTGCACTGTACAGGTTTCTGCACATTAGGAAAAATAGTTTACAGGTGAGTCAGGACCTCAAAAAAATTTTGGCCTCTTGTACTCCACCAAATCTGTTATAATTCAAGAAGTCTCCCTGGAACATGATGCTCTGGTGGGTTCTGGCCTGAGCCTTTTTGGGAGGGAGGATTTTGGGGAACCTCTTGCTGAATGTGAGGTTAGAGTATAAACCCATACAAACACTGTTGACAGCTGTAACTAATGGTTCTCACCGATAGCTTGGTTGTTCTGGTTGTTTCCTGGTAGTTCTTTATGCACCAATAAATCCTATTGTTCTTCTCCCAGCTGTTATTCACAAATAGAACAAAAGCGAGATGGAGCATTCTCGACACATTTCTTTTTAATTAAAATGAAACTACAGGCGAACGAAGTGTGTGGAGCAAAGTTGGAGCAAGACATGGCAAATGCCTCTTCTCCCCCATCACTTCAGCCTGTTTGATACAGGGGATTTATCTCCGGCTTTCACCTGAAGTCCTGCTCTGCTGCACCAGGACAAAATGAAGGGCAAGACTGGAGTTATCTCAGAGGGATGGTTCTTTCTGGGATAGCTGTCCTGGTGTTCCAGGATGCTTTTAGTGCCTCAAAACATTCTTCATGACACATGAGGCATTAATTGCAATATTTCTGAAGGGCAGCTGGGTCTTAGCCCTTGCTGAGGCTGCACCAGCCTGAGGCCGCTCCCAGAGGTGCCATCAGCATCCTAAATCTGAATCTCCCAGCGCAGGAGGAGAAAAAGGCATTTCTCCTACTCCAACAGCTCTGCTGTCAAAAGCAGGTAAGGTTTTTTTTCTCCGTGAGGTTGGTTTAACATTGGCACAGGTTGCCCAGAGCAGCTGTGGCTGCCTCATCCCTGGCAGTGTCCAAGGCCAGGTTGGACAGGGCTTGGAGCAACTGGGGATGGTGGAAGGTGTCCCTGCCCATGGCAGGCAGTGGAACAAGGTGCGCTTGAAGGTCCCTTCCCACCCAAACCATTCTGTGACACTCTGCTGACAGCATTTTGCTGCATAGAGCTGGAGCTGTCGGGAGCAGCAGCTCCCCGGGACTCGATGTGATGAAGTGTTTACCTACTGAAAGCATAACAAAGATATGAGCTTCTCTTTTCTCAGGCATTCCATGGTTTTTATTTTTCTGAAGGCATGCTTTTACTCTGCGCTGTGGAATTTTTTATTTTTCTTTTCTTGCTGGAGAGGGCTGGCTTTTCCACGGCCAAAACCTAAATCCGCCTCCCAGATTAAAGCTGAAATATTTACGCCTGCAATTTCTGCTGTGTGCTGATGGCTGTCCCAGAGAGGGGAAAGGTAATAGTTAGGAATACACTGAGCTGCAAAGCATCTGTCAGGGGAAATATGCTGCATCATCAAATATCCCTGCAGGGTCCCAGGGATCCTTGGCACTGGCAGCATCCATGTGCACGGACGGTGCCTTTGGAGCAGAGTGCCCTTGCTGCCTGCTGAGACAATCGTTCCACGCCTGGTCTCAAAAGTGACATGCAGAGATGCACTGTCTGCCTTTCTGCTGCTTTCCAGAAAACCAGGACCTGGAAATAATCAAGGCATTTCAGGCACAGTGCAGGTCCTGTGGTGCTGACATCCTGGGAGTTTGGCAAGTAGGAGCTGTATCATAAGGGAGAAGAGTGATTATTTTATTTTCTTTATGATTTTAAGAGCCTGGAAAAGCCATTCTCATGTTTAATCCTGAACCTGTGCTTTAACCTACTTGGAAGCTCTCCCTGAATAATCCACTTTATGATTCTTAATAGAAGGAATTTCATTCAGCAGAGACCATTAAAAATACAGTGCTTTCTAAAATATTATCCACATTAAATTGTTGGAGACTGGTGCCAAACAACTGCTAAGAGGAGGGGAACAGACCCACACCAACCCTGCAGCCTCTGGGCCTGGTTCTCACCGCCCACTTCTTCCCAGGGAGCTGCCACTGCCGTCCTGTGTGGGCTGCACATCCTGCCGTCAAAACATCTGCTCCCTGTGCTCCGGATAACCCAACACTCCTGCCATCCTCTCCTTCAAGCTGGCTCATGGAAGCCCCCAGTTTTATCTATGAAGAGTTTTAAATCACGTACATGAAAGACTCATCATGGATGAAACCTCTGGCTTACTGATAGTATATCATTAACCTGGGCAGCACACCATCAAGGAAATCGCATTTAATTTATCACTTGAGGAAGCTGTGGGCTGAGTTATCCCACAGACAGAGTGGGTGGTGGCAGGAGGTTCTGCATCATCATCCTACGGCCCTGCCATAAATCCAGCTCTTCCATTACTGGGATTTAATGCCAGGGTGACTGCCCTACTTGCTTTATGTACAATTCATCTCCACTGGAGAAATTCAGGGTGCTTTTCTAAACCATGGTTTTTCATTAAACTTAATTTTCTGTGATAAAGCCCGTAACAGCACCTTTGAAGAAAAAAAAAAGAAAGATATTATTTTTCTTCTTTTCTGTTCTCATTCTGTCAGTCTTTAAATCATCAGCTCCTGACTGCAGCTGAGATTGATCCAATCTCTTGGTATTTGTCCTTCCCTTATCTGCCATGAGAGCCTGCTGGAACCCAGGGCACTAGTGGGGTGCTGGGCACAGTTTATGCTGCAGTGTCCTTCCAACTGTGCTGTTACATCATTTATTTTTCCCATCTCTCTCCTATCTCTCCTCAATATTTGCCCCTGGAAGCAGTCAGATGGGCATATTTGTGCTTGTGCTCCATTATTAATCTAAGTTTTGCTTCTATTTGGTTGGGCAACACAGGCTGTTATCAGGGCACCTTGTATCCAGTACACTCCGTGGCTTCTTCTGACAGTCATATTTGTTTATTATCAGTGTTCGGAGGTCTTAGTGGTAGGTACAGCACAGGAATGGGCTGGAGGACCTGGGTGCAGGAGTGCATTGCTACTGCCATGACATCTCCAGGCAGAGGTCCTGGGGCTGTTTGTCTTTTCTGGTCACTGGCCTGGCTGGTCAAAAGGGAAAAAAAAAAAAAAATCCATGTAAAGTTGAGACCACTGTTATCAGTAAGGTGATCCTGACACCATGAATAATGGAGAGGAAATGCAGACCAGTGAGATATGGTTGCTTGGTGGGTCTCCTTTTTCACCTGCCCATCTGTCTTATAACCACATGACTGGGCAGCACTAACTAATTTTTCATGAGGTTTCTGAAGCTGCTACATGCCCTGAGGAGAAATGTCTTTGTTTTCCCTTGCCCTGGGCTGGCATATGAAGGACAAGAAGCATCTTGACCACGTGCCCTCATCTAACCCATTTTCCAGGGAGCTACAACCTTGATTGGCACGTCCTGATACCCTAGACCCAGATTGTCAACTGACCCTGAGCGGAGGCCGAGGCAGCTCTGAAAAAAGAGGAGAAAGTTCTCAGCACACACCAATGAATAAATAATAGTAAGGAAGAGGAGAGAAACCCCTAAGACAAGGAGAGGCAGAAGGCAGAGGAAGGCAGGAAGAGGCAGAAAGAGAGGGGGGTTAGGAAGAGACTCCAGGACATATCTACGCTGAGCCAGTGGGGAGGAAGGACATTGCGAAACAAGGGCAGCCCAGTCCCAGGCAGGGAGAGGAGGACTAAAGGACTTTGGCAGCTGGAAAGGTGGCAGAAGATTAAAGGCCATCCCAGAGTGCTGTTAAAAGGGTAGGGGTGCAAAACAATGACATGAAAGAAAAGACTGAAAAGAACAAAATGGAAGAGGAGGAAGAGGAGGAGGAAGAGGAGGAGGAGGTAGTGGAAGTGGTAGCTGAGGAAGATGGAGAAGATGAAAGCCAGGAGAAAAAAAGCAAAAAGAAGGTAGTGGAAGAGGTAGCTGAGGAAGGTGGGGAAGATGAAAGCCAGGAGAAAAAAAGCAAAAAGAAGGTAGTGGAAGAGGTAGCTGAGGAAGGTGGGGAAGATGAAAGCCAGGAGAAAAAAAGCAAAAAGAAATCAAAGTCTGAGGACTCAGAGATTGATGGGGAAGTGAAGAAAAAGAAAAAGAAAAAATCCAAGCGAAGAGAGTACAGCAGTGAGGATGAAGATGACTATGAGCGCAGAAAGAAAAAGAAGAAAAAAGGCAAAAAAAGCAAAGACAAGAAGAAGAAGAAGGGTGACAAGTCCAAGAAAGGAAAGATAGATGATAATTTTTTGGAGATGTACGAACAGGAGCTTCGGGACTATCATTCGGACTCCTCAAATGCCGCAGAAGATGAATACAACAAAAAAAAAGGTCAGCTCCATCTTTCCCCATCTCCCCTCTTGAGCAGGCGCTGTTGGCCCTGCTAATGCCCTTGCTGGGATCCTCCCTGGGGTGCAGGCACTAGTTACTCCTGTATGGGTAATATTTTTGTTGGATAAGTGTTTTAACTGCTTGAAGTGCTGGGGATTTCAGCAACCGGATGGGTGGAGCACTTAGGATTGATGTAGAAGCAGGAGGTCCAGCGCACCGAACCTCTGGCTGTTTTAAAGTAACCAAATAGGCTGGGGAAATATAAATAATAGCTTCTAAACCTTAATACTGTGTTGTTACACTAAATAGGCCACTCGTTTCACGAGCAGACTGTGCTTGGTTCAGTGCATGGCGAGCTGCGCCTTAAGTTGCACCTGAGGAGGTTTGGATTGGACATAAGTAAAAAAATTTCTTCATGGAAAGGCTTGTGAAGCCCTGTCACAGGGCAATGGTGGAGTTCCCATCCCTGGAGGGATTTAAAAGCCGTGTGAATGTGTCACTTAGGGACACGGGTCAGTGGTGGTCTTGGCAGGGCTGGGGGAATGGTTGCACTCTCGGAGGGCTTTTCCAGCTCAAAAGATTCTGTGATTCCGTGACTTAAAGTTTTAGGTGATTCACTCAGTTTCATGAGAAGACCACGGTGTAGCTCCACGATTAAAAGAAAGAGCCTTGGCAGGCAGGAGGATGCCCCCAAGCACAGCGAGGTTATCTCGTTATCGGGGAGGTGGGCAGCAAAGAGGTCATGGATGCTGAGGGGTGGTACCAGCAACCAGCAACTGGATCTGGGCATGACTGGGACAAGACACTTCACCTCCCAGCACTGTTTTTTTCCCCATCAGTTAATGAGAGTCATAACACGTCTAGTGTGTGGCGACTGGGAGAACTGAGCGTGCCTAAGGGATAGCAAAGCACTCCACGCTCGTGGCGGGGCTCTAGGTTAACTGCAGCTGATGGTTTCTGTAGTGGTGATGAATGGCTGGGAAAAAAAAAGTGATTCAGTTGCTCTGGCGCACAGGAGAAGTGAGTCCCTCACAGACGCGCTGTGGTTGGGCCGTGCACAAAACCTGCTTCGCTTGTGGTGGCCCTCCAGGGGTAGGGAGGTTGTCCCACCTCACACTACGTTTGTTTGTATAGTCGAGGAATAATAAACTTTTCAAAGACAGAAGCTACAGCAAACTTTGTAATAATTTCTCCGTGGTCTTCTGATACTAGACATTGTGAGGAAATTTTTGGCTGTGAGGGTGGTGAGGCCCTGGCACAGGTTGCCCGGAGAAGCTGTGGCTGCCCCATCCCTGGAAGTGTTCAAGGCCAGATTGGACTGGGTTTCAGCTATTCCCTTTACCATTAACCTGGTAGTGCTGCAATTCTTACTATTTTGAATCAAAAAAAGCAGATTTTTTTTGGTGTGACTTATTTGGAGGCTGCTGCTGCTTTTCTCCCACAGGACCATTGAGTGAAATGTCTGTTGTTGGTCAGGCTTTGGGGAATTGTGTGACCTCTGCAAAAGCCTCTCAGAAGTTTTGGGGATGTCAGCTGCCTTTGGTACTGGTGAATATTCAGTAGAGATATATTTCAATCCACAAGCTGTGATTCCTTTTGCTGTGAAAAAGAAAAGAGAGATGTTATAAATGTTTTATAAGCAGGGAGTCAATGGTGCCTGTGTCATCAGATGTCCTCTTTATCTTATTGTATTGGCAAACAACAGAAGGGATCTCCCCATCACATTCAATCGATGACTGAAGAACAAGGCAAATCCAGCTCCTGGGGACAGGAAAACAAAAGATATCAAGTGACTGGGTGATAGTGTATCTGAGAAAATTAAAGCAGAGATAGGCAGGCATTTTTAACTAAATTGCAGCTGTTGTCCACTCCTGTGATCATGGTGTTAATGAGATTGGTTATTTATTAATAAGTGTTTGCAAAGTTACTTCTACAGTAGAGTAAGGAAAGCTACAGGGAGACTTTATTGTGGGCTTTTAATGTTTACAGGGATTTGAGAGAAAGATGTGGAGAGGCTTTTTAGCAAGGGCTGCAATCACATGATGAGAGGGAATGGCTTTAAACTTAGAGGGTAGGTTTGATTGAATATAAGGGAGAAATTCTTCCCCATGAGGGTGGGGAGGCCCTGGCACAGACTGCCCAGAGAAGCTGTGCCTGTCCCATCCCTAGAAGCGTCCAAAGCCAGGTTGGAGCAACCTGGTTTGGTGGAAGGTGTCCCTGCCCATGGCAGAGGTTTGGAAGTGGATGATCTCTAAGGCCCCTTACAACCCAAACCATTCTGGAGTCTTGAGCTGCCAATAGCAGTGCAAATGGCAAACATTTGACCAGCGGAATCAATGGCTTTAAAGTGCAGTAAGTATCCAAAGAGTGTTCCCACAACTCCCTGGCTGCCCAAACCATCATTAAAGCTCCTACAGGTGACAGATGCCTGAGGTTCAGGCATCTTTCAGAGACAAACTCTTTAGACGAACTTACCTCTTTTTTTCTTTTTTCCAAACCTTTCTCTTGATATCTCAGGTCTTGTCTGTGATAGGTAAGAGTGGGACTGGCATGATTATTTATCCTCCTGCTTAGGTTTGTGGTCACAGAATTGTAAAGGCAGGGACCAAATATCTATATGTGTTTTCTGGGTCACTCCTGCCAAAGCCATGGATATCTCTGTGTTGGTAGGAAGAAAGAAAATATTTGTCTTTCAAAACTTGCTTTCACGCCGTTAAACGTGTCTTCCCCCGGCTGAATCAGTAGCTGCTGCCTTGGTGAGTCCAGGCCTGGATGTGCACAGGGTGGACAGATGGTGGAAAGCTTCTTCCCATCCTGTGTCACAGCAAAAATGACTCCGGAGACCTTCAAGCTTCCCTCTTTGTAGCTCTCCAAGAGGCATAACTCACTTCAGAGGATAACAATCCATTTTTTTTTTGAGTTTCTAACGATGGTAAAATTCTCTATTTTTTTCTTTTCGCCCCTCTTTTTTTTTTTCCTACCAAGTTTCAGACATGGATATTATGGATATTATTATGGATATTATCTGTAAGTGGTGGAACCACCATCCCTTGAAATGTTAAAAAAAACCATATAGATGTGGTACTTGGGGATATAGGTTACGGGTGCGTTTGGCAGTGTCGGGGAATGGTTGGACTCAATCACCTTAGAGGGCTTTTCTAACCTCAAGGGTTCTGTGATTCTCTGCAACACTGCTGCTTCGTCCTTCTTGCACAGTGGGTGAAGCTGGACTTCAGCGATCTTAGCAGTAAAACAACCATAACATGAAGAAAGCTACTCAAGAAACGCAGGTTTTTGTTAACGCGTTGCCTCAAATGGTGATGGAGAGGGGAAAGAGCCACCGTTGGTTTGTGAATAGATATGCAAGCTGGTCATCACTTCTTCTCTGATGTGTGCCACGGGATTTATTGTGTTATATTTACCACACCATGGTCACGACCATGTACCTTCAGCAACTGCTGCGAAGGGTTACACAGGAAAAGCTTTCAGGGCATGCTGAATTTATTGCTAATTTCTGTTTAACGCAACTGAGCGGTGGCGTGGAGGAGGAGAGCGAGTGCTGTGCAGTGGCCAGCCCTGTCCCTGTGCTCTGTACAGAACTGCAGTGAGGTCTCTCACGCTTGTACGACAGACAACCATCAGTTCCAAAATCACCTCGTGTGCACCCTGCGCCCACTGATCTTCCCCAGCTGAGGCTCTGATTAATATTCTGAGTCAGGATGAGCAAGGACTCCTCTTTGGAAGACAGATATTATTTTTCTCATTGGCACTAAAATGAGCTTGGGTTTTAGGCATAAAACATTCTGAGAAGAGCTTCGTGCCAGTGGCAATTTTATGTCTCGTGATCCGGTGGGAGATGCAAACTGTGCTACTGAGAGAAGGTGGTGCTGAACCCTCCTTGTAGTTGTGGATCTCAGCTTCTTGCCTCCCAGCACTTTTCACAGCTGCAAACGACCACAGAAAATACGAATTTTGAAAAGTCTAGATAATGTTCAATGTTTGTTAGACGCGCATACATGCCTGGGATAGAAAAGGCTTTGGAATGACTTAATTGAGCCTTCCAGTACCTGAAGGGAGCCTACAAGAGAGGTGGAAAGGGACAATTTACAAGAACCTGGTGTGACAGGATGGTGGGGAATGACCTCGTACTGAGAGAGGGTTGGCTTAGAGCAGATTTTAGGAAGAAATTCTTCTCTGTGAAGAAGGTGAAGCACAAGATCTCGCATCCCTGAAAGTGCTCAAGGGCAGCTTGGATGGAGCTTGGAGCTACCTGGGATAGTGAAAGGTGTCCCTGCCCATGGCAGGGGGCTTGGGACTGGGTTGTCTTTAAGGTCCTTTCCAACCCAGGCCATCCTACGATTCCATGAATTATCATAGAATTTCATCATTGTGTGACAGAACAAGACAATACTAAATTAGTTGTAATACTGAAGCACTGATTAGTCCCAGGAGCACTTGATAGTAATTTTTATGTAGGTGCTAAAAAATCTTTGTGCCTGTCTGTTAGACACCCCTGCTACACGCCTGTGTGGTCCCACTGCAGAACTGAAGTTGCCTGGAGGTGCTGAAACAGGGCCTTACAAATTGGAAATGAGTGACTGAAATGTTGGGAGAGGGGCTTTGCAAGGAATCTTCACAGTCCATGACGAGCCATCGACTTGGAGCAGGGATGTCACTAGTCACTGGTGTGGAAAATCAGTGTCATAAAGCAGCTGAATGCAAATAAACCTTTTTGAGCAAGCTCTTGCTGGTATCTGGAGGTTTGCAGATGTCACCTTCCCTTTGCAGGTGTGTGCTTGGCCAAGTGCAGGCACAGAGCTGGGGGGAGCGAGCACTTGTGCTCCCCCACCTCTCCGTCTGCCAGGGCAGGACCCCAAACATATGCAGAATTCATTCTTGTTAGGCACACATGATCCATTTGGGATGGCTCAGTCCAGCTGGCAGCACCAAAAACAGCATCGAGGAACAGCTGTGGGTGCCAGGCTGCCAAAGGCACGGCACAGCTGATGTGAAACCCACACCCCCGAGCACGAGCTGCAGCTTCCCAGCACTGCTGCTCTCCTCACACCCAAAACAATTAGATCTGAATGGAGTGGCGAGTCCAGTTTTATAGAGCTCTGTTTTATATCCTTAATTGCCTGTGGGTACCTTTTAGATTGAGTGTTTGGGTTTGGGCTTGAATAGAAAATACCTGAGAGCTCCTGGAGAGGAGCTGAACGAGTGTGCACTGAGAAATAGATGTTAAATGCAGATCAGTATGTTCAGTCCTAGCTGTGTTCCCCCCAGCCCTTGTATCCCATCAGTCTGGATTCAATTTTCTGTAGCATCCAAGGAGCCCTCTCTGAGGAAGGTGACCTTTAGAGGATGCAGGGCTAGAACTTGATCACATTGGAATAATTCAAGAATATTTGAGGGTTTTTATCTTTCCTTTTTCCCTTGTAACCCTCTTCCCTTTTCTCTTTCCTCCCTTAAGAATCAAGATTCCTATGTCTTTAAAACATTCAAGCTTTGCCTGGGTAGTTTTTCATTCTCTGGTTGCAGGAAGAGAACTGAGGAGACGCTTTTGCTCACAGGTACAGCAGTTCCTCCACTGGTACATCAAATTCCCGGTTTCAGGACTGCATTGATATTTTAAGGATCATTAGTTTTGTTCCCATTTATACTTTGTTAAACATACATCTTCTAGGCCCTCTGTGAAGCTGTTTATCATCCTGTCCCTGGGAGTTTGGACTAGGATGTCCAAATAGTGTTCCATTAAAACAGCAGAATTGCCTCCATCCGGATGGAAAGCCTGGGCAAAAATTCATACTGACCTACAAGTGGCTAAGCACAGAGACGGGGCCAGGGCAAACCAGTTTTTAATTCCAGCATAGGCCAATCCTATAGCCTCAGATGGGGTGGTTTATCCATCTGAGCCCCAGGAAAGCAGAGACTCACGGTGGGTTTGATGTCAAGAGCTGCTGGGATGTGGTGATTTACTGAGGGTTTGTTTCAGCTGCCAAAGTTGCGATCAGGACGTAGCTTCCAGATTCACAACATGTTTTTGTCTGGTTGAGGCCTCCTCTTGGCTGACTACTGCTGCTCCAAGGAGTATTTATTTACTGTCAGTGCCTTGTGGGTGCAATGCCCCCCAGGCATTGTCAGAGGGGCTTTTCTTCCTTGCACCAGAATGACGCAAATACCTGAGTATCAACACTTAAAGAAGACTGAAAATAATAATTGTGGCTTTTGTTGATGGATTTATGTGTACTGCAAGACAGGCTGGACACATATCACTGAGTAGTCGTGCATTGTTGCTGTAATTGAGAGTAGGTTTTGAAAACTAGGTCTTTTTGCCACTTTTTGTCACTTGATGTTCAGATCTACTGTCTTTTTCAGCATCAGTTTGGATTTCTCAATTTTGTAGACATCTCTACTGTAGTAGTATCTCACACAGGCTTTCTCTGTGAACTATAACTATAAATTAAGACATACTTGTAAAGAGGGCAGACATAGGAGGTGGGAAGATTAGATCAATTAATTTTTTTAAAAATTCCTTTTAAGGTGCTATTTGAATACTAGTAACTCTATGTCATGAATTCTTAAATTGGAGAGTTGTGATTTATTCCTAGAATCATAGAATCCTAGAATGGCTAGGGGTTGGAAGGGACATGAGAGATTATATAATTCCAGTGCCCTGCCATGGGCAGGGACACCTTCCACTAGACCATTTTGCTCCACACCTCACCCAACCTGATTCACAGCGACATCTAACAGCGCTCATGTAAATACATACAGTTAACACACGTAACTTGTACTTATTACAAGCTTCATTTATTACAGGCATCATTCCCTGACTAGGCCAATCATCAACCCGAAACACAACCAGAAATCAGCTCCCCGGAGCGAAATGTGCTGGTTCCTCACCCAAGAGCTGCCAAGGGCGCGGTGTCCCCCGGGGCTTGCAGCCGGTGTGCCTGTTGTGGGGCGGCTGTCCCTGCTCACAGTGTCACCCAGCCCTCACCTGCTGGTGGCTTTGCCAGCTGTTGACTCAGTGGCTTTCCCAGCTGTTGACTCAGGGGCTCTGCCAGCTGTTCCCTCCTGAGCACATTCCTGTTGGATTCAGTGCCTCAGGCCAAGCAGTTTTGAAACGTGTTATTGTGGGTGTGTTTTTCTCTGTGAATACAGCTCAGCCGTTCCCCGGAAAAAAAAAAAGCTGTGCGAAATGTCTTGCCTTGCTCATGTCAGGGAACATCCAGCATCCAACACCTGCAATGCCTCCAGGCCAGAGGTGCGGGGCAGAAATGGGCAAAAAAAGAATCTTTGTTGAAATTGCTCTTCCTCCTACCTGGGTATTGGGGTCAGGGCTGGCAGCAAGACGAGCATCTCTCCTTGATCTTGGTTTTTG
Organism: Oreocharis arfaki; assembly: GCA_013398015.1. Classification (NCBI taxonomy): domain Eukaryota; kingdom Metazoa; phylum Chordata; class Aves; order Passeriformes; family Paramythiidae; genus Oreocharis; species Oreocharis arfaki. Next base: position 199,253 of record VZRR01012882.1, on the reverse strand, counting down.
TGTGCCTAGGTGACCAGAATAAGGTGGGGATCTTGTTAGAGCATGGTGACATAGAATCATAAAGCCAGAGAATGGTTTGAGTTGGAAGGGATCTTGAAGATTATCCAGTGCCACCCCCTGCCATGGGCAGGGACACCTTCCACTGTCCTGGGTTGCTCCAAGCCCTGTCCAGCCTGGCCTTGGACACTTCCAGGGGTCCAGGGGCAGCCACAGCTGCTCTGGGCACCCTGTGCCAGAGCCTCACCACCCTCAAAGGGAAGTATTTCTTCCCAGTATCCCATCTAACCTTGGCCTCTGGCAGGGAAGCCATTCCCCCTTGTCCTGTCAATCCAGGCTCTTGTCCAATGTCTCTTCCCAGCTTTTTAAAGGGCTCCCTTCAGGTACTGGAAGGCTTCCAGAAGGTCACCCCAGACGTTTCTCTTCTCCAGGCTGAACTATCCCAATTCCTTCAGCCTTTCCTCATAGGAGAGGTGCTCCACACCTCTAATTACAGACAAGACAGACAGCAGGGAATTACTTCCAGCTGCACTCTGCAGACGTGTTGCTCTACCGCAGACTTTGTTGGGCGCTGCAGATAAAATCGATTTCATATTTTACCCATGCTGTTCTATACACTTCCCATTGGAAAGAAATTTCTAATGTTCTTGTCAATAATGGTGACTCAGAGACACCCCATGTCCCGGCAGGTCCTTCTTGCCTCCAAGAGACGATGAAAGAAATGGAACAGGTTTCTGTCGCGAGTGTGTCTCTCCCCTGAGGCACAAAGTTTTCCTCCAACAAAATTTAAGCTTGAATAACAAAGATGTTGATTGCTAAGCTAACTCTACTTTACTGCTCCAGCAAAGAACTAAGGTGGTTTTTCCTGGTAGTGTTCAGGCAAAAATACTCTCTAAGTGATAGCTGGAGCACCAGATGAATTGAGTTTGGCTTCCTACAGTGCATGAGAATGAAATGTTGATTTTTGCAATAGCTGATGAAGTAAAACACACTCCAAACCATGACTACTCTGCCTGTGGGAACAGGCAGGACAGCGTTCAGCTTTGGATTTATACTTTAAGAGATAAATGATATTTCAGAGCTCAAGATAATGATACTTGCGTGTACCAGCACTACGTTTGCTTAGAAGAAAACCTCCCTAATTCATGTCCGTGACAAGTCTCAAAATGCAAGATGTTATTAATTCTGCAATTCCTTGTATAAACTATGAATAGCAAAATGTGTAACAGCGCGCAACCAGTCCAAATACTTGTGAAAAAAAAATCCCTCTCTTTTGCTTTGAATAATTAATTTGGCATCCATGCCAGACTCAAAAGCTGCTTTCCATGAAGCATATAAAGGGCAGGCAATCTCTCATAGAGGAAGAGACCCAAATCTGCTCACAGTTTTGAGGTACGGATCCAAAGCCATTGTGCTCAAGTCAATGGAGTTAGTCAGGATTTGCTTCAGAGTGAATGAGAGGAGAATTTGACTCATTTTCTGTACGACAAGAGATTATTGCACAAATTGTGGCTCGCTAAAAACAAACAGGCTCGGATTTAAAAGGCCTGTCTTTGTGGTGGGTAAAGGACGGTCCTGATTAAACTGTGACCATAATAAGTATTTAACTGATGTGTTCACATGCACAGAACATCGTTTTGTCAAAGATAACCTGTAACAGTCAGCACAGATCCTTAAAAACTTCCAAGTATTTTGCATAAATGTCAAGGTACTCTTCAGGTGCTCCAAGACAAACACACTCCAAAGTGCTTCAGCAGAAGCCAGAGTGATTGGTGCTTTGCATGAATCAACATGAAGTGAATGTTGAGAATAATCAGTGAATTCCCAGCTGGAAGTGCAGTGAAGTGCAAACAGCCATTAGTGCTGCTGAGGTAAATGCATCCTGCCAAACAGATGCATCTGAAGGCAGCTCTGAGAGCCATAGCTTCCAAGAAGTTGGTGTTGACTTGGGTTTGTATTCAAGACGAGTCACAGAATCCAAGAATGGCTCAGGTTGGAAGGGACCACAGTGGGTCCTCTGATCCCATATCCCTGCCCCAGCAGGATCATCCCAGAGCACAAGGCACAGGATTTTGTCCAGGTGGTTCTGGAATATCTCCAGTGAGGGAGACTCTACACCCTCTCTGGTCTCTGTTTCAGTTCTTGGCCACTGCACAGTGAAGAAGTTCTTCCTCATGTTCAGATGGAACTTCCTGAGCATCAATTTCTCTCTGTTCCTCTTGTTCAACTGCTCTGCATCACTGAGAAGAACCTGCTCCATCCTCTGTCATATCCCTTCAGAAACCTGTGGTTTCTGCTTTCCCTCTTCCTTCCCCAAACCCCTCACTCTCTCTTCTGTCTTATTTCACCTGCTTAATCATTCTTGTGACACAGCCTTATAGTTTTTTTCTACCAAGGGCCAGTCTTGCTAGACAGAAATTAGGCACCAGCTCAGTCCTCCACATCCACCGCATGAGAACGTGACCTGACAGGATCTGCAGTCACTGCCATAATTGCTGCTGAGCAGTCCCATGTTGTTGGAGCCAGAAAAACCTGAATTTATCAGCCAAAGCACTCTTCTGTCCTGGAAATATTCCTTTCTTAGGCAGCTAAGGGAAGTTTCCATGCTCTTGGCTGAAGTGTCCCAGTCTGCACTTGTCAGCGTTTACAGTTTTACCGTAGTTTTAGGAGTCATTTTGAATCAAGTGTTTCTCTACACTCATCATTGAATGGACAGATTTGTATTAGCCCACTTTATATTTATCATCTCCTTCTGCAAGGCAGGGAAACGGATGTGAGTGCTTCCAGCAGCGATGCAGTGTAACTTGATACTGATTTTATGCTGTCTATATCCTGCACTTGAAATGACCATTTCTGAATGCTTATTTTCAACAAAGAAAGTACTGTCTGTAATTTCCTTTATTGAGCTTGTGTTTGCCTGAGAAAAGCAGTAATGGGTTTGCAGTTCATAGCAAATCAGCCCTGTTTAGCTTGCTGGAACTTTCACCAGCTTCTGAAGCCTTCGTGCCGGATAGCTGAACAGTGGAGTCAGCTGGGGATTCAATATCTACCAGAGGAGATAAGTGAACTAAATTCCACTTGATTGAGATAATATTTGGAACAAAAGAGCCTGTATCAGTAAGTGTATTAAAGCTTTGTATTGACTCTGCTCGGCCTGTTGGGACAAAAGCAAGATTTGGAGACTGGGCTGAAAGTCAAGCATTCCCATACTAACACTTTGGATTTCTGTAACCTGGCCATGATCTGAGCACTCAGAGTAGACTTACCTTGACCTTGGGGCGAGGTTGTTTGCCACCTAAAAACACCCTTATGTAGGTGTCTTCCTCTGAGCAGAGGCCCACGCAGAATGATGACCAGACTGGGGTCCAGTATTCCCTCTCTTGCTCTGGTGGTCTCTCTCTGGGTCTCCTCTGCCCAGGGACTGTGATAAACCCAGCCAGCGTTTCTAGGAAAAGCATTAAGGACCATCACAGATACACACAGATTTGGGTTGGAAGAGACCTCTAAGAATATTTAATTCCAAGCCTCTTTCTTGGGCAAGGAAGCCCTCCACTGGACAAGGCTGCTCCAAGCCCCATGGCAGGAGCATCTGAATGCTGGCTTCATGACCTGACCTCTTGGATGAAGCTTGGGTGAAGACCTTTGGGGATCCTGTCCATGTCTGAAGGGAGGTGAATGACCAGTGAAAATATTTGGAGACGCGGGAATGTCGTGGTTTACACCTTATGTTTGACCAAAAAGGGGCATCATGGGTGCAAAGCCATCCAACCACAGAGTGTCCAAGAGGCCTCTGCCAAAGTACACCTCAGTACACCTCAAAGTATACCTCAGTATATTAGAACACCTAATATGCCAAAGTACACCTCAGTATATTAGAACAGCAAGAACATGTACAAGGAGTTGGTTTTTTGCATCCCAGAAGTTACTGCAAAGCTCTGAAGAAAGTTTCAAGTCCCTTAGGCTAGGATGGGAAAACCATAAACGCTTGAGGAACGCAGCTGGTAAAAGACTGAAGTGTCTGCTTATGACTGGGGTCTCAGCTGACTCTGTGGAGATGTCCAAGGGGTTGAACCAGCCCTCTCAAAATCCACTTTGAGAGCAGATATTCTTGATGAGCCAAAAGTTTACCCGCTACAACACTCAGTGATGTCAGACAACTAAAAGCAAAGCCCCAAGATACTGATACCTCATCAATTAGTAAGGGACTTTGTGGATGTGCTTGGAAACTTCAAGGGTCACCATAAAATTCCTGTGGTTGCTCTTTTTACAGGCACTCAGTGATTGCTACCATTGAGGAGGAGCCTGAAGAGTAGGACACAGCCAAATGTAGAGTGTTACACCAAAACCTCACTCTATCCTGAAAACTCTGCTGAAATTTTCCTTTAGGCGCTGGACTGGGCACCCTGGTCTAGGGGAAGGTGTCCCTGCCCCTGGCAGGGAGGTTGGAATGAAGTCATCTGTAAGGTCCCTTCCAACCCCAGCTTTTCTGTGGTTCTATGGAATCTTAAACTGGCTATGTCCATCAGTGTCAGAGGGTAGAAAAATAGAAACCTTTTTATTTTTTAATTTGCAAAGAAATATTGTATTTTTGCTATGAGTTGTTTTTTGGCTTGTTTTTTGGTTTGTTTTTTTTTCCCTTCCACATGACAACACAAACAGGATAAATTATTTCCTCTTAACTCTGCCTGGTAGTAGTACATGTTTTATATGAAACTGCTGCAAGTGGAAGAAAAGTGAATGAACAGGTGGCCAAACTTATTTACACAGTGCCCTGCTAGAAATGAATTGGGAAAGTCTGAAGAATTTGGGTGGATATTTTCCATCAGTGGAGGCATTTTGAGAGCTGGCCTCTTAGCACCATAGAGGAAAATCTTTGGTGAACATTAATGCCCATGATCCGGAAAATAATCATGGGGGTGGACCCTCCATGAGAACTCAGGTCTTTTGAGTGATGGACAGTGTGAAAAACAGGGACTCAAAATGGGAAGATGAGGAATATCATGAGGTCATCCAAAAAGGAAGTAAGGAACTTGGTGGGAAGATGTACATTAAATTAAGAAAAAGATAAAATTTCTATGACACCTGAGAAATTAATCTCTGTATTTTCGTAATGTTTCCTTTCAAAACTGGAGCACTGAAGTAGTAAATTTGGTCCTTCTAACCTATATGCCACCTTTGGTTAGACAACTTCCATAGATACCCAATTCCAAGCTTTTTAGTTAATTCAGTTTTATCGTCCTAAATCACAAAATACAAGATGTTTATCCTTGGGATTTGCTAACACCGGACATGTTCTCTCAAAGCCAGAATATCCAATCATTCAGGAACAAACTTGAGGGTGGTTATGGAATGCCGCTACCCTACAGTTCTTGTTGACCTATATAATGGATGCTGCTCCCAGCAAAGGGGCTGGGGTACAAAATGTTGATCCCCACTCCAGCTCAGTAGCCTTTTCTTCTTGATGGGCTCTCAAGCTGCAGAGCAAACATGACACCCCTCTGTTGTCAGGGGCTGATAAAAAATTAAAGAAAAAAACGTGCAAAGAAAGGAAACAATCCTAAGTCTATACTGCTGAACTTTCACGCCTTTGAAGGAAGTGGCTAAATAATCTGCATTTGTCTCCTGCCTTTTCCAGAAGGAGCTAGCATCAGTATCAGTATTAAACTTAAATTTTCTTCCTGCAAAGGAAATTACGGGCCCTGCATCCATGACATCACCAGAAATCCAGGACATCATTTATTTGCACAGCTGGCCATCCAGCTGTAACGCTGGAGAAGGGCTGGCAGGGCTCATTCCCCCTTCCAGCAGTGCACTGTGACGTGTCAAATGCAGTGATGTGCTGATGTCGCCAACCTAGACCCTCCTTTCATCCCTCAGTGCAGAGCTAATTGAAATAGTGTTAACCACAGTTTATGCCTGGCAATGACACGAGCTAATCAAGCAAGGCTCAGCACACCTGCTCTGGTAAAAACTACTCATCTATGTGCTGCCTGCCCACTGTGGTGCATGGAGGCTGATTTTGGGGCTGTGAACCTGAAGTGCAGCCCATCTACTTGGGTTGTCATTTTTTTTTTGCAACTATGAGACTCCCATCGCAGAAATCAGAGGAGGGATTTGATTTTTGTGGGGGGAAAATTGTGGCTTGGTTCCAGTTTTGTCTTAGACAATGTCCTTGTATCACATCACCTCACTTGCTAAGGACTGAAAAGTGGGAGTAGATCAGTCCAGCCTACAGCTTCTGTAAGGAAATTAAGATTAGATGCACAGATGAGGTGATGTCAATACCTGCACAAGTGCAGCAGACAAGCTCAAGGATGGGTTTACTTGCTGAGCAGGTTTAACATGGCAGACTCTGCCACATATAACCTATAAATCCCAGCACTTCTCTAGTGGTATAAAAAACTCACTAGGAAAACTGCCTGAGCTTTTGGAAGGTCTCTGGCAACTTACAGATTGTTCTGCTGGCTGGTCTTTTTTCCTCTTTTCACATGAAAAATGCCTGCACAAATTTGAGCATGACTTGACCTCACCCCTGAAAACCGGAATGGGGTCAGGTTTTGCTAAGGCTCTGTGGGGAAAAGAGAAGACAATGCCTAAAGGTCCTTTTCCCTAAAAAAAGCTTAGAACCACGGAATCATTAAGTTTGTAAAAGACCTCCAAGATCACCAAGTCCAACCTTCGACCAAACACGACGCTTGTTAACTAGACAGGGCACGAAGTGCCACACCCAGTGGTCGAAGTTTGCAGGGGGGTGCTGAGCTGTAGCTGCCGCTTTGGCAGCGCCTGTAGGAAGCTCTGGCAGTGATAAATACTTCCACGGCACAGATAAGTCATAATGCTCTTTGAGATGATCGGGCATAAAAGGCTGCTCCGGAGGAGCACAGCACTATTATACCGTAAGCCGGCTGTTCCCGAAGCGGAGCCGGTGCAGCCGAAAGCCCCGGAGCGCTCGGCGGTGACTCACCGGGGCAGGCTGGGTTACAAACCTCCCCCCTGCTAATGGCTAATGCAGACACGTCGTCTGCCTCTCCCCGCTATGCCAAACATCTCCCGTTGGCACGCGGGAATGCTAACAGGAGGAAGGTGAAATGAAAACACTGCTCGTACATATTACTCATGGGCAAGCTGTGGATCCCATATTCTTCCTGGGGTTTTTGGTTGTTTGTTGTTTTTTTGTTGTTTTGTTTTTTGTTTTTTGTTTTTTTTTTGCAAACAAATCTCCTCTTCCTTTGAGCCTGTAAATGAAATACACCAAGCCAAGGGATTCTTAAAATGTTGGCGAGCACAGATCACAACTTACTGCACATATTACAATAATGTCCCTTTTTTGTCTTATTTACAAGGAAGTTGTTCATGGGAAGGTGAGATTAGAAAAATATTGCATTACTTTTTTTTTTTTTGGTCTCAGTGCAACAGAGCTGGTGGAAATAAAGAATACTTTTTAACCAGTTTTACATGAGTGCCCTGCATTTCACTCTTTTGGTTGAAATGGTGATTAAATTTCTTTGTGGTGATGTTTTGAGGGAAGTGTGTTATTGTGGAAAAACATTTGATACTCAGAGCACAGTTGCAATATATTTTTTGTATCTTTTAAATATATATAGAACAGAATAGATATGGGAATAGAATAGACTTGTGATGTAGTGAGGGAAAGGTGGACACTAACAAAATGTGTAACAGTTCCGATGCACTCACTAAGAGGGATATTTTTACAGCATTAATTATGAAAATCCCATACTTAGTAGTCAGTTTGTGCTGGATGAAATGATGAAACTACAGCCTTTCCTCCAGCTTATAGGTCTGAGGTTGAAATGCCATCATTAGATAATGAACATCATGTTGTCTGAAGCCAAAAAGGGCCACCAGGGTGCCTAGTTTGGCCACAGGCAAAGTTCTGTGATTTCTTCCAGTTCCGTCTGTGTTGAGCCAACCAAAACACGTCCTTCAGTAAAGTAACCTGTTTTCAAGCCTCGAGTCCTGTTCTAGCATCACTCATCATCCCAAGAAATGTGTGTCTGACTGTTACTTGAATCTGTCTAACTCTGCCTTTTGGCCATTGGATCTTGTCATGCTGCTTGAGTAAAAGGCACTTTTTAAGCTGTGTGTCTCCCAAGAAGATATATGTGTGTGTAAATAAAGTTGTCACTCAGTCTGCTACTTGGAAAGATAAATGGATAGAGCTTTGAGACTCTAATTTAAGCATTTTCCTACCTATTGTCAGGGAGCATTACTTAGATTTCAGGAAAAGGTTCTTCCCCTCAGAGGGTGCTGGGCAGTGCCCAGGCTCCGCAGGGAATGGGCACGGCCCCGAGGCTGCCAGAGCTCCAGGAGGGTTTGGACCACGCTCTCAGGGATGCACAGGATGGGATTGTTGGGGTGTCTGTACACAGCCAGGAGTTGGACTTGATCATCCTTGTGGGTCCTGTGAGAGACTGGAAAGATTGTCTTGTTGAGCGAGCTTTTTTTGGGGCCTTCCAGGTCTCTTCTAATTCAAGACCTTCTGTGATTCTCCTCCTGATTTACCTTTTTGTCTTTGGCAAATTCTCCAGAACAACCAAAATGCAAAATTCCTGTCTGTAGCGATGTCTCAGCTTCCATACAAATATCAGAGCAAACAGGAAAGCGTGCATTGCTTTGACATGTGCATAAATGAAAAGTGGCTCAACAGCTTTAACACTTCACATAAATTCATCTGCTCTATGTAACACACGCACGTGCGTTACGGTAGGGGAGGCAGTGTGTTCACAGAGAGGTGTTTTATTTGCAGCAAAATCCAGCCCAACTCAGTCCCTCTCTGCCCACGGACAGTGTCTCTGGCAGTTTTGTTTGATGTGATGATTTTAGGCAGCTGGGTTCACCACGCCCTGCCCAAGAGATGGGTTTGTTTGGGCGGTGGGTGCACAGATCCATCTCCAGGGTGTGTCTATCAGCTCAGGTTTGGTGATGACTTGGATCTATAAAGAATAGGGTGAGGGCTTTCTCCTGTTGTCCTGATGTTTGCTTTCTGCTTCCACAGTTTACGAGGTGGTGACAGTGACAGGAGATGTCCGGGGAGCAGGAACCGACGCCAACGTCTTTGTCACTCTCTTTGGAGAGCATGGGATCACTCCCAAGACTCATCTCACCAGCAAGTAAGTGTCTGGAAGGGAATCTGCATCATTGAGGCCTGTCCTTCAGGGACTGTTAAGGCATTTTGACGGAACATAATATCGTGCTGATGGATGCGGAGGGAATAAATCCATACGGTATTTTAAGATCTGAATTTTTGCCACTGCAAAATTTCATACCCAATCCGTTGCAAACCTGCATCCCCTTCTGTAGGTGGAAATCCATGTTATATAAGGCTCATACTTGCAAGGTGTGGGGATGTTTGCTTTTCTTAGGGCTTAATTTAGGAGTTCCCAGTTTAGGAGCTGAGAATATTCATTGCTTGTTGGGGTGGGCATGATGGGCTACATTCCCATGCCTAGATCCCACGGAGGTCTCCATGCTAGTCAGGTAGAGACAGAAGTGTCCTTGAATGATTCTGCAGAGTAACTCAGTGGGTTTGGAGTAATGTTGATAGATAACCACCTACAACCATCCATAGGAAATCTGAGGCAAGCAGAAAAGGAAGAATTTAAGCTGACTCCTAATTTAGACTGCTTCCATCCTATCTGCTGTATGCCTTGCTGCACACCACTGTAGCTGCACATCACTCTGGTGGCCCTGCTCTATTTTCCTCTAGCTGATGTCAACACCATCCCATGGATGTGTCTTCTCATGCCTTATCAGCATGTTGAACTTAGTGGGAGCCATATTTTATAATTTAAGAACCTATTAAGAGGCTTTCGACTCTCTCAATATCTTCCTCTTCTTCTTTTTTTTTTTTTTTTTTTTTTTTTTTTTTTAAATTT